>VYZT01048661.1:133490-181344 GCA_013400735.1 Pomatostomus ruficeps
GGCGGGGCGGGGCGGGGCCGGCCGCGCCCCCGGGAGCCCCTCGACGGCCCCGCCGGAGCCGACGCTCTACGAGGGCCAGGGGCCTCTTTCTCTCGGGGCCAGCCCGGAGGGCCCCGCTCGCCACATCCAGCCAACCACCTCCTCTCCCAGGCACCTCCTTGGCCGCACATCACGGAGGCCATTTGGCCCCTGTGGTTGCGTCCGGCTCCGCCGTCCCCACGACTACACTCCCCAACTGCGGTGTCCTCTTGCGCTGCTGCTTACACCCAAACTTGCTGCTGGCAGGTGGGGCATCGCTCCTATGTGGACGATCTTGCACATTTTAACAACACCTTAACCAGCTGCAGCCACGACCTGCAGGTGGTGGGTCTCCTGGTGTGCAGTCCACATCCACAAAGCAGGCAAGATTCTAACTGTACAACTGGCTTGTCCAGAACTTGTCGGTTCCCAGTGATCTTGCACGACGATTGGTTTTCTTTACCAGCATATGAGACTTTATTGATCCCAAAGTGTTGTTTTTCAAGCTTGTCCTGACATCCACAGAATACCACAATGGTAATTTACATACTGTCATACAGCCAGCATCAACTTTACACAAGGATATATTGTTGATTGTTCTAGAAATAGCAGGGTTAGCAAAGTTTGGCTGCCTATGGACCAATTGTCCACATCCTTTTCCTACCAATCCACTTTACATAGGCTCCGGTAGTCACCACTTTCCACACACACTAGCAAAATGGAGATGGTTCTCAGCCGTGTGGCTCCTCATCAGGCGCGTGCGCTGAGGATTAGCCGACTGGTGTGTAATTTTTACTTATTTCTAATAGATGGGGAAGAGTTCCTTCCTAGTACCTGCTATTTCTGCTGAGATATTTATTTTTGCGGAAAAAGAAACTCTTCCACCTGCTTTGTTTTTGTGCCCTCAGAATACAATGTAACCTAATTTTACAGCAAGTTTGTATAAAACAAATTATATATGGAACATAAGCAGAATTTAACGCCTTCAATAAATCACTGAACTGCAAACAGGTAGTGAAAACGCTGCACATTTTTTTTCCTATTGCTTTATTTTTTTCAACTTTTTTTCCACTAGTCATGTTCATAGGGTTTCCCCTGAGAACTTGCTGATAAATTTGTTTCTTCCTATGCAGACTAAACAGTCCTAGGCATTTTCATTTCTTCCTAAGGTGACCTGTTAAAGTGGCCTGCCATCCCAATCCACATTTTGCAGACACGTTTCTAAATATTTTTTTTTCCTTCTTCACTGCATTCCCAGACCCGCTTCCTCTTCCTTATTTTAGCCTATCCTATTCGCCCACTAACTTCCCATGCTTTCCTCATGGTTTTCTAATCAGTCGCTCCTGTCCTTGCCCCTCACAAGTAATAGGAAAGATGCTCCTGCTTCCTGAAGATATGCATGACAGCTCTTCCAGCCAACAGTAACACTAATCTTTATTAACTCATCTTCACATAGTGGGGACTAAGCTATGCTGGCAAATAGTCACACTGATATGACTGAGATGCTCTTGGCAGCAGGTCTTTGCCTCTGCTCCCCAGTTTCTAGACTTAGCTTTCTGCCCCTTGAATAGCTCTGATCTCAGAAGACTCTTCCTCTTAATCTATTTTTTTTCTCATTCCAGTCTTGCATTTTTCTTTTTTCCATTTGACTAACAGAGGTATTTTTTTAAACCACATCAAGTCTACTATAAAATTCAACTAAAAGAAATTACTGCAGTTTTAAAGCTAAATGTTCCCTGCATGCTGGCAGCAAAACTGATATGAAATGTGCTGTAGAAGGATCTTGGTGAGAGTCTTGTTTTCTTTCCCCCAGAAATGCTCATGGTCCAAACTGTTTCTTAGCTGTCAATGGCTGTGTGCAGTTACAGAACTATCTCTGTCCTCCTTTTAGCCATTAGTCTTCTTCTTTGCCTTTCAGTTTGTTTTAATTTTTTAATGACCCGATGAAAATGTTAGTAGCAGAGGAGTTTCCTATTTTCCACGTGTCTTCCTCTTATTTTATTTGCATTTCCCAGTGTGGCCAAAGAAAGGAAGTGATGTCTTTAGAAGTTTATTTGAAAAAGCTGTGCCAGAATATGCTGTTCTGCTTTATTTCGTGGCCTTATGAGAACTATGCATCATTTTATGAAGCTTTAAATTTTAATGTAAGATTCTCAAGAATGTTCCATTTGAAAACCTAGACAGATATCTAAGCACATGAACATTCAATGTGGTAATCAGAGAAAATTATTTTATCAAAAATGGATTTTTAGGCATTTATTTGGTTGCAGCAAAGTCAACTTATTACACAGGCACACTCAGAGTGCTCTGCCAAGCCAAGCCTTAAATGTTACTTCTCCACACCTTTTCTAAACTAGTATTTAGCTCCTTTACAAGACTACACTTAATTCCAAACCAGTAGATATTTTGCCTCCTTCAAATGCTCAATAATTTCTGTACTTGTTCAGGGGCTCAGGTACACTAATTTGAAAGCTGATGTTGTGCTTTTTGTTTAAACTGGTGCAGAAACTGAGCTGTGTCCATCCAGAAACTCACCATGACATCAGCTGAAGAGGGGTTCATCAGGAAAACCAAACCAAATGGAAGCTGTGAACCCCCTCAGTGAATGCAGATTCTGCTTTTTAGGCCAAGGCCACACACGCAACTTCAGAAAAGGTGTTGGCTCAAACTTTCCTATTAATGGGAATGAGCATATGTGTCACATAGGTACTGGTTCTACATCAAGGAAGAAGACAAATACTTTGCTCCTGCCAAATTAAGTATAAGGGACTACTGTTCTCAATTTATCTGTTCCCCCCATCATGTTTTGTTTCATGGATGGAAAATCCTGTGCCCAGGACCTCACTGCTGGTTTGCTTGCTCAGGGATATGGAGACTCCCTGGCCACATCTGAATTAGCAAAATGAACAGGGCTAGGGCAAATGCCAGAGCACTGTTTGTGCACAGTCCATGAAGTGGTTTACTGCCCACAAGGCTTCACCAAAACAATAGGTGCCAGGCTGTGGCTGAGAAAGTAGCATAGGAGAAATCCAAGCCCTAATGTGCAGATTCCTATTGGCCTGTTTTCAGGAATAACTGGTTAAAACACTTGTATGGTTGTGAGATGTGCCAGGCTAGGTAGCCACAGGGTAGCAGAAAATGAGCCCTGGACTGTTTTATTCACTGGTAGAGACATGGCCTTGACCCCACAATGAGTTTAGTGGGAGGAGGGGAAGTGGAGAAGGGGGGAGCAGGGGAGTGTCTACTATGAGAGCCCCTTTTTAAGAGCCAGCTCTAAAAATGAGACTCATAATTGAGTGGTTGCTGGTCAGAATTTATTCTGTATTTTACATTATATCATCATTGAAAAAAAAAGTTAGTGGGGAGGAAATAAGGACTCAGGTCTCCTTGTGTCCAGCTGAGTACCCAAAGTGTTAATTTATGGCCATGTTTTTAAATATTTTTTCTATTTCTGATCCCAGGATTCAGGATAAGTTCAAACAGAAAGGTTTCAGCATGCTCCTCTTCAGAATAATTAACAGAGTGGAGGTTATGGTACTTTTTAAAAAGGAGAAATATTATGGAGCTTTTAATGTAATGCTCATCAACACAACAGCAAAGAGTCTGAGGCAGGATGATGCATTTATGGTGAAGCTGAATCAGTGCACAGGATCTTCACACTTGAAAATTACTTCAAAATGTTCAAATACTGTTTTAGAAATTCAGGGACATACACTTGGTTAACCATTAATATTTAAGGCTTTTTAAATCAATACGTGTAGCCTTTAAGAGTAACAACCATAAGAAAATGTTAGCTTAACATTAGGAATAGATTTTATGTTATGATTGAGACTGGTCTGTGGGTTTTATTGCATTACACCGGATGTGGTTTTCATCAGCTGAAACTGTCTGGCTCTTTATAGCAGCTTGATTTAAGCAGTTTGAACAAGTTTCCTTTGGGAACTGCAGGCTCAAAAAATTGAATTGTTAGCTGGTAGAAAAAAAATTACAGAACATTTTTCAAAGTGTACAGTGGTGAAGAAAGGAAATGATTACTTGGAGTTGGGGGCGTAGAGTGAGAAAGTGCCTGCTTCATGCATCTGTGGGTGTAAAGCCACAGTTGGCTTATACATTTACTTTGTTTCTTCTACCATGGCTCCTATCACAAGAACTAATTACAGTCAGTTAGGTCAGCATTTCCCTCTTTCTTAAATATTGAAAAACCAATCAGAGAAGTTAACATGATTTAGAAAAAGCTTCTCTGCATTTCCACTGGACTAGAACAATATGCAGCTAGAATAATAATGTCCAAGCCTTCATTTGCAGCATCACTCTTCTTGTTGCTCATGAATTTTAAGAATGAAACATTAATGGATAAGCAAGGCTCAAACTACTCAAAAATATCGTCTCAAAAGATTTTGTTTCACTCCTGGCTTACCTCTGCCACTTCAGTTTGAGTCAATCAGAATTCACTCATAGGTTAATTGCAGAAATAAACCTCATTGCTAAAGGGTGAACTGATTGAAAGTGACAGTGATTCAAATGGAGACTGCTTTGATACAGGAGAGTCTTCCTTCACATTTCCCATACCCTTTAAAATAAATAAAAAAGACAGTGGAAATAGAAGCATGGCTTTTAAATAAATTTTAAGGGTTTTTCTGACTAGAAATCAGTAGAGATTAAGTCCCATTGTACTTGCTATCAGAAGATATTTGGAAAATTTCAATTAGGCAGACAGAGTCCAAGTTAAAATCTGGGTGGGGAAGGAGGCATTGAAGGGAGATCTTTGCAAATCCTATGTATTTATTCTTGTAGATATGCAAAAAAAAAAAAAAAGGGGACAGATAACAGACAGAAATAAAAATCACAGAATGAAAAGAGAAAAAGAAGGGCTCCTTGGGCAAAGTAAAACTGAGCTAGGAAGTGGAGAATTGGCTTTTTGTGGAAACAGAAAGATCTTACAACTTTTTCCAACAGATTCTGCAGTATAAACAACAAAGGCATGGCTGAGGCTCAAAATAAAGGGAGTAGATTGGTTAGCTATAGAATGGTGACGGAGGCAAAGATTTTCCATGCAATCAAGGAAGAAATACTGATGATAAAAAGGAGGGCAGAGAAACTGGAGCATCAAAAATTTGACAATCACTGAAGGACCAAGTATGTGAGTAACAATAATATATTTGGCTGGTTAATGAAGCCACTGAAGAGAAGACTCCATGCCGGAGCCAGGTGGACATGCGGGAACAAGGAACGTAGGACTGACACTCAGCAGCTGAAAAGTACAGTGATGAACTGTGAATACATTAAAAACATCTAGGTGTCTGACATTTTTCTCTCTCAGGGACAGAACACTGGCATAAACTGACTGAGATTGAAGTTATTAGGCTTAGTGATATTGGCTAAATCCATTGGTAGAAAAACTTCACTGCAGGCACTGGAAGTAACAAAGAAATTATTCTGGACCTCCAGTGCTACAATTTATATAGACCAATATGTAATTAAGTAGCCAAACATGTACCTTCTAGTTTTAAATACTGTCCATTTCCCAAGCAGTTTGTCTGTACTTCAGCAACATATCCTTAAAGTAGGGAACTGAAAGTTGCCATTTTTGTGTGTTTCTTTAAGTACCATGCTCCAGTTTTCATGTGATAAAGTATCCCTTCCTAATCCTAGCTCTATTATTTTTTCAAAACACATGGACCCAAGTGTCCCATTCCTCTCTTATTATCAAGAGATGAAAATGGAAGTGACACAAATCAGTGGGGACAATTTTTCACCCTTACAGATAAGATTTATTTTTCATACTGGGAAATTTTACCCAATGAGCAAACGTGGAAGAATCAAAATGTTCATGAGTCATTTTGATGAAAGCATCTTCATATATAATTTTCAGGTTGTTTGTTAGCAGTGTCTTCGTGTGACCCTAATTAAGGTAATAGTTGCAGGTGACCCCACAGAAATGGAAGTATGATAATTTCCTGTGGCCCAGTTTAATGAATGCATAATCTTCCTTTAAACCTCGATTTCTGCATTGGGAACAATAACATACCGATGCTGTCTAATGAAATCAGCCTCAATTGTCATGACCTTTCGTTTACTTAACCTTTTTCTTCCATCGTTAATTATACATGTTTTATAGTTAGTGTAGAGGGCATGATCATTAGCAAAACCTATCAAGCTTGCTTTCTTTAGAAGAAAAAGGAAAAGCTAAAAAACAAGCCTGGAAAGAAGTAAAGGGATAAAGCATTCATGAGAGAGATGAAAATTGAACTCTCTTCAGCCTTGAACAGAGGTAACATACAAAGCAAGTAGTGGATAAGACGTTCTTGGAAAAAGCAGAAGGTATTTCCTGGTATACACATGGTTTCTACTTGTTTTGGTTTTTGCCTTGCATAATCAAGGGTTGCACCAATAAAAGGTTATAAACTGACAATCCTCTGAAATTGAGATTCAGTTACATGGTAGATACAACATGGGAAGCAGCTGGGTCCTTTCAAGATGCAAACACCTTTTTAGTTCAGACCTAGAGAATCTTTTTTTCACAAACAGGAGTATAATATGGAGGAGGGTGTAGTCTAGATGACACAATGCCTGTCTCAGAGGTAGGTGTTTGCTTTTCTCACAGGTCTCGTCTCTTTTTGTAGGCACAGCTTCTCGTGTTAAAATTGGAGCCATTCAGTAAACTGGAGGGACCACTGGAAAAAAAGCATTCTGCCTCAAGTCAATGCTGGCACAAATCGTGCCTTCATTCCCTGGGAACTAGCCTGGGGAATGGGCATGGCTGAAGTATTTATTTTTTTTTTTCACCTAGATTTTTTTTTACAGGGAATTGGGGTTTCTTTCAACTAGAGAAGTTGTGGTTTACTATGCAAATGAATGAGAATGAGTTGGGTGGGAAGAAGGGGAAAACAACCCCACCTGTCATGTCTGATTTAGTCCCTGACTTTCTGTGTTGAAGGCTACTGTGGACATAGCAGACTCTGAGCTGTGACAATCGCATGATGAGAGAAAGACTTGGGTGAGAAAGTGTCGAAAATCTCTTAGTTCATTCTGTCATGATGTGGCTGCTACTCAACTTCCCTATCAAGTAAGACAGTGTAGCTGAGTAGCTTAAAGATGAGAGGTCTTTAGGATACTTTAAAACTTCTTCAGTGCTCTTTCAACAAAAAACCAGATTCCCCAAACAGATTCACAGGATGGTTGAGTTTGGAAGTGACCTCTGGAGATCACTTTTTTCAGCTTCTCTGCCCAAAGCAGCGTCACTTACAGCAGGATGCTGAGGCAATGAAAACAAGCAGAAATACTGGAAATTCCATTTAAACACACTTTGAAGATGATCAAAGGCTGACATAGGTTGCCCAGAGAGGTTGTGGAATCTCCATCCTTAAAGATAATCAAACTTTGACTGGACCCAGCCATGAACATCATCAGGTAGGCAACCTGATTTTGAGCAGAGGAGGACTGGCTGATCTCCAGAGGTTCCTTCCTAAGTCACTCTCTGATTCTGTGATCTGTGAAAGAAAACAAACCATGTAAAAGATAACAGAGTAGTTATGGTAAAAAATGCTAACCTAGGTGAAACCTGTACCTGCAATTCAGCTGGAGTTTTGCTGAACTGCATGGGCTCACTTGGGTGGAACAGCTTGCAAGATCAGTGCTCAGGTAAGGCCAGAACAAAACTAAGGAAATTGAAAAAGCTCTAGTTCTTCGTCACTTAGGACAAGAATTCATCTGGTCAAGTACCTGGGTAATTCCAAGTAGAGTTTGTTATGGTGGAATATGATATAGGGTTAGTGAAAATTAAGTGCATTGTGCAAATTTGAGCTGGTCAACTAAGAAATAAATTGCCTGCTGAATCCAGACAATGGTTTTAGACAGGCCTCTTAAATGTATTTTTGGGAGCAGAGGCAAACAGTGTGGCGTCTTGTTCTCTTTCTTTCAGTTAAAAAATAAAGGAAAATTGGAAAGTCCTTTGTTTTCTGAGCATCTGCAAAGTGCAGACCAGAGAGCTTTCCAAAAAGTGATTGTTGTGGATTGGGAAATGTTTCCTTCCTCAAATCTGGTCACATAAAACAGTAATGCACTGTATATTGTGGTATGCAGATCTGATTTTATTTCCAGAAAATGCACTCATCAGCTAAGTCCTATGGGCATAGAGAAAACAGAGCATCTCAGGGCTAATTGGCTCCATGTCTTTCTCTGCCTCTTGGCCAGTTGGGGTACCCAAGGTCTGTATTATTAAACTCTCTAAATTTCAAATAGTGGCCAGGTACAACCTCATAACTGGGAATGGTGCCTCCTCTTTCTAACTTGTGAGTCGTGCCCTACATTGCTGAGATAAAAACCTATTTGGTTCAGTGTTTATGCCAGGTGAGTAAGGTCTTGTGTTCAGACCCGTCTTCTGTCACTGTTTAGTTTACTACTGTATGTACATCCATACGTTTTTCATCCCAGTATCTGAAAGCCTCATAGCCATTAATGAATTTTATTTCTTATGACAACCATGAAAGAAATAGGAGTGTTCTTCTAATTTTACAGATAGGTGACAGAGACTAAAATGATGTGTTTTCTTGATATTGCTGATGGCTATATGATTGAGTTGAAAAGTGAGCTGCTATCACTAATTTCAGCTGAGTAGCCTATTCATTAGACTATTCTTCTTATAAAGTAAAACCTTAAAAATGTAAGTAAATTGAATTTGATTATACAAATATAGAGGTTAATTAGGCCATTAGCAAAGCTGAAACAACTGAATTTTTAAAGACTTACTATAGATCATAAAGGTCTGAGTAAATAAAATGTCGACTTTGAAAGCTTCTCCGAGAAAACATCTGAGCACCTCATGTGTAGAATTTTACATTTAAGGAAGTGTTCAGCTTTGCATGAAGTCAAAGGGAATCACAGATGTGACCTGATAAAATAAACACAAGTTTCCACAGCTTTCATCACCTTTCAGCTAAAAAAAAAAGTCTACATTTTACATATTTTACATATGTTTACATATTTTGTTGTAACTTCTACACTGCTGATTTACTAAGTCAACATACAGTAGCTTTTTGAGATTCTCTATAGGGATATTGTAATATCAGATTATGATCTGATTTGCATCATAAATCCCCCTAACAATACAATATAAATTTGAAAGAATTGCAAAATTTACAATGCACTAAACACAAACATATCAAACACAAGATACCTTACTAGAACAGCAATGAACGCCACTGTAATTACATGAAATAAACATCCTACATCAAGGAAATTGGGGCAAATATTCAACCAGTTATGAAGTAAAATGTCATTTTGAAAAAAGGAAGGTATTCCAAAGTTATAGATTAGGTGTAATGTAATAAATACATATATATTTACTTACTAAAAGTAAATAAATTCACCACCCTAAGTTCATCTCAAACAACTGTTCATTTGGAGTATTTCATGACAGTAATTCAAGAGCCTTTGAATGACTGAAGAATTTTTTGATGGCTTAAGAAGCCCTTTTCTATTTATTGGTTACTGGTCTAAGATTATAATCAGGTAAAATCAGTACTCTCCTAATTGTACGTGTTACACACTGTATCAGTGCTGCTTGTCACTTAGCATAGTTCCAGTGAGTTATTTTTGGTACTTACAAAAATATTAACCTCACTCTAAGGATACAGAAATTAAGGCTAAATTGTACAATGGAATTCGGGAAATCTAATATGCCTGTTAAAAATTCTTTCTCTGATGGGAATAAGATTCCCTCACTTTCCCTTTTTACAGCACAAGAATGAAAACATCTCTTAAGGAAAGACTTTAGGGAAAAGAATTTTCCACAAAGTTTGTTAACCACAACTCTCACTGTCTTTCTAAAAAAATAACCACCAATGTGAGGAAGAGTCAGAAAGCCTAGAGAACTGTGTCCCTCAGCATGCCATTTTCTTAGTGTAGGTGACAAATGCTGGGATTCACACACTTCAGCCTGGTGACATGCTTATGTGTTACTTAAAAGTTAATACTGGAACCCTCAGAGAAATATTAAATGGAAATCAAACCACAACAAGGAATTTTCTGTAACTCCTTATTATAGATATATATGATATAGATAAATAGATATACGTATACATATAAATGTACACATAAATATACATATAGATACAGAACACTTCCTTATAGTCTTCAGGATAGCGTTTTCTGGGTTTGGATAACTAATTCTGCTTAAAAATTCCTCTGCCATTCAACCATAAACTGACGCTTAATAAGGGGAGACAAGCCTCATTCAGCTCCGTAGAGTCATCCTATTGTGCCTAGCCAGACCTGGAAACATGTAAATAAACAGATATGCTAACACAGCTGGAAGTCTGAAGTAAAAAGGATTCCCTTTTTTCTCTTCTTTTGTTTAAATAACCAGTCAGCAACTATGAGGGGGTAAATAGCAAAAATAAGGAAAGGAGGAGATAAGGCATTTACTCTTCATTATCTCTATGGTTAGACAAAAAAAGAGTCCGTTAAAAACAGAAGGGAATTTCAACTGGACCTGCATCATCCTGCACTGATTCCCCCTTCAGGCTCTGTCTGTGACACCTGAACTGTAGCCACACAAGTCTACAACTTTTGTTTATTGAAAGGGACCTAGAGTTTAAAAAGTGAGTGAAGCAAGCAGAGAATAGGTGAATTAGATTATGTGGTGTGAATCCTTTCTCTTGCTTGCTTTTTTTGTACCTGACGTATATTTGTGTAAGGATTCATGCAAATAGAGAGAGAAAAAAAAATCTTCAGTTAAGAGCTTGCAATTCAAAATAAGAATGAAGACTGATAAGAAGGTATCAGAAGTCAATGAGTTAACAGTAGTTACTGCATACCAGTAATCTAACTGCAGTCATATTGTCTGTAGGCATTATGGAATAAATATAAAAAACATATTTGAAAAAGGATAATGAAATAGCCTGGCAGTTGAGAGCTTTTAATAAGCGCAAGGAACAGCACAGGAAGAATCACAAGTTGTGGTTTTGTTTCATTTTAATGATTTTAACAAATAGACTGATTGGAGACAGGAACTGACATCTTGCTGACAAATTACTTCATCAACACAAATTGAGTTCAGTGGGAAGTGGTATGTAGAATGTCGGTCGGAGATGTGGCAGCACTGCCCCCTCCCAGAGCTGGCTGTCCTGTCACCAGCTCTATCCTGCATGAATGCTCCTGCTGCATCCCTGTTGACACAGAAGAAATGAGACTGGGAGCAAATAAAAATCCTATAAATGAAGCCACTCTCTCTCCCATTTTTCTTTGCTCCCCCATTCCAAGGCACTCCTGACATTGTCCAAATTTTGTGTAAAGTTCATTGTCCCTTCTCTCAAGAGACTCCATTGAGCAATGCTGCTATTCTCTCTGCCTTCCAACATGTCTACCCCAGGACTTGGCAAGGCAAGTGAAGAGCTGTCCTCCAAAATACTTTGAAGAAACCAAGTAATCTTTTATCCCTTTCCTGCTTATATTTCGTATTAAATTAAGTTGGACACTCCTTCTACCAACCTTCACTGTTACTAGGCAAATAAGTCTGTTCTTTGAAAAACCAACAGGCCACTATGTGAGTGGTATGCCAACTGCATATAGCCTGCTAGTTAATTAATTTTTGTCCAAAAAATTCTACCTAACCAGGAGAGATCTAGCAGCAGATCAATTCTCCTATCCTTTTGGGACCTCAAACAAAGTCATAATAGAGCATGAAGTAAATGAAACTTGGGACATACACATTTGGTATGTATATGAAAGACAATAAAGTAGTTAGAGGCAAACTTTCATGGAGAAAAGTACCATTGTTCTGCTGACTTCATGTGTCAAATGTGACCTACATTACAGATTATGACCTGTCCTTTGGAGTACTGCCACAGCTGCACTCTTGGACAATTCAGACCTCTGGCTGAAGTAAGGAAGGGCTGGGGACTGTACTTTCTCTGTCAAAGAAAGACAGAGAGAGAACAAGCTTCCAGAGAAGAGGGTGACCTGGAGTAAAAAATGCCATCAGCCCTTCTCTCTAAAGACAATATTCATTTATGACACTGATCAAAGTGAACTTCAATTATTTTTTCTTCAAAGGGAGCGTTAAATAATTTTTTATTCTGCTGTTGCCTAATAACTGTTTCACCTGTCCATAAAATACTACAGGAATTTGATTTTCCAACTGCCAAATTGTCAGTTTCAACCGGAAAGGAATTGGTGACCAGCAATCTATTTCATAAATGTGAAATTGCTTTCTTGTCCTTTCTACAGCATTACATTTTTGCATACTCTTCTTGGAACTGGTCATCAGCTCTCCTTCATAGAAAACAAACAAAAAAACCCTCCTCAAAATTTTTTTGAACTTTAGAAGAGAAGGTTGGAGATTTGGTGAAATTTACTGATTTTTTTTCCATTTGGTGTGGATGGTGACTTTCAAATTCACACTATTAAAACTCCCAAATCTTCTGCTTGCATCTTTCCCTGCATTACACCAGAGTCTAGGCTTGTGTAGTTGGTCAGCAAAACTTTCTTTAATGGAACTGGCTGAAAAGTGAGTTAAAAAAAATCAGCTGGAAAAGGAAAAAAAAATATCAACCCAAGTTATTATCTCTGCACTTAAACCTATCAATTAGCTGGACTTATGTGGGAAAGCATTGAAAAACATGTCTTATGTACCAAGTATAGGATGAGTTTTCTTTCTCAGCTGAATTGTCTCTCACCTCAATCACCCCCCAAGAAATTCATGTATCTACAAGGCACCACTTGGAAGGTTTCTTGCTTTGGTCTTTGACGTACAAAAAGGATATGAAAACAGATAGCTCTTTCCTGGCCATGTGTTTGGGAGGATTCAGCTGTGCTGTTGAGCTCATCTCAAGCCTGTAGCAATGGCTACTGATTCATGAATCATGGACCATGAATGGAGGAGGAAACAGCATGTGCTCAAAGAAGATGCAAAGGAATTGAAAGTTAAAGGCCTTTAGAATGTCAAGGCAATATGGTCAGAAGCTTGCCCATTTGCAAGACAGTGCTCATCTTGCTGCCCACTTGTAACTCTGTCAGCTGTCCTCTCAGGCAGTGATGCCAGTTGCACAGTTTTCCACTGATTTCTGAATCAGCCAGCATTTCCACCTCACTGATGGTAAATTGCATTGTCTTCAGCACCAGTGGGCACATAATATGGCACACACATACTTTTGTAATATGATTATTTAAGGTAGTAATATATAAATGAGCTCAAGGATGAAATAAACTGCAGGACTATCTTCCAGCATTCTAAGGACAAGCTTAGTGTGATATCTGGAAATCAAATTTCATGGGACTACATTTAAGATGCTCTTTTTCCCTTTAACAAGATTACTTTTCCCATCAAGGTATATTCTACTCATATACATCGTAATACATTATAGCAGGGTGCTCCATTGAGCACCTGAGGGATCAGTAATTGTATGTATTTTTTCAAAGGAAAGTTGAGGTCATAAATTCTAGCTGACCAAGTGCTGCTGTAGACCTTTAACTAAGTCCAAGGTTGTGCTGACAGCAATATTAATTTAAACTTATATCCTACAGAGACAAAAATATGTAAAAAGTACAGATCTGCACAAGCTCATTTGCCAAATTCCCAGGCGGTTAAGAAGCTAAAATCCATGCCTTTCGCATATATAGCTTTGCATAGTATAGTGTTTTTCTTGTCAGGCTCAAAAACATATATACTTTATCAGAGTTTGATGGAAGGAAGGAAGGAAAAATATGAAAAAAGAAAGAAGATGATGAAAAGATGGAAAGAAACAGGGCAATTTTTTTTCTCACAGCTCAGCTTAAAGATCTGTCGGGATATTAAGTAAACTTTGTGTGACTTCGTGTACCCAGAACTTGCTATATTGATGCCCATTCTTCCATAATTTACTTATTAAGTGTCTCATTTAGCAGGAATTTCATCCAGAGCTATATATTGTCAACCTTTTCCAGTGTTGTTACTGAAGAGAATCATGAGCTTAGTTGGCCTGACTTCATTAATTCCTGAGACATGGTTTGAGTAGAGACTTCATTAGAGTGTCTCTTCTTCCTGTGAGACACTAATCTCCAGAGTCAAAACTCGCCTTGCGCAGCTGCTGAAGCTATTTTTTGTGTATCCAAAGTTAATCCAGCTCTGAGCTACATTAATGACAATATATCCATTTAACAACAGGCATGGAAACTTTGTTCTTTTAAACTATCCTTAGCATGTGTTCAATTGCACGTCTTGGATCTCTGGCAGGCCACTATCTGAGGAGTTGCTATCATCCTTCCTTTAAGTTATTTCACTTTAAATAGGGCGAAGATCCAAACCAAAGGCTTTTTTGAATAACACCAATTTGGGTTTTCGTTAATGCTTAAACTCTAGTTAATGAACATTAATTAAATAGGATGATTATATTATAGACTGGACAAGAATAAGAAAGATTTTAGTAATTTGAATGCAAAGCCCAGCATCCTAGTCTCAAGCAATGATCAACATGATTTGCTAAAGTGAATGTAAAACAGATAGTGATGCTTAGTGATGCTCCTGATTACTGGCATTTTAGATAAAAAGATGTACCCAGGACTTGGTGTTTAACAGCTTTTGATGAACTTTTTTTCTATGAACTTCTCTAGCTGCTCTTCTAACTCATCCATACTTTGGGCTGCTACAGTGTCCTGTGCCAATGAGTTCCAGTTTCCTATGTGTTGTCTGCTATCCTTCCTGTAGTTCAAGATGCTGCCTGGAAATTTCACTGATGATCCATAATCACTTGGTGCGGACCTTTCCTGTGCTACTCCTGACTTTACAGAGACCTATTACACTTTCCTTCTCACCTCCAGCTCTGTCTTTGGGTGTTTAGAAACTCCTCAGATGGGAGTAATTTCATAACTTTGACTGTCCCTGACATACTTTTTCATTCTTACTGAGCTGGGTGAGGAGGCAGAAATGCCTATAGTGTTCAGTGGTGCAATGGTGTTTTCTATTTGTTCTTTCTTCTCCATTGATTTACCAAGGAAAATGGATTATTCTTCCATGTGAATACCATGAAAGAGATGTTGCCTGCATGGAGGTAACATCTTGTGTGGGAGGCTTGATATTCCTTCTACCATACCTAGTGTGGGACATCTGCTGGATGCCATCATCAGCTTTTCGAAATAAAATGAACTCACATTTAATCCATGAAGGAATTGTTTTATGAGTCAATTAATTAAACTCATCACCTGACACAACAGCCAGTAATGGCCCTTGTTTCTAAATGAGGGTGGCCGTATGCACACCCTATTGGAAATGGTTTATGGCCTTGGACAGTTCCTTCCTTAGCTATGACAGGGAATTTCTTGGGAGAGGTATGTCTGGGCAAGACTTTTCCAGGGACTCCTTTAACAATTTAGCAGTACAGCCACTTCAGCTCCAATGCCTGGCAACTGTCCTAGGCACAGATTTACTTGTAGAGAGAGAAGCACAGGGGTGAATAAGATCAGCACTGTGGTGTATGTGCTGAGTGGGTGCAAGTTCTCTCAAATCTTTGATGTTGCCTCCTTGTGTATGTGTGCCGTATTTGGAGCAGAAGAAAAGTGTTCAAAAATTGGATGAGTCCAGCTCTTTTCTTCTACAGTATACCTGGAATACCTAGGAGACATAATAGCATAAGAGTGTGATGCTTAGGAGTGAGCAGTGCTGAGGTTCTATTTATGTAAAATATATATTTTAAAAAGGAGATGATTCATGTTAATAAACAATTAAGTATTTATAAGGTAATCCAGGAATCAAGATCAGGTGTTACAGAGGGGAGTAGAGGATTTTCTCTGATTTAAGATTAGGAATAATCAGGATTAGATACAGATATTAAACCTTAGGGGCACACAAGTTCTGCACAATTAGCATATTCAGAAATCAGATTTGCATAAAAGCAGGTTAAATAATTTTTAACATACATACCCATATATAAATCTGCCCTTGCATGGGGCTAGATACCTCCCCAAAGCTTTATTTAAATATTACATAAGGGTATAATTTGTATGTTAAGTAGATCAATATTAATTAATTTATGGTTGGATTTTGATTCTCTTATGCACAAGGAATCTGATGCCCTTGCTATAAATAGAAAACTGACCAAAAATATTATTCAACCCCTGTTCCAGTCTTATTGAGGGGATTTTTTTGAAAGACAGAGACAAAAGCATAGTATTTCTCTTATATATATAGCTGCATGTAATTTTGTGGATTAATATGTTTAGATAATCATTGTTATTCCTTGATTAATTATTTAGGTGCAGCAAAAAAATCAAAGTTTCAGGTTAAAATAGCTATTGTCTGCTTCTATGAATAGTCAGAAACTAGGTCATTGCAAGAACTGGAAATGTCCCAGTGGTCTGTCATATTCTATATTTTTATGTGTAGGTAATACAGTATATCGTTAATGTGAGATCTGGCATGTCTTATTCTAGAACACCCTAATTTAAGTTGTGTCAGCTGTGAAAGTTGCCAAGGGAGGTAGAAGCCAAGCACAGTCTGTGGGTGCAAGGCTCTCTTAGCAACTTCTATGTGACAGCTTAGAAGTCTCTTGACCTCATGACCTAAACATCCTTGCATATGAACACGGAGTTTAAAACTCCAGGTTTCTGCTTTGTACGTCTGGGTGAGCTCCACTGAGAATGGTTTTGGTGCTCCACACAGCCTTGCAATTCATCCAGGACATGTGGCCTGAGCATGGAGATCTGCTGGTAGAGTCTTGTTTGTGGGAAACTCATTCCAGCCCCTGGAAGACGATGGTAGGCAATAAATTAACCTCCTCTGCAGTACTTATCTGCCTGTAGCCTTCTGCTGCTGCTGTTTCCTGTGCACTCCTGTCTGCTTGTCCCACAGAGCTGCCAGCACCATGGGTATGGCGCCCTTGCTCCACTCTGCCAGGTGCCCTCCCTGGCACCCCACACGTGTTACAGGCAGCAGTGAGCTACAGGGTGTCACTTTCCCTCGTCTCTGTAACTCAAATTACAGAAACCAACATATGAGTAAACTTCGTTGAACAGTCAGTGGCTGTGTGCCACTTTTTGGCTATGGCTATGGTTTCTAGCACTTTGTAATAGCTGTTTTTATCATGGCTTCATTTTCCCAAAGTTAATCTTCTTATACATACATTGTCTTCAGAAAAGCTGAGCTGTAATTAGGGAGGGTTTGTCCAAAGAGTATGAAATAGACAATTCATCTCACAGATATCTCTGAGGTGGCCCTAAAGAGCTCAGGGAGGGAAGTGAGTAACAGCCTAAGATAATAGCTCAGAGTTATGTAAACCATTCTGCTTCTTGTCCTGCATATCCCTTCCTTTCTTCCCAGGCTTCACACCCCCTTCCTGCTCTAAGGAAGTTATGAAGATGATATAAGCAAGTGTGACAAGACTGGGTGTTCTATGCAGTTATTTTTCCCAACTGAATATATGCTTTAGATGATTAACTCTTCATTTACAAAGTTGCTCGCAATCACAGAGCTGAATTCTTTGGTAACAGACACAGCCCAATGACAAACTTATCTGAAAAATAAAAGCTATTGTAAGAAAGAAAAAAACACTCTAATAAGAAAAAAATACTAGTGTTGCTATTTGTTATCATTATATACTTGTGTTCTAGTGTGCTCAAGGTTTGTCAGATGTTTTGAAAGTAACAAAGCAGGAATGATCTTTCCTCTCAAATGTAGATATGTCAAATCATCCTTTAAAACTGACATTTGTTTAACTATGCCCTGGCCCATGTTCCCAAGCCATGGTATCAAACAAACAGCTACCTACAGGATATATCCCCAAACTAAGCTGCATCTGTTTTCTGGATCCAGAATCCCACGGGCCAGGTGCAGCTGCAAACCCAAGTGATTGGTTGCATGAGGCAGGGAGGACAAGGGAGGCCACAAGGTTCGGGAGCACCCAGAGGTATGTGCTGTAAAACAGACTTCCTAGCTGCAGTTTTGCCCCTCAGCAGGTCTCTGTTTGCACAGGAACCTTGCCATATGTCCAAATTCAAGGAGAAAAAAGGGGGGTGAAGAAGATTTTGAGAAGTCTGAAAATTTCAAAATCCAAATATGGGTTTCATGCAGTACAGGAAAACTCACACACACACAATAAGAAATCTAGAAAGTCATATTTTTAATATAATTTTTTTGGAAGCTAAACCCCAGATAACACTCAGAATCCTATCCTTCCATAGCATTGCCACAAGCTTTTAAAAAGACACCTTCTCTTCAAGTACACAACATCCCCATTTGCCTGGCTAGCTCCTCAGGCACACTTCTTAGCCACATCATGCCCTCTGGAAAATGCTCTAGTGCAAGGAGAAAAAGAAGACAGACCACTGGTAACACTCATCGGGTTAGGGCTGGTTTGTTTTCTGCCTGTGTGTGTTTGGACGGTCCCAAGAGATACTGGAAGCTGATGCAGAGTAGGAGGATGATGGTAGTGGTTATGGGTGGGCAAGTTTTCAAAATAAAAGTGGCAGAATAGAAGATAAGGGATGCAATGGGCAATCTTAGGAATGCAGGACAAGAAATGTATTGTGAATTAGTACCTTGCCATGGGGGAATGTATACATCATCTATCACCATCACTGTCAATAGTTAAAACTGATGTTGAAAGAAACATCAATCTATGACTGTCATGGTTTAACCCCAGCCAGCAGCCAAGCCCCATGCAGCTGCTCACTCACTCCTCCACCTGGGGAGACAACTGGAAGGGTGAAAGCCACAGAACACGGGGGTTGAGGTATAGACAGTTCAATAGGGAAAGCAAAAGCCAAGCACACAAGCAAAGAAAAGCAAGGAACGAATTCTTTGCTACTCATGGACAGGCAGGTGTTCAGCCATCTCCAGGAGAGCAGGGCCCCATCATGTGTAATGGTGACTTATGAAGATAAAAATGACACCACTACAAATGTCCTCCCCCACTTCCCCTTTCTTCCTGCCACTTTATGTACTGAGCATGATGTCATAAGGTCTGGAAAATCCCTTTGGTCAGTTGGGATCACCTGTCCTGGCTGTGTCTCCTCCCAGTCTCCCATGCACCCCCAACTTCTTTGCCAGTGTGGCAGTATGGAAAACAGAAAAGGCCTTGGCTCTGCGTAAGCCCTGCTCAGCAATAACAGAAACGTCTCTATATTATCAACCCTGTGTTCAGCACAAATCCAAAACACAGCCACATACCAACCACTGTGAAGAAAATTAACTCTACCTGTGCTGAAGCCAGCATATCCCATACCATTTACATCATGCTTAGGTCCCACACTATTCAATACAACATCATTAACCACCAACCCCCTTCCAATTCTTTGATATAACACAGATATTTTTTCCCTTAGCCTATGGACCACCCCTGCAAAATGTCCACACAGTATCCTCAAAATATTTGTTGAATTTATGTAGTCCATGACATTGGGCTCCATCCATTATGATCACTCAGGACAGGAGGTCGTGTGTGTGGGGAGTTACTGGGCACCAAAACCAGCTCAGGTCAGGTCATTGTTGCACTGCAGCTACCTCTTGTAAGGCTTCTCCTCCACTGGGTTGGGTAGTTCCTGTTACAGTAATTCCTGAAACGACTCCAATCACAGCTTACAACAGTTTATAGGCACATCCATTACAATCTCCATCCCTGGTCCCCTGTGGGGTCACAAGTCCTGCCAGCAAACCTGCTCCAGCAGAGACTTCTCACAGGGTCACGTCCTCCTTCAGGCATCCACCTTCTCCAGCACGGGGTCCTCCAGACTGCAGCTGTATGTCTGCTCTCTTGTGGATTCACTTACCTGTCACAGTCCCTTCAACACAAGTTCACACTGGAGCTCCAGCCTGTCCAGTACAGCAGCACATAACACAGCAGCACTGCCTGGCCACCTGCCAGCCCAGGCACATCGCCATGGCTGTTATCACAATGTTCCCAGGCACAACAGAGTGGGGTGATAAGCAGTACAACAGCAGCGAAAGTGAAAAGCAGCCAATAACGAGCACAAGGCTCTAATACTGCAGTCAGGCAGGCAAGCCCCATGGAAGCAAAGGGGCCTGCCCATTTCTAGCTAAACAGATGCAAAGTCAGTCTGGCACATCCCAGTCAAATCTATCATTATCTCAAAGTCTTTGAACCCCACATTTGGTGCCAAAATAGGACTGACATGGTTTAACCCTAGCCAGCAGCCAAGCCCCATGCAGCCAGTCGCTCACTCCCCCACCAGAGAGATCAGGGAGAAAATTAGGAGGCTAAAAGCTGGAGAACTCAGGGGTTGAGATAAAGACAGTTTAACAGGGAAAGCAAAAGTCAAACACTTGAGGAAAGAAGAACAAGGAACTAATTCACTGCTCCCCACGGGCAGGCAGGTGTTCAGCCATTTCCAGAAGAGCAGAGCCACATCACAAGTAACAGTGCCTTGGGAAGAGAAATGCCAACACTTCAAATTTCCCCTTCCCCCTTCTTCCTTCCACTTTATATACTGAGCATGATGTCAGGTGGTCTGGAATATTTCTTTGGTCAGTTGGGGTCACCTGTCTTGGCTGCTCCCTATCTTCCATGCACCCCCAACTGACAGGTCAGCATACCAGCATTAAAAGCAGAAAAGGTCTTGGCTCTGTGCAAGCCCTGTTCAGCAATAGCAAAAGTATCCCTATATTATTAACCCTGTGTTCAGCACAAATCCAAAACATGACCCCATAAGAGTCACTGTGAAGAAAATTAACTCTGCCCCAGCTGGAACCAGCATAATAACTTTGTCTTTAAATGGTAAAACTAGAAAAGCACATACTGAGAAGAGATGAGCAAGTGAATAACACTTAAGAAGCTGATTAAGCATCAGGCAAGGAAAGAAAACTCTCTTTTAATGGAATACAGTAACTCTATTAGCTGTCTTCGATGAAACTTGAGCTTGGGTTGTACTGACTAATGTAAAGATACCCATGAAACCAATTGCTTCAGGAGCTTCTAGTGTAAGAGCTGAAGTGCTACACTACTCAGTTTTGTGACATGAACAAGCTCTTTAAATGGCAAATTCTAATAGAGTGTATCTATAGATGTTGAAAAATATAAATATTGTTATCTGACTGATCTGAGAATTGATTTCTTTTTATATTGGAATCATTGGTCTTTCTGCAGAAATTATCTATGTCAGATATATTTTTAGATAAATTCTGGTATTCCATTGTCTTGCTGACATTTTGCATCGCTCTGGTGATACTCATTATAAAATAATTGATGAGTACTAAATCAATGTAAGTTAACTCCAGAGTCTGATTCTACATCCCTTGTGACTGTGTTAGTGGCCAATATGTCTAGTTGCTTTCCAGAACAGAAAGTACACAGGAATGAACCGATTATGTACCAAAAAACCAGACAAGATTCCAGGCAAATTACAAGAGAGAAGTTGAGAGAAACAAGAAACAAACAGCTTTTTTCTTTACCTTTTTACTTTTAATATTTACAAAGGATTATTGTAAGTAAAGGATAATGTTATAATAAATTATGTATAAGGAAAAAGCTCTAACATCCCAAAACATTTTCCCTCCTAAATTTTGAAACATCCTATTACAGCCCATTCATTTTACAAAGCACAGAACAGATCTCAGCAGAACATGAGTCATCTTGCAACCAGACACACAAATAACCTATGTTTGCAGCCATGCTTAGCCCAGATGGCAGGAGACTTTCAGCCATGGGATGCGGATTCAGATTACTGGAGGCTCCATGAGTGCATCGTCTCCCTTCTTGCCCTGTATGATTGCATTTTGTGTGTTCCTGTTTTGGGATTAGTATTAGGCAGTTTCAGAGTGGTGTTTCTGCTCTCTGTCATGTTCTCACCACTGAGAAGAGCAGAGCTGAGCCCCACAGCACCTTTAATCTGCATATTAGGATGCCTGTTCTCATCAGAAAGCAGAAGCAAATGCCCCAAGGGAGATTTGCAACCATCAAACAGTGCATTATGAAACCTGAAGATACAGAAGGTGAATTAAATTTTAATAAAGTAACTTTAGTAAAATTGCTTTCAGTTAATAGCTAAATGCCAAGAGTCAGTCAACTTCAGTTAAGTGGTTTGTAAGGCTGGAGGTGTGAAGTGCAGGGGAGGCTGACAGCCTGTGTGAGAATCCTGTAAGATGACCTGTCTGCAGTGAGCCAGTGAAGGAACCGAAGATTCAGAGCTTAATTTCCTGATAAGTGTTGTGATGCCTCGGGTTATCTCAGCTACAAGATGATTTGTAAGGGGTTTAATTGTGTTATGGGCAATCTGTCTGAGATTGCTGAGGAAGCAAATGCTGCAGCTTGTCATTGGATCTCACAGTAAAGGAACCAAAAGCAAGTCTGGTTTAAAGCACCTGTCGGTGTTTTGTCTGTATTTTTCAGAATCTGGGTAAGATCCTGCTGGAAAATTGGCTATTTTCACAAGGGCTCTTTACAGATCCTGGATATCACTTCAACTTTTTGAGCACAACTGAGATTGTATGGACTGCAGAAATAAAGGGTTGAGCGGAGGCACAGAAGCAGACAGCAGTTTTGCTGCAGATCAGAGCAGAGCAAAGCAAAGCAGCAGTGTGTGATCAACCAGCAGAAACAACAACAGGAGGCTGTGACTGCTGGCAGTAGCTAATGGTAAACCTGGTGAGCAAACTGGTCACAAATACAAGAACAGTGCTGGTGTGAGTAGCAAGAGGTAAACAGAGTGTCCCTCAAAAAAAGCAATGTAGAGCACAGCTCCTTTCTCAGGGCTCAGATGGTGAACTGTGAGGGAATGGATTGCAAAGTATGCCAGGAACAATGATCAATATCTGTCACTCGGATGTCTCCAAACTTGGACTAGAAATGGAATTGGACTTTCTTATAATCTTACAAATGTTCCAAACTGTAGGATTAGAACATAGTCAAGACTATTAGGAAAATAAAAATAGCTTAACAGAAAAATACCCAAAGTCTATGTAGTCTGATACTCCATCTCTGAGGGAAGATGCTTAGAGAAAACGTGTGGAAAAGGGCAAGTGGGGAGGGACAAATCCCTGCTATGTCCTCTGAGTCCCTAGCTGAAGGGTTAAATCTTCTAGCAGAAACAAATATGCACAGGGGCTGTATTTGGATCTGATTGTTCATTTTTTCTGAATATGTTTAAGACTAGTAATATTATTGCTAGCTTACTTTCTCCACAAATATTCCAACACGATGAATAGTTTTACCCTGCCTAGTTACTTATCAGAGAGAAGCCAATCAGAATAATCTACTGTAATTCATTAAGACTGACATCTTGTGGTTGTTTTTCGTATGACAGCTTCTGCCCGAATTTAGGAAAGACTGAACTCATCCCTTGGCTTAAACAGCTACTGTACATCCTCTCTGTATTACTGAGGATATATCAGCTACACTATTCTGAAAATTATTCAGTAACCCCACCAGGGAGCCGAGAGAAGAATTAATGTTCTGTCAAAATGTAATTTTTTATTTCTCCTGCAGAGCTTTATGATGTTGAATTGTTAATGCACAAAAGCATTCTTACTACTGCGATCAAGACCCCTTTAACTGTGTCTCCGTTTTCATGATAATATCTATCAGCTTAAATATTTTTAAAACTGTTAGCAATCTTATTCTAGAACACTAGAAGGACTTCACTGTGTTGGCTAGAGTAACAAGGGAGTCTCCTTTGGTTTGAAATTCTCTTTAGTGATGTTCTGTCTTTTGTGAGTTAAAAGCTACCATGTCCAGCAGAACGTGTATAATGAGACCTGCCTTTTGCATGTGTTTAATCAAGACAGTTACTGGGACTCAGCTGTGCTCCCCAAGGTTTCATCACGTATTTCAGTGTAGTGCAAGAGTAAAAGATCCTCCTATCCTTCCTATCTCTGCAAAATAGGATCTATTTCAGAGAATACTATTATTGCCAGTCCAAAGACTATAGAAATTGCCGCATTATTTTTTTAATCTCAAGGATTGTGTTATGAGGCTCTATATTCACATTATTCTGAATTTGAAAGTAGAAGTTTCTTTCTTAAACAGCCATTTGCAACTGGCAATGTGTTGATACAAAGCTAGAAAATAATTGGGATGTTTATCTGAAACTCTGCAATCATCTGTTGGTACTTGATTAGCTGTTCATAGGCATCAACAATTTCTGCAGGAATGCTTTACATGTGGTCTGGGATATTAAAGGGGAGTTCACCTGTGTAGCATCAGCAGCAAGTAACAGAGAAACAGCAGAACAAATATCTCTAGTTATTTGATCAAGTAAGGATAGACCAACCCTATGGATGTAATTAATTCATTTATTTATTTGTTTGAGAAAAGGAAGGAGATCGCCTTCTTTCAAACTTTTCTGACTGACAGAATGCTTCCTTGTCTCCTAACAACTAAAAATACCCCAGTTTTAATATACTCCCAAGATGAAAATGTGTTGATCAGGACCAAATTAATAGATTTTGCTTGTCCTTCAAAACAGAATCAGTTCTAGAATGACAGCAGGCAGTGTCAGCCTGAATGTAATTTTTGCAGAGTTAAAAAGAACCTGAAACGGAGAGAGAGTGAAAATCTCAGTATACCATAAACTCAAAGTTTGCAGCAAATGCAACAAAATAATCTTTTTCAGTCTTCATTCAATGTTTTTAGGTTGTTGTTCAGGATGTAAAATAGTATTTCGGCATTTTTCACCTTGCACGTTTCCTTACTCTGATCTGCTTGAGTGTACTGATGATGAATTACAGGACCTTAAGTCATGATTATTGTTGCAGAATTGTAAATATGCAGGTTCTAGAAACATGAGAGAATATAAAGAAATGGTCATCATTATCTGGAGAAAAACCTCCCCTAGCATCTGTAGAGAGCTCCTGCTGCACAGAATAAAGTTGCAAACACAACTAACCAGAGAAGTGGTAGAAGAAATATGACAGTCAGAAATAGTCTTGCAATAACAACATCACCAGTGTTAGACAGACAAGGACAGAATGGTTATTGATTTCTTCTTGGCCAAGCAGGTGTTTAAATAGTTGTCTCTTCCCTGATTCCACCTAGACTGAGAGAAGCATAACGATTAGCAGAAAAAAAGCCTTATGTTTATACATTACTTGACCTTTGGTATTTTTTTATTCTTAAAAATGCTTTGTGCAGAAGATGGGTGGTACTAAAAGAAGAGTGATGATATTTTTTAAATATGAGACATAGTTGTAAACTTTTCCAGTTCCAGTAAAGACAATGCAAACTTAAGGGCTATGACATCATGAAAATAATTCAAAGTATCTTCACTCTAATCCTTGAGCACTGTGGATTTGTTTTGAGACACATTAGAGCTTCCTTTTGAAAAATTAATGCAAGGGAGATGTAGCACAAATATAGCAGAAGCAGAACTGGCAAGAGCTGCTTCAGACCAGGAGCATGGACGAATTAGACAAAGTTTAAACATATATCTTCAAGCTTGGACATATTATTTTTGAGAAATTTCAGCAATCCAGCTTTAAGGAAATGTAGGTAGGCATCAAATGGCATTAACTGCTCCACAGAGAATAGAAATGAATGCTGCACAAGCTGTAATTGATGGTCCTTTAGTTTAGAAATTTCAACAGCCAGTGTAAATCATGTGGGTTATAAAAAAAGACAATAACGTTTTAAACTTTACATTAAAAAAATTTTGTACCTCTTTTGCAGCAGTGCCATAATCTCAGAAAGAGAAACCAGACTTAGTATAGTTCACACAGCAAAGCAGCAAAGAAATAAAAGGCAAGACAGTTCAACAAGTCAGATAAAATAAAACCAGAAAAAGTGATGGGGAGTTTTTCTGATATCCTGACCCAAAGCTGCTGACTGTCAGTTGGCAGAATCAAAGCAGCTGCAGTGCCGTCAGGGCCCTCTCTGAGCAATTTTCCCTCCTTGATGAAATTTCTTTCATCAATGAAAAATGAAAAGACTCCCAGTCAAAGTATACATAGTTCATACTTTTCTAGAACCTAGTTTCAATGTTATCTAGGGAACTAAGTCTTTAATTCCATTAAAAGAATATATTAAAATGACTTCAAGAAATCCCATTAAGTGATTACACAGCCAGCATCTTTTTACAGAGGATCATATTACTCAAAAATAAGACAAGGCATAGAAACAGTAGATCTTATTTTGTGAGGTTTTTTGTTATTATTATTATAATTCATTATTGTTATGATAATAATTAAATACTAATAATAATAATAATTATTATTTAGTTAATACAGCCTCTATTAGTATTGTTTTGGCACCTATAGCACAAAAAATTAGTATCAGAAATTAAATGTGAAATCAGCCAAGTTCACATTTCCTTTGACAGTAGAAATAAATGTAGAGATAATCCATATTATTATTATTGACTTATAAACTCCATTGACAAAAAAGTGGGGTTGCATTGGTTGTTTTTAAGATAGATATGCAAATTAAAAATTGATTTCCAGTACAAATAACACATGAAAGTGAAACAGTTTAAAGCTACATTTTCTTACCCTCCATACTAATGATAACAAGGTTAACAAGGTAGATTTTGGAATCCAAAAAATCTCTGAAAAAACAAGGATTCATGTATACATGTATAAAGCTTATCTATCCAATGACAAAAACGTTGCTCGAAGTTTCACTGTGGTAGCATTTTACATGTCTATATATACTAAAACACAGCTGCATGAATTAGTGTCTAGGACAGACATGCAGTTGTCAGCACTGAAAATCCCAGAGATAAGTATAGATCCTCTATTACTGTTTTCACACAATTATGCACACTTCTCTGACTGCAGTGCCTTGATCTAATCTCCTCAGTCCCAAAAAGCATAAATCCAGCAATAAGACTGGATCATTTATGGGATCATTGAATGGATCACAGGGCAGGAACACCTCTCCTATGAAGACAGGCTGAGAGTTGGGACCGTTTGTCCTGGAGAAGAGAAGGCTCAAGGGAGATCTTCTGTGGCCTTGCAGCACCTAAAGGGTGCTTGCAAGAAGGCTGGAGAGGGACTTTTCCAAAGGGCATGTAGTGATAGGACAAGGGGGAATGGCGTTAAGCTGAAAGAGGGTAGGTTTAGACTAGAGATAGGAAAAAATTCATTACTGTGACAGCGGTGAGGCACTGGAACAGGCTGCCCAGAGAAGCTGTGGATGTCCCATCCCTGGGGGTGTCCAAGAGCAGGCTGGATGGGGCTACAAGGACCTTGGTCTAGTGGAAGGTGTCCCTGCCCATAGCAGAGGGGTTGGAGCTAAATGACCTTTATGGTCTCATCTAATCCAAACCACTATTTGTTTCTGTGAAGACAAGCCCCCTCAAGAGCAGAGGGAAAGCACCATGCACATGTTGCCTGTGGAAGGTGTGGAAGTCAGTGCACCCCCACTGCCAGAGCAATGGAGGGTGCACTGGAGAGATCAGCCCTATTGTAATCAGAGCTCCCCTGCTAGGGCAAAGAGAGAGACCTCCTCCCAAGATGCCTTGTGTTAATAATTTGTTTATGCAGATCTCTGTACCCAAGTTGGCCTGTTGGCCTCCCTGTCCCAGCTGTCAGTCCACCTGCTTATCATTCCCTGCTAGACACCCCAGTTCCAGAAAGTTCTGTTCTACTCCACACCCCATTAATCCTCTCCCCTCAGCCACTCCTTCAGTCCCTCTCCATTGGTCCCTGCACCCTGGTCCCTCCTTTGTATTGCCCTTAAGCCCTCAGATTATTGGTCCCGGGTGCTCTCCCCGCCCCTGTCTGGCGTCCAGATAAAACCCCATGTTCTCGTTTGTTCTCTGTTTTTTGGCTCTTGGCTCCCCTTCAAGGTAGTTTTGTTAAACTGCCTTGGAATACCAAACCGAAGACCCTTCCTGTCTAGCTTATCAGTCTGTGCGCTGTCTGCTAGGCTATACGGCTTGGCAGCAGCGCGCACGGGCAGGGGACAGGCAGCGCTATGCCAAGTGGAACCGGCGGAGTTGGTTGGATTGGCTCGGGCACTGCTGCTTCCAGTGACCGTGCCTGTGCAGATCGGAGTGGTGGCTGTGCAGATTTGAGCCACTGTGGCTGTGCTGAGCCGCACCGCTCAAAGCTACAGTCGCACTGCACTGCTAGAAGCTGCAGCTGCGCCGGTACATGCGGCTACACCAGTGGTGCTGCTCTAAGACACGCCTGTGCTGGTGGCGCAGCGCCAGGAGGCTCGCAGCAGTGGAGATGCTCCAGGAACCGCGTGGTTTTACACCGCCGCCGCCACCGCCCCTCCCACGAACCCACATGCAGGAAGGTAGTTGAAGAAGATCTCTGTAAATTGAGTTGATTTCTACTACAATTCTGCAAAGGTCCTCTGTTATATAGCTTCATCTTCATCACAGGCAAGTTCCAGCACAGGATATGCAGAGTTTTCGACCTTAGTCTGCTGGCATGTCCAGAAGCTGTTGACTCGGCCACAAGGATCACATGGCTGTTGGGAAAAATGGCTCCAAGCCACACTCCAAAGATGTGCTGACGCTTAACACTGCAATGCAGTGGACAAGAAAATCTCTGCTGGCAGAGCTGTTTCCAGGAAGAACTCTAATTCCACTTAGAGTTCACTGCTAGGGAGTGGAATCAAGGCAAATGGAATTTCAGGAGGAAGCACATTGGATCATGCCTGCCTATCTGGAGTATCCCATAAAAATATCATACTCTTTTCAGATTTTTACTTCATTCCTTGATGGAACATGGACTACCATGCTATCTTGGTTGGTATCAGAAACAGTGTGGCCAGCAGGACCAGGGCAATGATCATACCCTTGTACTCAGCCATGGTGAATGCTTGAAAGCTTGAATCCTTGTCAGACTGAAATAGTCCGTGCCTCAAACATTGTTATAAAGTTTTGCTCATTATAACAAAAACTGTGTAAAGAAACTACAGCCAAAGAAGCCTCCCTGAAGTTGCCTGACTGGAACTTTGGACTGTAAGTCAAACTACTGAGATTAGATAAAGGGAAACCTCATTGTTCAATCACCACAGGTCTAGGGAGAAACAAACGAAGCGGAAGGAGAAGAATACATCCAAATGAAGCAGAGATTCTTCCCTGATTGAGTTTGGGGTGGGGGAGAGCACAGCTCACAGAAGTCAGGTTTACTCCCCCCAAACCAAAGGGGGAGAATGTTTTGGTGTAACCTCTTGTTGGAGGCAGTGAACACCCATCCTCCCTTACACAAACTGGCCCAGCTGTGGAACTCCCAGCCCCACAGGCTTCATCCATGGGACATTCATGTGAGAGGCAGCTGAGGGGGTGTCATAATCCATCAAAGACCCCCCAAAGTGTTCCCCAGAAGCCTTGCACCACAGGACTGCATGTGATGTAACAGATCCAGAGCTTGTTGCAAGAGACAATGGCAAACTCCCCTCCCAGGAGGTGCCTGGGCTTTCCTACTTGGCCTGAGCTATATTAACCCATGGGATTCTGTGCTTTTTGGGGGGACCATCACCACCAAGAAGACCACCTGGAGAGGATCAATGGAACATCGTTGGCATCTATGGAGTAGTGATATTTTCCTTATTCTGTCTCTGTCACCCTCTTTCTGTCCTCCCCACCTATTTTCTACTTCTTTTTCTTTCTCTTGTCTCTCTTTTTCTCTTTCTCTCTGTCATATTTACTATTAAATAAAACCCATACTATTGTCACTGCCATATGATCTTGTTTGCACCTTAATTCAGGCAGAGGCATTTCTAAGAAGTTTAATAACTGGATCGTGACAATCCTGTGTTCAGTTTTGGGCCCCTCACTACAACAAGGACATTGAGCAGCTCAAATAAGTCCAGAGAGGGGCAACAAAGCAGGTTAAGAGTATAGAGTACAGTCTTATAAGGAGTGGCTGAGGGACCTGGGTTGTTTAGCCTGGAGAAAAGGAGGATTGGGGGGACCTTATTGCTCTCTACAACTACCTGAAAGGAGGGTGTAGCCAGGTGGGTGTTGGTCTCATCTCTCAAGTAACAAGAGATAGGACAAGAGCAAACAGATTCAAGCTGAATCAGAAGAAGTTTAGATGGGGTATTAGGAGAAATTTCTTCACCCTTCACAAAAGCATTGTTAATCACTGGAATGGGCTGCCCAGGGAAGTGGTTGAGTCACCATGCCTGTAGGTACTCAAAAGGTATGCAATAGTGGTGCTTAGGGACATGGTTTAGTGCTGGACATGTCAGTGCTGGGTTAATGGTTGGACTCAATGATCCTAGAGGTCTTTGCAGACAAAATAAAAAATTTTATTATTTCATCTTTTGCTAAGTATTTAATGATATTTTTCCTTTCCAAAGATTTGATCTTTTTTCAAAGTAGTCCTGTCTCATAGTTTCCCCATAAATGAATAGGGCCTGTTGAACTGAATCTGAACAGAACCCCATTTTTTTTTCATAGGAGACAACAGACTATAGGTGAAACACACTTTCCCACACATTGAATTTGTTCCTATATTTTGGTATTCTGTGATGACCAAAGGTCCAATTTAGAACTGGATGCTTGGGCTCAGCATGGTCCAGAGAAGACAGTGAATAACTAGCAATCTTATGACAGACAAGATGCAAAAAAACCTGAGATCCAAAGTTTACTAAGTCTTTATGCCACAAATTTCTTTTGGGATTTAAACATGGAAAATCACTATCAATTCCTCACTTCTATGTTGTATGCTAACTAGCATAAAGGTCTTCTAAATTTGCATGTGTTTGTGAAGAATACAAAGGAAAAAACAGAGTGAAAGAGCTGAGTAGTTTTAGTTTTACGCAGTACTGCATTCCATTTCTGACAACAATCTGCATTCCTCCCAATCCTGAAAACAAAATATTTTTTCTCTCTGAAGAAAACTTTTCTTGTAGAAAAATGAATGCCATGAGCACCAGAGTTTTAACTGTTAAGGATGGTATTATCTTTTTTGAAAATAAACAGCCTACCTGTGGTAGCCTACCCTCTGAGACTGCTCACAATAATGAACTTCCTGTATGAGTCAAGGACAGTGTTTCTTTCACAGGACTGATAATTGGCTTGATTTAATTCACTGTGAAAGACAAGTTTGACCAATTGCTCCTAGGCAATTGAAGATGACAACTTCAGATACCACTGATAAACTGTCTTTGTCTCAACCCATGAGCTTTCTCACTTTTACCCTTCCGATTCTCTTCCCCATCCCACTGGTAGGGAGTAAATGAGAGGCTATGAGGGGCTGAGTTGCTGGCTGTGGCTAAACCACAACAAAGACCTCATGAGACAGAGAGAAGAACCTTATTTAGGTCAAGGAAGACATTGTGCTTAGGGTTGGGAGACTGTGTTGCTTATTGCTATGGAAATGAGTCAGTATGTATCCTCCTCCCCTTCTTTCCTGAATAGTTTGTGACAGTGTGGAAGATAATAACCACCAAGATTTTATCCACTCTGTGTCCCAAGAAAAACTAAGAAGAATTTAAACCACAATGAAATCAAGCAACGCTGACTAAGTAAGAGTAAGAACATACATTATCTCTTCACTGACCACCTGCTTTCTAATAGCATTTCCACCCTGCTGATTGCAGATTACAGTAAAACACTCTATATTTAAAACAAAATTTACTAAGGGTTTTATATCACTGCTGTATCAATCCTTTAACTTCTGAGGATACATCCCTGAACATATTTCGTGTTTAGCACTGAATTAGAAGCTAAATACATACAAAATTATTACATTTTGTGATTGATTGCATACCCCTAATGTTTTTGTTTCAACCCATTATTTTAGTGCTTTTAAAAGATGCCACCACGTATGTCAGTGTTATACTGAAGGAATATTACTGCACTTACAGAGGGTCTCAAAAGACATTAATTTAGGAAAAAACATACATTCTCCAGTTTCCTCAGTTTTCTCTTTGATTGCTATAAAGAATTGTTCATACATACTGTGGTTCTAGTATTAGGTGTATCTGGAATCATTCTCACAGAAAAGGAAAGGGACCTCAAGTGATTACTTAATTAATCCTCTACATAAGTAAGGACATTTAGAAATTGGAATAAATTCTAACCTCAGCCCCTAGAGACTTGGAATTAAAGGAAGTAGCTCTCTAAGACCCCATGAAGAGAGGAGCCTGCACTGCAGCAGATTTGCTGGCAGGAGTTGTGACCCCGTGGGGACCCAGAGTGGAGCAGCCTGTTCCTGAAGGCCTGCACTTCATGGAAGGGACTCATGCTAGAGCAGTTCATGAAAAACTACAGCCTATGGAAAGGACTCACATTGGAGAAGTTTGTGGGGACTGACTCCTGTGGGAGTGACTCCACACTGGAGCAGAGGAAGAGTGTGAGATATCCTCCCTCTGAAGAAGAAGGAACAACGTTGTGAGTGTGTGGTGAGCTTACCACAGCCCCCTTTTCCTGTCCCCCTATGCTGCTGGTGGGGAGAAGGTGGAGAATTTAGGCATGAAGTTGAGGAAGAAGGGAGTTGTAGGGGGCAGGTGTTTTTTAAAATTTAGTTTTTGTTTCTCATTAACCTACTCTGACTTGATTGGTAATAAATTAAATTAATTTCTTTTCCCCAGGTCATATCTTCATGACGTTCATTATTTTTCCACTTCTACTTTGTCCTGTACAGTGTTTCTATTCCAGATAGCAGAGCTCTAACTCAGTTCTCACTTACATGGAAACCAATCCACAGGGCCTTTTGCAATAGGACAAGGGGTCATGGTTTTAAACTGAAGGAGGGTTGATTTAGATGAGATATAAGAAAGAAGTTTTTTACAATGAGGATAGTGAAATGCTGAAACAGGCTGCCCAGAGAGGTGGATCACTTAAACCTGCAAACATGCAAGGTCATGTTGGACAGGACTTCGAGCAACCTGATCTAGTTGAAGATGTCCCTCTTCATTGCAGGGGTGTTGGAATGAGTGACCTTTAAAAACTTATTCCAGTTTAAACTATGCCATGATTCTATGATTCTTGATTGTCCTTGTTGTCCTTTCTGAACCTTTTTCAAATATTAGATAGCTTTTCTTCATTTTTCCAAGTCAGTCATTGGAGCATTTTACAGAATGAAACAATGAAAGCATTATGCAGAACCAGATCACAACAGATCCCCATGGATTCCCACATACTTCTTTGCATTTGGAATATCATTAATCAAATCTTGTTGGGGTATGATTTCTTTACATTCCATTTTTACATAATTTTTTCATTCTCACTTTACAACGTTGTCATATAGTCCCTACTTCCCTGGCTTGCCAAGATTGCATCAACACCTGAAGCATCATTAAAGCCAAAATACCTGACACGGAATGCTGCTTCTCGCTTGACAACCTGTGTAATCCTGCCAGAGGAAGAAATGAATTGACAGGCTCATGCTTGCAGCTGTTTCCTTGCACAGTTCCAAGTGTCTACAGCTTTTCTGCTGGCACTAGAAGAACAATGCAGCTGGTGAAGGGTCTGGAGCACAAGTCCTGTGAGGAGTGGCTGAGGGAGCTGGGGTTATTTAGCCTGGAGAAAAGGAGGCTCAGGGGTGACCTTATTGCTCTCTACAACTGCCTGGAAGGAGGGTGCAGCCAGGTGGGGTCCGTCTCTTCTCCCAGGCAACCAGCGACAGGACGAGAGGAGATAGTGTTAAGCTGCACCAGTGGAGGTTTAGGCTGGACATTAGAAACAAGTTCTTCACAAAAAGGATGTTGAGACACTGGAATGGGCTGCCCAAGGAGGTGGTGGAGTCACCATCCCTGGAGGTATTTAAGAAAAGACTTAAAGAGTGTGGCACTCGGTGCCATGGTCTAGTTGACATGATGGTGTTCAGTCAACGATTAGAGTCGATGATTTCAGAGGTCTTTTCCAAACAGATCCATTCTGTGATTCTGTCCGGCTCAGATGCGTTTGCAGCCCCATTCCCTCCCGTGGCACCGGGGAAATGAGCCCGCAGGGACACGATCACCCGGCAGGGGCGGCTTCAAAAGGTAGCACTTTTTAAACTTTTATTTGTAACAAGAAGATGTTTAAAGACCCCTTGTCTATGGGTTTTGAAAATTCATTCCCTTGATCCCTTTTCTTCCTCCGCGAAAAAGGAAAACTGAGCGAGACCGCCACCGCCCCGGCCCCGCCCGGCGCATGCGCGCAGCCTCCCGGGGTGGCGGCGGCCTGGGCGGCCTGGGGGAACCAGCGCCGCAATGGGCTGAGGGCCGGCGGCGGCAGCGGGGGTGTCTGCGGCTCCGGGCTGAGCGCTCCGAGGATGGAGAGAGCCATGGAGCAGCTCAACCGGCTGACGAGGTCCCTGCGCCGCGCCCGCACCGTGGAGCTGCCGGACGGTAGGAGCAGGGCCCTGACGTAGCGATCGGTCCCGGCGGCCTCCGCGCCCGGGCCGGCGGGGATGAGTTGGGGCGGCCGGGGAGGATGGGAACGGGCTGCCTCTCTCCGCCTCTGACAGGCTCTGCTTGTTTGTCGCGGTGACAGCGACAGCGGCGTCCCTTCCTTCCCCCGCTGCCTCGCCGCCTCCGGCATGGGGGATCCCTGCCGGCTGCTGCCGCCCCTGAGCCCGGGCGAGCGGGGGGCCGGGGTCGGATACAGTCTGTATTCGCTTTTAAATCCTGCCTTAGGTACTTCGTCGATGACAGAGTAGTGGTGACTAATCTTGTGGGTTTGTGTTTGGTTTTTTTTTTTTTTTTGTTTGTTTGTTTTTTTTTTTTAAATAGCGTTGAATTTTGTTTGAAAAGGTATTGTAAGTCACTGTCACCTGTCACAGGCTAATTTTTTTGGCTGTAAATCCCTTCACATGGATGCTGGTCCCCCATATCAGGATGGATCTGAAAATAGAACTTGAGGCTCTTTTGGCAAGTGCTTTAGTGTTCCAGCTAGGTCCAGGTTTTGGGAGGACTAACTGTAAAACTTCTGGTTATACAGAATTTCTGTTCTTGTGAGTCATGTGCTGTCACGGTACTTTCTTCAGTGTTTACTTTTATGGATGAGTCTTTGGCTGCCTGTCAGCCAGCTTTCGTCTCCACTGGTGGAGAAGAGGGAGTAATATTCTTTTTCCTCTGGGCATTCCCTGTTTGGACTTCCTGGTGTCCTCCTGAACTGAGCTGCTACACCCTTCACTTACTGTCACTTGTCACAGTTCCGGTGTCTTCCAGGGCAGTTACTCGTAAATTTCACTTGAGGGGCAGGTTTCAGGTGGATTTTGCTGCTGCTTGTAAGCCTTTGAATGGCAGCAGTGAAATACTATTAACTATGCAATACTATTAATTTAAGCTTAGATGTATAGAAGTAATGGAGTAGCACCTGTTTAACTAATAGAAGATGTTAATATGGATGACACTTTGCACAACCTGCGTCGGTTGGAGCTGCTTTAAATTTACTCCAGTACTTGTATACTGCAAATTGATTCTGAATTTCATCTGTTTTCTTCACGTCTTGAGGATTATTATCTTACACATCAGAGGTAGTTATGTTTATGGAATGGCAGTGCAAGTGCAAGCCCTGAGACCTTTGGAACAAGTACTTCCATTGCCCTGTGGTGCAGAAGGAATGTGAGTTCTATGTTCACTAGGAATTGCATGAAACAAATCAGTGGGACTGATATAAGGAGATAAATGGACTTAATACACTGAAGTCTCAAATTGCATTCCAAGGTCTCTTCAATGCCCATCCTACTTTGGGCCCAACTTAGCTCATTAAGTATCTTCTTTCTTGACCTTTGTGTTCCTTAGGTTCATGCAGGTCCGCCCAAACTCTTGAGAAGCGGGTTTGGGTTGTAGTATACTGCTCCAGACATGTACTGATAGGATCAGCTTGGAATATTCCACACCAGTCTAGGATAACAGGTAGTTTGGTGGCTTCTTGTGTGCTGTGTCTGGCCTCTTGAATGATGTAATCGAATAGCTTTATTTTGAAATTTAATTTGGAGGATACATAGTACCCCTCCATCCTTAAAGTGAGAGTCATAGTACTTTCATAGGAAATGGAGATGTAAGTTTGAATTCACTTACGCTGAAGAAGGCATTAAATCCAGGTTTTGAACTTCCATGGCATGTACCACAGCCATTAGGGTATTATATGGACAGTGCTGACACTTCTTTAAGTTTGTGATCTCTGCCAAATTCACGACACTAACTCTAAGGAAATAAAGTGATAAGTGTATCTTGCCAGGGCAGGATTCTACACCATGAATTTCAAGTTGTTTTTTTTTTTTAAAGCAAGTCTTTACACCTGAGTCCAGTGCCAGTGAATACCCTGAGCTTGCAAATAAAGCTTTTTTTTTTTTTTTTACCACTCTCCCAAAGTATCCTTCAGGATACTTGTTGTTTTCTGGACACTTGGGAGCTTGACACAAATTTCTGGATTCTACTATTAAGGCTCAGTGCCTGCAGACTAGGTCTTGCGGCCCAAAGCTCTGACACTGCATTTTATGTGCCTTTGTTTTGTCTTTATATATTCAAGACTTGAAATGCAAGCAAGTTGGGCAGCAAATAAGTGTGGTGAGTCTATGAGGTGTATAATGCTTTTTCTCTCATGTAATGTAGTTTATGTCAATTGGAGTTTTTTTATGTCTAGAGAAAATAGTCACCAAAGATAGGCTTGAAAGCTCCTTAGTCACACATCCTTTTAATTACGTCTGTACAGAAAAACTCTTGGAAAATCTGCATGTGCTCCACAGTATAATTTCTGTTAATAGAATAGCAAAAGGCTTAGTTTTGTAACTGTGCCATAAATGCATTTTACGGCCCAGCTACACTCCTGTTTAACTAGATCTAGATCACTATACTTGCAGTATAGTTAAATTTAGTTAGGATCAATATTAAGCATTTCATTTAAGTGTGCTGATATATTTAAAAGTTTTCTTCACCTTTTTTTGGTGTTTTTTATGGGGCTTGATTGTGGAAATATATAAGGATGTCATGTTTAAATTTAGTTGATGTTCTTAAGTTCTTTTTTTTTTGTTTTATTTGGAAAGTCTTTATCTTCCTGCAAAGAGCTCTGCAAAACAGAGCTCAAAGGAGGTTTTTTTTATTATTTGTGTATACTGGGAGCTAATCACAGATTTTAAAGAAGCGCTCAAATATTTTTCACAGTTGATATCTTTATTTAACATCTATTTAATTTTATTTCAGGATTCTTTGTCTTTGTGTCCCCTCCCTCCCAGCTTGTTCCTCCCCCAGCAGTCAAATTCTAGGGGTGTGTGTTGGAGATTGAGTTATCTGATCCATACAGAACTCTGCCATAAGCAACAATTTGTAGAGAGTTCAGACTCTGGAACTTGGTGATGGTCAGTGACTCTGCAGTGTTCAGTCATCATTTGGTGTTTTGAGAGGCTTGTGTCTTTTGCACCATGTGTTTGCTGTAAGCAACACTGATTTTTTAAAAATTTATTTTAAAAATTTTCCAGCAGACAAAGTGTGATTTGAATTTGACTTACCTCTGTTCAGTGTTCAAAGGTAATGACAGATTAGTGTTGCTTCTTTTGTTAACTAGGGACACACAACTTCAAATAGCTGATAGCAGCAGTAATCTTGGAGCACTGTCGAACAGTGGTAACAAATGGCATAGCTACAGCATGATAACAGTTTCTTGGATTTCATGTGATAACTCTGAAGAAATTTTATTTGGTATTCTGTAAATGTCAACTAGCCTATCCAGTTGAAGTAGTGAATGTGTAGAGGCATGGTAAGTAAAAGACATGAGATACTATACTTGTTTGGGACGGTTTTAAATCTTCCTGTTCTGATTGCTTTGTAACTTTGGATCAATGAAGGTGATGAGGAAAAACTTGAAAATAAAAATTTCATGAGAACAGTCCTGTATTTCTGTATCCTGAAATCATATACCTAGTTTCTCAGAAAGCACAGCCCCGCCTGTCATAAGTTGGTGTCTACATGACCAATCTGTGGAGATTGTACTCTCAAAATGGGTAGCTTGTTGAAGGGAAAAATGATAATAATTATCCATAATAAAAATTAATAATTAGCACACATTAATATTATTTATAATTATTATATATTAAAACCTTTTAAGTTTTGTCAAATTAGTCTTCTAAAAATAGTATTTTACTTCAGGAAGTCTGTACGTGACCAAACAGGCCCATGTGTGCAGTGTGCTGGCCATGAAGCAGTAGTGATGACAGAGACTGTAGCTGAATGTCAGTCTGTTCCCACCACTGATGTGGATCTTTGTGTTCTGGCCTTTTTTCATTGCCTTCAAATGTGAAATACGAAACTGATTAGAGATTAAAAATCAAAGTGAAACTTACTGCACTCAGGTATTCAAGTATAGGGACAAAATGAAATGGTTATGGAGTAATTTAAAGAAGTCTCTACTACAAAATCATGGTCTTAGCACTATGGAAGTCACCTTGGAAGACAGGAAATTTCCGTCTTTTTAAAATTAAATAGTTAGGTGTTTTTGTTTTGTTTTGGTTTTTTTAGTGCACATTTCTTAAAAACTTTGATGTAATTAACCGAATTATCAATTCAAAGAAATTGATGCTCCACTGAAAATTCTGTAATTTTTACTTTGCAAAAGAAAAAAAGCCACATTGAGATTTCATGTATTGCAGTTCTGTTAATTCTCTCTTTTATCTAAGTATGATGGCTTTGTCTTTATAATGAAACTTTGCGTGTGTATAATCTGTGTAAAAAGAATCATCTATTGAGCAGTGCACACTTGTAAAGGTAAATAAGTGTGGTTAGATACATTTATTTTATATAAAAGATACCTTTATGATAATGGAGTAATTTAATTTCTTCCCAGATAATGAAACTGCTGTCTATACACTGATGCCGATGGTTATGGCTGATCAGCACAGGTGAGAGCTTCTCTAAATTTACCTTTTTTTTTTTAAGGTCTGAAAACCCCAGCATGTTTGTTAAAGTTGTAGCTGGTAGAGCACTCTCAGAGCTTCTGCTGCTGAATTGCTGAGTTATCTTCTAATTTGAAGTTAGTCACTGACTGTGTGCATCCCAGCGTGCTTTTACCTGAGAAACCTGTCTTGGTTTATGCCACAGGCTGGAACTGGGATTTTTTCAGTTGAAGCACATATGGAATTTTGTCCTAGGATAAGAAAAAAGTGTTGTTTTGTACTTGTGTCTTAGCTCTGAATGTGTATTTATGGATGACATTGAAGCTCTTTTACTCCATGTCTCTCTGACGTGTCTAGTGAGACTGAGTTGCACAATGAGATTAATACTCCTGAGATCCCTCAGATGAGCAGCTGTTTTCTCTTACTCAGTTGTCATCGAAGTGCTTGGAACCTGGAGGCTGTATAATGCCAGCTAAGTGCTGCTTCCTTCCCAGGAATTTTGTAGGGAAGCAAGTAGTAACTCCTACTGATATACTAAGCTGTTTTTCCAGCCAGGATAAACATTTGTTCTGCTGTGTAATATTTTGCTGAGATAGTATGCAAGGGTTTTAAGTTACATGATCAACCCATTACTGGATGTTTAAGGGTCTTATTTAAATTTTTTATCCTTATCGTGTAGCCTTCTACTTCGTCATTATGATTTCACATACCAGTCTCCCCGCTAAACTTTGCCTCTGTTTGGGAAAACTGTTGAATATGTGGTTGGGGTGATTGTGATGAGATAAGGAGGAAAGTGGGAATTTATATTTTGTTCAAACCAAAGCTATTGAAATACTGGTTTTTCATATTTGTAAAGAAGTGATTTGGTTATTTGGTCTAACTCTTACGAGTTTACATTTGAAACAGTTTCCCAGTGTCACAGTTCATTTTTTATGTACAGTAAGAAGTGAAAAGGTATTGTTAATCAGCAAATGCTTAAAAACTGTTTGATCTCTTAGTAATTAGTTGGAGGGAAAAGAAATAGTGATTAAGTAAGAAATAGAGTACTTGTGCACAACTTACAGTATAAACTTTGCTTGGATACTGTGAGCTATTTTTAAAATTTAAAAATTATCTTTCTGTTTGAAGGTCTGTCTCAGAGCTGCTGTCAAATTCAAAATTTGATGTGAATTATGCCTTTGGACGTGTGAAGAGAAGTTTGCTTCATATTGCAGCAAAGTAAGACTTACTTGAGTCTGGTCCAGAAGTTAACAATGAAAATATTGCCACAAATCTAAGGCACCAATGTAAGCTGGAAAACTCTGTAGTACTAGTTAGCATTTTGTTTTCACACTTCCTTTCTGTATCTTGTTTGTTCTTCCTAGTAATGTGCCTGCCTCATAAAGAGGACAGATTTTACATATTATATCAAATGGCTTTCTAAATTCCAGTGAAGGAAGTCTGGCTAGATACTTTTTTACCTTTCTGTGAAATCTCAAGTGCATCCTGTATAGCTGGGTTACTCTTGCCCTTGTAGAGGTAGAGAACTCTTGTTTGCTGGTGCTGATTGTTTTTGAAGTATTCTAAAACAGTGGGAAGCATATGGATGTTCATTGGGAAGCAACTGTTCCAAGTTACTTCATGTGAGCATAACTGAAGGCAATATAACTTGAACACTCACTTCTAATAAGTTTTGTATCCTGGACAGAGGGCTTAAGTGCAAATTTTATATCCTTGATCTACATTATTTATTGTTTGTATATCTCTTCAGTGGGGATAACTCTGCCAAGAAACAGACAGGTTAACATAACATAAATAGAAATGAGCCAGATAGTTTTTAACTTGACCTTTCAGGAAACTAAACTTCAAAGTTATGAATGAATGCTCTCTGTTTTGCTCCCCTTTTAAATATCTTGAAAGTTTTTACATTTAAACCATTGTAAAAAAAAGGCAAAAATAAAAGAAATAGTAGTATTGTATATATATAGCAGGTATTTGATTGCAATAAAGGTGGAAATTCCAGCTTCTTAAACAGACTGTTTTAGAAATAGTTGTTTCCCAAGTATTTCCTCTCAGAATTACATACTGCTTATATAAAATTTACTTAAGGAAGCACTTACAAAAATGCAAGCAGATTTTTAGCATATGCTTTAGAAGTATATTTGAAAATATTCTGTACTTATTGATTCTCAAAATACAAGAAATTGTGTTACACTTAGTTTCTGGATTGTCTTTTATCTTGACTTAGTTACTGGTCACAAAGGGGTCATCAAGCTGCTGGTTTTGCAACATATTGTACAGTTAATCTTCAGTTTCTTTGGGTCGTTGTGTAGCAGTTCTGACATTGGAGAGATCTGTAAAAACGGGTTAGCTGGTCACAACAGATACAAAAATACTCTGTTTATCTTTTCAATCAGCTCTTCCTCTTGAAGAGTTCAGGAGCAAGATAAACATGTAGTGCAGAGTTTCTGTCTTCTTGGTGACATTGGTTATCCTGAAGAGCTGCGATATTATGTAAAGTAAAAGAGAGTTACAGGTTCAAAATTAATAGCAAAGAAATATTTGTATGAGTTTTAGAATTTTCTCAATATTCAAACTTATAAACCTAATTTCCAGACATAACAAACCCCAAAATATTTAATGGAAAATTTAGTCCTGTTAATAGATTAGGGATGAGGGAGGTGAGAGGAAATTGGAAGCAAAACTTTTTAAACAGTTTATAGTTTAAAGAATTATCAGTCTTAAAGCTGTGTTTTAAGGTCATTAAAATCACAGAGAAGGCTGGCATCTATTCATTGTTACAAGTTGTATTTGGTCACTTTTTGCTGCATTAAGTGACTTCCCTTTAGCTGTGTGTAGCTTAAACTATGAGGGTGTAAAACAATTTTATGTAAAGATGTTCTACTGAGTGTAATCTGTACATAATATTGCTGTTGTCTTTATGCCAATACAGATTTGGTTTGTAAATATCCTTGTTACAGTTTTTCTCTTTCTTATTTGCCTCTTAGCTGTGGATCAGTTGAATGCCTTGTTCTATTACTAAAAAAAGGAGCAAATCCAAACTATCAGGACATTTCAGGATGTACTCCTCTCCATTTAGCAGCCAGGAATGGGTAAGTTTTTAAAATGCTTAAACTCTTAGAAAATTTGTGCATAAAGCACTTGAGCTGGCATGTTCTGTAATATTTTTGCATAGTTCAAAAAAACCCCTTTGGTTTTCACTTTTGAAAATAGAGAACACAGCGGTTAAAATCCTTACTTTGAGTATTCATAGAATAATTTTTTATAAATAGTAAGTTTTTTCTCAGATAGTATTTCCAAGAAAATTTTTAGTGCAACAAAAGGAATACAAAGTTGGGCTGCACAATGTTAGGAGAGAAGGAGAGAAAAAACACCCAAACCAGTGTGCAAGTACCTTTTCTTCTCGAATTGTAGTATGTGAAAACATGCAGCTGTAGAGGTAATGTTGTCTTTTTTATTTTTTAGAACACGTATGTGATACAATCACTGAATTGTATCACAGCTGGTACTTCACACTAGGAGGAGATAGTGTTTAGTGGCTTCTAGGTTTGTGTGACGACTATTTGTAGGAGAGGAAAGAAGCAGCCAGGTGGTGCATGATGAAATGCAGAAATACACACAGGAAACAGTTACATGGAAATGAGGTGTAAGAAAGGTGTGAGAGGTACCAAATAAAAAGGAAAAATAAATTTGTAAAGGTAAAGCACTCAGAGCATTAAAAAATGTTAAAAGACCAAATAAAACATGAATTAGGAAAAAGTGCCTCTACTTTTATTAAGACAGTAATTGTACTTACCAAAGATTTGCATAGTGTTACAATGACTGTCTCATTAAGTAATGATGTAGTGGTGTACTGTAAACATGTTCACTGAGAGGTACAGGCAGTGGTGAACTTCATGGACTTCTGTTAGCTGAACTCTGGCTTTTTGTCTTGAAAGGGTAATTCATGCAGAGCTGCAACTTAGAGTAGTGGTAAAGTGCTTTTGCACTTTCCACAGAAACAGCTATGGTTTTGGCCCTGTGTTGTTCGCTACTCTTGCACTGAGTCTCTGTAAAGATCACTTCTCTTTTTCACATTCTCAGTACTGTATTCCTTGTAAATTGGAACTACCTGCTATGCTTTGAACAATGAGAAATTAGAGTGAATGGAGCTCTAAGGAGATATTTAGTCTTTGTAAGTGATTTTCTCTGACTGGATTTTAATGTATTCTTTTGCTTATAGCCAGAAAAAATGTATGAGCAAGCTGCTGGAATACAGTGCAGATGTCAACATTTGTAATAATGAAGGCTTGACTGCAGTAAGTGCTATTTATTATCATGATGTTCTTAAAATGAATGAAGAATTGGCGATTCTTGGTTTTTAAGCTTTTGCCATCTCATATGTAAAAAAACTGCCATGTGCCCAGTGCCGTCAGGAATCAAAAACTGTGATCAAAATACCTAAGCATATGACAGTATTGTTCAAAGCTTCTCTTAATATTATTCAAAGCTTCTCTTTCTGAATGTGTTGACAATAATACAGCCAGGTTTAAAATAATTTTTTTGGAATGTGTATATCATTGCTAAAGGAAACATGTCATTTTGTGCTTAGATTCATTGGTTGGCTGTCAATGGACGGACAGAATTGCTTCATGATCTTGTTCAGCATGTCAGTAACGTAGATGTTGAGGATGCCATGGGACAGACAGCCCTCCATGTAGCTTGTCAAAATGGACACAAGACAGTAAGTTTTTGAATTGTATGAACACAGTGGATTTGTGAAGAACTTGGTAATGCCTCAGAGCTGTTGTGGTTTTTTAATAAACTTCAGACTACTGATGCACATGATAACGGCTAGAAGCATGAAGAGTGCTGTTGTGTGTCTTAGTATTGACTGCATGCACTTCCATGGGAACAGCTTATTTATTCTTTTGGAGGTGATCTCAGCGCTTCTGGGAGTTTAGGTGACTTACTGTATACTGTTCAACTCTTTTGCAGTGCTATTATTGGCTTGTTAATATCAAGTTTTTGTGCAATGTTAAATGTTTGAAAATATTTTTCCTTCTTTTTCAGAATATGTTTAATTCATAATTTTGCCAGCTATTATATGATTTTGAAATGTGAAATATTAATTTACTGTGAGTAAAAAATGAAAACAAAGTTGGGTCAGTTTCGTTTTTAACATTAGAAGCAAACAAGTTCCAATAAACTCTTCTGCTATTGATCTGTGTGAATAATTTTTATGCCTGGCCTTGCATTAGGGCTGACAGTTTATATTCAGAGTACAAGTCTGGATGCTTTACTTGAACTGCGTTAGACCCATATAGAGTTATACAGATTGCCACCAGAACTATTTACTGGTTAAAAAAAAAAATTATAATTCTACCCAGATCCTTTCTCTTGTCCTTGTCAGTGCTGGATTTTGGAGGACCAAATTCTGAAAAACTGTTCCCTATAAATGTAGCAAATTTATGTGACTGAAAGGTAACAAAGGTTGTTCGAGAGTTTGCTCAGTCTTTTTGTGTTTTGGAATTTGTTTACCTATTTCTTCTAGTCTAGTTTGAATTTGAAACTTCAGCTTGTGGTGAGGCTGTATATGGCTGTCACTAACTTGAAGTTATTTTGTAATTTTTTTATTTTTAGATGGCTTATATCTCCAGGAATCTTTGGGATTAGCTGAAGTTCAATAAAAGATACTGTTACTAAAGTGGGAAGTAAAAAGGAAGCTTTATGAGCTCTGATAGCCATGATTTTCTGTTTAACATTTAGGAATTTTGGTCCGGGGGTTCATTATTGAAGATGAAGTCCTTCAGTGTAATTAGACATGCAAGCCTACAGGGTTCTCCCCTGCTCTTTTTCTGATGCTGGTGTTTTGTTCTCTCGTAGACGGTGCAGTGTCTGCTGGACAGTGGGGCGGATATAAACAGGCCGAATGTTTCTGGGGCAACTCCGCTCTACTTTGCGTGCAGGTTATATATTCTTAACTTTTGAATACTGGCCTAAAAGTGAAATACTTTTTTTCCCCCTTTTGCAATAACAGTGATTAGAAATTACAAAATTTAGGAAATATAAAAGCTGACTGGTATTTAATCTTGTCTCATTTTTGAATGTAATTTGGTGTCTTCTCTAAATGCTTAGGTTATTGCTGCAGACTTACGTACTTCTTTCTAACAGACATGTTAAACACATATCTGTGCATGTACTAGCATAAGTCATAAATTGATGACTGCTGAACTCTTCTCTCAAAAAATGAATTCTGCCAACTTAGATTTAGTACAGTGAAACCAGAGCCTTTTATAAGGCAAGTTTGGCTATTCCTTAATATACATTGTGGTATTACAGTGTTGCAGAATGGATAAAGGAAAGTGAGCATAGAACGGCTTGTGGCCGAGGAGATGGGGAAACAGCGTAGTCAGTTAGTTTAAAGATGTAAACCGAAAAACACTGTGTCCTTGACGAAGGAGTTACAATAACAAGATGCTTGTAGTTAAGCACAAAGGCAGAAAAAAGATGGGAAACAAAAAAGTTGGCAGTAGCAAAGAGAAACAAAGAGAGAAAAGTTGACTTGCAAAAGCACACCAATAACACACTTAAATTACAGAATATGTATGAGCACATTATAGAACTTATATAAAGGCATGTAACTAATCAATAAACGAAGCTCATTGCTAACTCATACTGGGTCGTCTGAGTTATCCCTCCGCAATATTACAGTATACCTGAAATGTGCATATATGTGTTAAAGTTACAATGTTAAATTAAAATTACATTGCTGCTTTGATCACTTCTGTTTTCTTCAAAGTTTAGTTATATTTCAAAATTAATCACATATGATAAATGATCTTTTGTTTTAATTAGAGCATTTCTGCGATTTGTTAGAACATTTACAATTTTTGCAATCCCTGTGCTTTGGTTGCAGGTTAAATAGTTCACATAATATTAACTGTTACTGTTCTGGGAACCGTGGTCTCTCGAGATAGTGTAGGTTGACTTGTGGCAGTTGAGAAGGGAAGTAGAGACTAAATAGCTGGTAGCCTTGGTCCTTGATTTAGGGACTGGTATTTGCACACATTTTTAAAAGAAGTAAGCAGCTTGTCTTGGCTTGGAGGTTTTTCATAAGAAGGGAATGTTGCACGTACAGCAGTCATACGCTTTAGAAATTAACAACTGGAGCAGCTGGCAAGGTAGAATGAACAGGCTGTGTACTACAGCAAACCTGGGAAGAAAGGTTGTAGGTCCCTGATGACAGGGAGGGCAGGATATGTAGCAGTGGCAGGTGATAGCTGCAGAAGGGTATCAGTATTCAAAGTCTGAGTCTGAAACACCTGTTTTGTCAGTGTGTGGGGTTGTGCACTTACTCTAGGGAATCACAGTGAAGGTGCTGCAAGTAGGCCATTAGTCTTGGCTCCTTTCTGATCCTGAATGTTTGTTTCCATTGGGACAAGGTCTGGTACATTAGATTAACCTGTTGGCTCCCTGGGCTGGAAGGACAGGTGAGAAGAACTCATCTGGGAGATGTTAAGAATTATCAGTGAAGCTGCCTGTTGCCCCTCAGCTGTTAATTGTCACTTTACTTGTGCCCTTTCTGAACTGATGGGTTCAGCCTATCAGACTGAGGATGCAGGCAGCCTCTATATGTTCCAGGATGCCAAATACTCATATACATTTGTGTAAAGGGTGTACGGCAAACTAGCTTGAGAAATAAAACTTCACTGAAAAAAACTTGTCTCTGTAACCTTAATTGCTATGTCTTTTGTATGAGTCTTTCATTTCACCCTTTAGATGCTTTTCCTTTCCATGTGTTTTTGATGAAGTAAACCTCTGATCACTGGTACTCAATTCCTCATTTTTTTCAGAAGAAAGGATTTGGGAAAGTGTTGAGAGGTATAAATAATCTTCGGTTTTACTGTTTTCTAGGCACTGCTGGCATGTTGGAATAGTTGTAAAATTTTTGACTCAAGGGAACTAGGGATCCTAAGCATGTAAGCAGATCAGTGAATAGACTGTGAAATAGGCTTTGAATGCAAAAGTAAAACTCATCACTTTTAAATTCTAGGGAAGACATTTATATATACCAGGTAAAAGAAATTAGAACCATTTGAGTGATGCATTTATCTCTTGTGAAAAAAATTATCAGTAAAAAAATCTTACTAATATTTTATTGATGGTTAAAGCACAATTAGATTACGTTTCCCCTAAATATGGTAGAAGTGAGCAAAGAACTTGGTAAAGAGAACTTCCTCTCTGATGTAAATTAGGTTGTGAATTGAAAAAGAGCTCTCTTTTTACAGGAAATGCAGCTCATAGATATTTATGAGGTGAGGCTAAGATGAACCATTTCTGAATGATGAGGGTGATTCTGACTTCATAAATGGGCCTTACCTAATTTTGCACTGTTCTTTTGCAGAAACTGTTTTCTTCTAGCTTATGTTGGTTTTTTTTGTTAGATGCAATAAAAACAGATTTATGACTCATAGTAGAGCATAAATGCTGTATTAACTGTCTTTCTTCTCTTCTTTTGAATAGCCATGGTCAGAGAGACACTGCACAAATTCTTTTGATGAGGGGAGCCAAATATTTACCAGACAAGAATGGTGTTACTCCACTGGATCTCTGTGTGCAGGTATTAAGTTAGCAACACTTCTTTTGTGAATTTCTGTGGCTTACTACAGTGTCACCTGATCATTATTACGTTTTTTATTCTTAAGGCCTCTAAAAAATGGTAGTCCTTCGGCAAAACAAATGCAAAACGTAATTTTTTTATCATTAAATTGATCCTACAGGCAGGTTCATAATTTCTGCCCTTTGCATAAGTCTGATGCAAGAATTGACCTCATGAGAGAGAGTTTACAGAATTCCATTTGACTAGAAAGTTTGGGAATCCTTTGTATAATGGTAATAGACAATTTAGGTGCTTACCTGTTAACAAGTAAGAGGTAAAGGCATGGAGAAAGGAGTGATTTTTTTTTTTTACCTCAAATAATAGATTTTCTTTTCTCTTGAAGAAATGTTGCTATTAAAAACAAACAAAACTTCCACGGTGCTGACTTACTTTCCAAAGATATTTATGTATCTGGATGAGGAAGAAAAGTCTTACATGTTTTCAACTAATGCAGCATTTTCAACTGCAAAACAGTCTGTCTTGTTTGATACCAAGTACTGCTTGTACTGCTTGCTAAAGTGACTTTTCTTGACGTGTGAACACTTACACTT
>VYZT01048662.1:312-29804 GCA_013400735.1 Pomatostomus ruficeps
TAAGATTTTTTTCTTACATTGTTTGAATTTGATTAGACATTTGCTTGCAGAAGATTGAGTGGAAACTAGATTGACATGAGACATAGATGAAGGCTTGTTTTAACAGTTTATCAGTTTAAACCAGGATAATTAATAAAACAGTTGATATTTCAAGCTACTGGCCCATATGGGATTAAATCAGGATGGTATTCTGTAGAAAATTCTTATAAATTCTAGAGCTGTCTGCTCTGGTTGGCAAAACCATGTGATATTATCAAAAACTGTTTGGTGAACAGGTTTGATTTAGTTACACTATCCAAAAAATGTGCTGATCCTACTGACAATTATTTTCTCAGTGACAGCAAGTCCAGCTTTAACGTGTGGAGGGTGGTTTTCAGTGCTCTCATTGGACACTGCCTAAAATCTGCCACCCTTGTCTGGAGCTCCCTGACACCTCTGGGCAAGAGGCTCCTCCAGTTTCAATAGTGGACTGAAGGAGTACACTTGACTCAGGTTACTGGGTCAGCAGCAGGGTTTTGGAGAGTTGCTTTTGGAAGATTCTGGTCCTGAGTATTTGGACAAGAACCAAGATCAGCATAAGCAGAAGGAGTGTTTGAACCTACTGATACTGCCTACTTTGGCTTGGGGATTTTTCTTGTTTAATTCAGTGCTCTGAGGGCTCCCCACATCACTCCTGTGCTATTCAGACACCTGAATTCAGGTAATTTCCCATGTGTGTTTAGGTGAGTGTGATAAGTAATGCATTCCCCATGGATGAACCTCCAGAAGCTTTGTTCAACCTGATTCTCTTGCTAAAAACCAGCAATTCATTCCAAAGCCCAAACTGAAAACATCAGTTACTCATAGCCCGGTGCCTTTTTTTTTTCTTTTTTCTTTCCTTTTAGGGGAACATTTTTCTTGCTACACTTGGAAAGTAAAAGAAGTTTAGCCAATAAAAACATCCAGTTCTGTGATGTAAAACTGGTATTTATTTATTACTCTCACAGATAGAAGATTTTTTTGCATGTCTTATTTTTAAAGCTTGATCTAGTCTCTTCAGTTTTGTTTGTCTAGATATTTTCAGATTGAGTCACTGAAAAACTTTTTTTTTCTTTTGTGTCTTTTTCCAGACACAAAAACCGTGAAACAATTTAAACTGTATTACAAAGGACAAAATGTATTCTTTGCAGTCTAAAAGCCGTATGTATAAAGCTACTGTAATTGTGGTTCTTTACATATACAAGGCAAATAGAGGTCACTTCAGTCCTGCTGCACAGCAGAAAACTGAGGTCAGTTGCTGCTCTTCTGACCTCTGAACTCCTCTGTTCTAACCAAGGCCGGATAATATTCCATATTTCCACCCCCCTGGGCCAGCTGCATGGATGTATTTAAAAAGATTCATATCTTAGTTCCTCCACATTATTCTCTTCCATGCTGGCCCATGACTTTAAGCACATACGTCAATGAAGATATATTTAAAATAGACCACAGGCTAATGACAAGGACTACATTTCTGAGGTACCACATCCCCAATAGTCTCCTTTACAATTTTTTTTTGAGAGCAGATAAAGTTTGACATTTTAGGAATACTTAATAAAATAGAACACTTCAAAAAGCTGAGTACTTCAGCAACTTTTTTCTTTAGTGTCTCAAGTGTTTGGTTTCCTAGTCCCAAGCTCACGACTTGTCAATGAGCATTGCTGCCAGATACATGCGGATTAGTCAACTTGATCACAACACAGAAATAAAATCACGATTTTATTGAACAGTTAGTGATGTTACTAATTGTTTGATCCTGCACGAAAAGCACATTTTCAAATTTAAATATTTTTACTCAGAAGAAAATTAATAATAACTTCACTGTTGCCTTCAACTGAATTTGATTTTACTTTAAGTATCATAAATACGCTTAACAGAAATTAATCCAACCGCTTACTTGATCTTTGGTTCTTGATGAAGAAGAGCTTTAGTCTCTCTTTAAATGTATTTTCATTCATATAGAATTCAACTTGCACCCTGAAATAATAAAAGACAAAGTATTAGGATTGGCTATGAAAGGTAATAAATATTTCAAAATAATTTGTTTCTCTAATCATCTATTCTTGATATAAAACTGGAGGGACATCTAGTGAGTGCTCAGCCAAAAGCTCACTTGGCTGTGAATGAATTCTGTCGAAAGTTTAAAAAAGCCCCAAACCAAACAAACAAAAAAACCCACCACCAGCAAGCAGAAAACCTTTTGTTCATCCCCTTTACATGCAGCATAATTTTTATGTTACTTGGACAGTCTACACTGCAAAATAAGAAGGATCTGTGCTTTTGGGATTTTCACTGGATGACCATTCTCATATTTGCATGTTAGTAGGGACGATTTCCTCGATGTCCAGGTTCAGCCTTCCATCTCACTGTCACTCCCCTCCTGTGAAATTGATGTTTTAATGATTCTTTTTTCTTCTATCTTGTTCACATCTCTGTTTGGTGTTCATGTCTCACTTGTTGGCATTCACCTATAACCAAATGCTCATGGACCAAACAAAACCACCCTCTCTGAACTTAGTTTTCTGTCACCATGAACCACCGAGAGCTGAAGACAAAATCATGTTGCAATCACACAGTACTGTACAGGAAATAATTCCCCTCCTGATGATATTAAAGCAATGGGGGCACCTTTCATCCATTCCCCTCAAATCTGCATCAGTTTGGGCACTGTTCTTTTATTGCTGAAGAATAAAGTAACATCATACAAGTGATTTATTCCCTACATCTCCCTTTCCCTGGATATCATCACGTTTTGCACTTTTTCTGTTCATAAGCATGCTTGAACTTTATTTCAGCATTTTTTCTCAGCAGTCTTCTCTTTCATCAAATAGCTGTACTTCAGCTACTTGGTTTTACATGTAGTCATATTTTTCTAGCAGAATTATGATTTTAGTTTTTCCCTTCTTGCATGTGAAGCCTTTTGCTGAAACAATTTTTGGATAATATGCTGTCACCTGTAGTGTCTCTCCAGTGGTTGTCGATACCACGTATTTCCGTGCACTTATGGAATTGGAGGGTTATTGATGGGCTTAGACTGGGTGGCACCTCAGGTTAATGTGACTTTTTCATGCTTATTACCAGAAGTTCAGGCATATCCCTTTGTAGGACAGGGTCCTAAAGAGAAGGCTCTCTGATTCACTCAGTGAAGTGAGTTAATTCTAACTACTCATTGCCTTTGCTGTGTTTGCTTGGAATGTTCCTCGTAGGATGGGTAATTACACTGCTTCCTATTCAGAGGAAGCACAAACATAACCTTATTTTTAAGAATCTGTATTTTCCAAGGTACTCGCTGTCATGAATGCAGTGACAGTTTTAGTGGGAAACATCTCCCATGATTTGGCAGCTGCCACATGCTAAGTGTATACACTTAATCTTCAAGGATGTATTTCAGGAGGTAAACAAAGGGGAACAAAATACACAAGGAAGAGATGTTATCAAAAGGATGCATGTGATAGTTTGGGGTTTTTTTACACATTCTAAACTAATCTCTCAAAGTTTTTGGTAAGAATATTTCAGTAATCACTTATCATGAAAAAGAAACGTGTTAACAGTAGGCCACGATTGACAAAGAGGGAAGAGGATGTGGGGGCTGATCACCCTCCTGTCCCCAGCATTATGGATCGCTCTGGTAGCCTCCTAACAGCTGTCTACAGGCTCTTCTTGGCAATCTGGGCTCCCAGCAGCCTGGGATTCCACACTGCAGCAGTTTCCATGGCAAAATGGATCATGAATGCTGCTAATGCCACTTCTGGGGCTCCTTCTCCTTTCCCCTGACTTTTTTAAACTTTAGTAAAAAACTGTAGTGGCCTCCTACATTTGCAGGAAATAGATTATCATGCATCTATAATCAATGTACTCTCATGATACTCTGGCTACGAGACAGGGAATATTTCACTTTGTTTCTTGAAGGTTGCTATTTACTAAGTTACATACGACTGGCTGGAGGAGCCCCTGGCAAGGACAGAAATCTCCAGATGCTGCTCTTTCCCAAGGGTCTGTCTTTGATTTCTAAGGAGAACACTCATTCTACTCAGATGTTTCTTACAATCTTTCAATGGTTAATATTTTACCTCAAGTATTTGCTCTTTTCTGTATATTTCCCGCTATGAAGTGTAGCACAGAAAAGGAGGATTTTGAGAACCTACAAAAAGTAAATTCTGATCCTCCATTGAAATATTGAGAACATTTCGTAGCCGTAGTAGTGAAGAGCTTGAACAAGCTTTTCCTGCACTTAATAAGTACAAATTATTAAGGATGTTTCAAGTGAGGGAGTGAAATTCCTTGTGACACACTTCTATAAAACTTGATTACTCTGTTGCAGGATATTTGGAATTTGATTCCAAGCAAATGGTTTTGACAAAATGGCCACTATGCCAATCAGGGTGACAGTACATGTCCACGCAGTTCATCTGGCCTACAGAATAGATTGGGGTTTATTCTGTATTTATAGGGTAGTTTGAAAATATAGTTTCGACAATTTATGCTTCATTGTGCTTCAATTTGTTTATCTTCCTGTAAAAGACAGTCCACCCTAACCAGGAAGTCCAGCTGAAGGATTAAAATGCTACTCCATGATGGTGGTTACAGGGACAGAAATGCTTGATGAATGTAAGGATTTTGGTTTTGCAGTCAGCTAATCGCTTCTGAATTTTTCTCTGCAAGCAGTTGGCATTGAATATTCCACAAAAAGCTGCTTTTGGCAGTTAAAAGAACAGGTCTCATGCTTTACTGACTCTCACTTCAGCTGTGTTGAAAATGCACAAATACCTGATGCACCTGTGGCCAAAACTACTGAAGTTATATGATTGTTCTGAAAACAGTGTGGTGTTCTCCATTGTCTTAAAATCCAATACCATTGGTAGTGGCCTTCACCAGTTCAAACCCAAAGAGCTGTGATGTCGCTGAAATCATTTCAAATCTTTGCAACTGCGAGAAGCATCTTGAAGTACCCCAAGTCCAAGCACACATTGTATTCCCATAATTCAGTTAAGATGCAATTTGAGTAGTGCATTTGAATGCAATACAAAGTATAGCAGGAAAATCCTAATTCCTGTCAAGGCCACTAATGCTGTAAAACACTGGGACCGTTCTGTCTGTGCTCTGGCTACTTAACTCATTTTTCCTGCATTTTCCCATTACTATTTACAAGGTCATTCTGACCCCACAGCCACACTTTACTAGAGTAACAGTATTATCCTGCACCCTCAAATCTGCAAATTGTCTTTCTTGTGTGTTAAAAGGCAGATTTGGCAGAAATAATCACAAATGAAAGTAATGAGCTGCATTTCTCACTACATGCATGCCAAGAGCTGTAAATGTTTATGCTTTCTGTTTATTGATGTTGGAATCAAGAAAAGGTATCAAGTGTACAAACAGAGCCAATCTGAAGAAAAATACTTACGTTTATTTAAAGCCATCTTTTTAGGAAGCGACATCTCGTATGCTTCCTATAAAGAAAGCCTTGTAATATAGAAAAAAACAGGGGATTTTTAACTGGGATTTGCCAATTCAATATATGTGAAATCCTGTTAGACTTCAGACCTGAAAGCTTATTATGTAGGATATAGATAGGTGATTAAAAATGAAGCACCTGAAGTGCTAAAGCAGACTGCTATTATCAGATCTTACCTTACTGCAATTAAAAAGGAAATAGGCATTTTTTTCCATTAACTTTCATTAAAAGGATTAGTGTGTTTTAAGGATGACTGTCATGGGCAACACTTCTGTTTGAAGTTCTGCAAGTTCTGAAATGCTCCGAACTCTGATTTGGTTTAAAAGCACATCCTTGCTGAAGGTGTTTGCCATGCACTGTGCTGATGAAATCTAACTTTTGCAATAAGGTTCTGCACTTTCTTAAAGATGATCCTAACAAGTGCAGAACAATTAAAACTGAAATGTGTAAGGTCATTTTCTGGTGGGGATTTTTATGGTTTTTTAAGAACAAACCAATAAATATTTTCAAGCTCTCTGCAGAGCTGTGTTTGTGTAATGTTGTCTTGCAGATTTTTTATGGTATCTCACACTGGGAAACTCCATGACAGAACACAGGTTCCACAGGTATTTTTATGGAGAAACTCCCTTTTATATCAGTGAATCTGACTTAAACTATTCGATTATTTTTTTCCAGACATACCTCTATTCACTGGATTATGCAATTGGATGTTAACATAACTAATAGATTTATAGATACCAGGTGCTATCAGTGTCACTGTAAATAATCCTCTGCATTAATGAAGACAGAAATGGCATGAGCTGAGTTAATTACAAGGTATAAAATAAAGGATTAAGGATGCATAAATAATCTTAGAGATTAGGACTGTATCTTGTGCTCAAATTCTCTTTAGGGTCTCCTTTCCATAAGTGCTGCTTTGAGTCAAACAAAACTAAGACAGCGTCAGAAAATTGGCCAAACCAAGCTTTTCAGGTTGCACAAAGTAAAAATTTGTTCCTGCAACCACAAAAAATCCCCTTCTATGTCAAGGCAAACTTTTCCTTTACTTAAATGTTCAAACATCAAAGTGCTAAAATATTCAGAACTTAATTAAAATTATCTTCCTTACAATTTAAATAGTATACGTATGTCTGTATTTTTATGGATATAAAAATAAATGTATTTTAGAATCTGATTGTAGCCAGCTTCATGCTCCCTTCTGCAATCAGCTGGCCTCAGTTACGTAAAACTGTCTTTGTGAAACTGATACAGGTNTAAAAATAAATGTATTTTAGAATCTGATTGTAGCCAGCTTCATGCCTTTTGCAATCAGCTGGCCTCAGTTATGTAAAAGTGTCTTTGTGAAACTGATACAGGTCTATGGCAGCAATAGAGAGAGGAAATGACATTACTTTTCAAACATTTCAGTGGAAAATATCTTAATTTTTTCATTCCTTTGAGGGGAAGATTTTTAAGGGAAGACTAATAGCAAGAGATGAGCCTCAGCAGCGGGCAATATGCCTGCTTTTCAATCAAGTAATAATACTTTTTTTTTAATCCCCTATTCAGAGTCTTGCACATTCAAAAAGAAAATTATTATCTCATTCCTGCACTCCTGAACATCCATCAAGAACTTGCCATTCTAGTAATTGTGCAGTAATAAAAAGAAGGAATTTGCAATCTGTATTGTCATTAGAAATTTTTTTTAAGGAGAAAATCCTGTGATACTTTACTATGGGAAAAAGAAATCTCTAAGTAGTTTCCCTCACACTTTTTACTACAAATACACTTCTCTGTTGCAAATCTATTACCTAAGGTGAGAAAGTTAATAAAACAAATGTGAATGATGCATTAAGAAATAATGCACTTTGAAGCTAAAATTTGAAAGAAAACCTCTGAAGGAAGATAAATTTAGTAGAACTTTTTTTAACTTTCTTTTTTTTCTTCCCATACAAGGTGAGGAAATGGATATTTTAAAATGTTTTTATTGCACGTAAAAATAGCTCTTTTTAACTTCTGGGCAAAAATACTTCACATGTAGGATATATAGAGCACAGAGCTGCTGCAATGAAAATCCATTATGCAAGGCTTTTTTCACTGGGGAAGCCTGAATATCAAGAACTCTGAGTAATGGGATATGCTACATGATTGGATTCCAGGCACTGTTCAGTTTTATGGAGTTGTGTGAATTAACCTGACCTGAAGAGCAGGAAAGTTAATTTGTTGTGCTTTTTTGGGGTTTTTTTATGATAGTGGCAACTCCTTGTCAAAAAGAGACTTGAAACAAACTTGTTGAAATCAAGCGTTCTGTGATGACACCTTTCTGACTGCCTGGGTTTAACCCTCTATTAGAGCATTAGGATCAAACACAAAGGAACCCACTGCAAGCTGTTTTTTGGTGCTCTGTTCCTCTGTATCCCAACTGCTGGTCCCTATCACTTGTTGATTTTCTCTAACAAAGATCCTTCCCCTGCAGCTCCAGCACCCTCCTGTCCTCCATGAAAGGTGAGGCACACACAGGCTCGGGCAGTTTGCATGAGCATCTCACACACATTGCACAAATGGATCAGAAATTACTGTTCTCAGAGTAATAACACGCCTCAAGTTGATTTAAAATTGAACAGCAGTTTCTACTACAGGATTTTCATGCTGATCACTGCAAACAGCTTTCATGTGAAGCTATTTAGTTTTGCTTACCAAACTTCTGTTCGTTGCAATGTTGCCCATTATGGTTTGCTCAGTAAGACTCTTGTTCTCTCAAACAAACCCCTCAGTTATTTCCCCAAGCAGACACATCTGTGTCTACCCTGAGCATAGTCTGCAGGGTCAGGGCTGGTTTTAGGAGGTTGGTAGCCCTCCATCTATCTGCTTTCTTGCTCCCAGTCTCTTTCTTTGGTCCTCTGAAACCTTTTCCCTGCTATTTCATCCATGCTCAGTCCACAATTTACTGACCCCAGTCCTCTCATTCCACCTCCTCCTTCTTGCTGTTCTTCCATCCAAATGTTAAGAAAATTCCCAGTCCCTTCTCCAACAGTTCCTTTTCTCTAGTTCCTTGCAGATTTCACCCTTTCTTTCTTCTCTATGGCCTACACAGTTTCACTGTTTCACTTGAAGACATTGAGGAAATGGCACCCTGTACCACCTGCGGGATTTTTTCTTCGCTCTAATTCCCTATATGGACCTTTACTTTCAACAGATCTTTCTTGTTCATACTCTCACCATCTGCAATTGTAACTCAGACTCTGGACTTTGCTACTCTTGAAGTTATCATTTCATGATTTGGGGAAATCTGTCCTTTGAGATGTTTACCTGTCCTCTCCTCTTGAATAATTTATCAACTTTCAATCTACTTCCAGTACTGCACATTGGGGTAGCCAACAAATACCAAGGCTATAATAAATAAACTCTGCAGCACTACCTAAATGCCACACGGGCATCTCAGTGTTGGTGCAATGGCCCTTAAAAATACTTCTTCCTTAAGCCCAACAGAAACTTAATGGTGCCCACTTGTGAAAATAGCCACTGTGTGTCCAAAATATGGTACTGATGGAGTTGAGTCACCCCTACCCCAACACCGAACATGTGATGTTATTTCTCTGCAGATTTTATTTGAATAAGTTTTGATTCCATTTGCTCCGTTTTTAACACTTTTCTCTTACAAAGCAAGCAGTAAACACGATGAGGGACATTGTCATGGAGATTATCCAGATAAAGATAGAAACAGGTGTTCAGATAAATAACAGCTTTAAACTGCTCTGGTAGATTTTGTTATGTCTAAAGAATCAAACAGATAAAAATCTTAGAGGCTCGTTGCTTACTTTAGATATGGCAGTTTACAGCTCCACACACCTTTCTTATATATATAAAAAAAACCACCTGTGAATGAAATGTACCATCTTTGCTTGTTTTTTGGTTGGGGTTTTTTTTTGGTAGGTGTAATAGTCCAGAGGTTAAACCAGCAGAAGACACTGTGGAACGCAGGACTCTGTTTGATGATAGAAAGGATAAACCTATGTCTTGACCTTAAGGAAATGCTGAGCAAACTCCTCTCACTTTGGCCCCTTGCAAGCGACCCGAGTCTGATTACCACAGAAATTCCAATCACTGTTCACCTAAACTCTACTTCTCATCTGTAAGACAAATGTCTCTGACTGTTCTGTTACTCCTCTTCTGTAAATTCTCTTTTACTTCTCGTTTTTCAGGATTTCATCTTTTCAAAATTAGCAAGTAGAACCACGCTGAGAGCTGTCTGTACATGGTATCCTCACAGATTAGAGGGCTAATCCCAGTTTTATTTTTACTTTGAAATTAAGAGATTTCATGTTCTGAAAACACAGCAGAAGGGAGAAATAAAAAAGCAGATGGATAGGAAAATCAAAAAAGGAACAAAAAGCTTTGTGGGTGAATCCCAATCTGTCATTTTTTAAGTATCACATGACCAAGTGTAAAACATAATTTTAAATATGACTCGTTAATATGTTACCTGAAACCAGAACCCTCTTCCTTGTAGATTTGATCCACTGCATACTGAGATTAATGGAATATTCTATTCACTTAGAGCTGAGTAAAATAATCAAATATTCAAACTAAATATTTCCCTATTGCTTTAAGCATTTAATTAGTATTTTTCTCCCAAAATGAAGGTAATTTTCTTTCTATTTCAACTGTACAATGCATTTTACATAAAACTGGGAGGTCAATGTGAGATTCAATAGAGCATATCTATATATTGACTCTAATTCCACAGCTTTTTATTGTCACCATCTTCTTCTATTATTACTTCTGTTTGCTAGCTTTTCTTCTTTTGTTCTTTTTTACTGTATTATGCTAGTTATACTTGGCAGTCTTCAATTATAGCCAACAATTTATTCAGTGTTTCCTGAAACAAATGCACAGTGTAATTATATCAAGTCAGAAAAACAAATTTCAAAGGCTTTTGGGTTGGGTTTTTTCCCCAAACTCAAACATTGGGATTTAGTAAGTCAATCTACATTTTTACTAATGACATAGTAAATAATAGGGGAGTATTAGCTGAACCTACCCAAAAAGAAATAGAACTTTATGAAAAATGGTTTTAAACTACAGCACTCAGGGTGAATTTACACGATCTTGTATGGAGTCTTATTCACTGATTAACATTTCATAAGGAGAGAAGTTTCAGAAATGCAATGTTCTAAGATAGAAATGTCAACATGTCATGTCAAAAACATGTCCTTTTTTTTCCCTCTGAAAACTGTTTGGTTCAATGAGGTAATTATATTTTGTATTTCCTTTACTGTTCTTTAAGTAGAAAAGAGACTCAGTTTTTCCAAGGAAAATGCATTCGTCAACCAAAGTATAGTCTTGTTCTCATCTGAATTTTTGTACTACTTGGGATTTTTGACCCAACTAAAACAGAATGTGTCTTCTCTATCTCCTGTGATGTGATACTAACACAATGCCCCAAAACTTGACTCACACAATTGCCTCAAAGACTATTCACTCTGCTATAGCAAAAACCCTGTAAAATTCATCTCCAAGGAAAGTTTGGTCTACAATTCACCCGTGCCCACTCTGCAAAGGCAATCCAGGTATGAGCTACGTCTGCAGAAACCAGTGGACTCACTGCCAAGTCACAGGGAAGTAAGCACTGAGATTCCTGAGACACATAACCTTCAAAGATTTAGATTTTACTTAACCAGAAGGAAGTTTCAGTCTTCCGTGCTCCCACCTCTAGTCTGTGTGAGCATCTCCGCACCTGTGACACACAATCTTGGCTTCCCTGATTATTTGACCTCTCGGCTGTTTCCTTCAGCTCGGGAGATGCGAAGGAAGGAAAGTGCTCGATTTCACCCCCCGATCCCACCTTTGCCGCTCACTCCTTTCCTCCCATCCCGAATCCTCACAACTTCCTCTCGCCACCCCCCAGCTGTCAGCACAGTTTGCTTTGTCACCTCCTCATCCCCTCGGAGCGGGCTGTGATGAGTGTGGAATAGGTGCCAAAGCTGCTCTCCAGGGCCCTCTGCAGCAGACTCGCTCCGAGCGGCTCCTTCAGCACAAACAAGGCTGCCTGAGCTGTGTGCAAGGTAAATCCCTGTGCAGATCTACAATGCAGACGTGTTTATTTATATGGGACTGACAAGATTCCACAGGAATTGCCTCAAAACTGTGCTTGACGGGTGCCTTGTAGTGCAACAGAGTGTAAATAAAAGTCTGACAGTCCAAATCACTATTGCAGGAGTAATCCACAGAGGCCAAAATGATAGCGCTTATTATTTCTCCAGTTGTGTCTTTGAAAAAACCCCCGCAACTAGAAGATAAACAAACAGAAACATAAAAACATGAGCAACAATTGTTACAAAGGAGTCATAGAGAGCAACCACCACAAAAAAAGCTTAAGTACAGGTTGGAGGAAGCAGTAGCAAAGCCTCACAATGTGGCAAATAAAAGCAGCTGGCCAGGATTTCAGTGTCTGTGGTAACAAGAATACAATGTCATTGGGCTCAGGCTGCTGGAACAGAGGGGCACAAAGTTCCCTTGCTCTTGCAGCCTGCAGAGCAGCAAAGAGCAGCCCTGAAAGGAGAAGAGGGCCAAGCCTTGGGCTTTGGTTTGAGCTCACTATTAGAGAGCTGCTGCCATGCAGAGGGGTTCAGGACATGAGGTGTATGGCTGATAAACTTCCAGGCAAAGGTATACACAACTTGGCAAATGTGTGTGTGTGTGTTCTGCATGGAGTGCAGATTTAGCATCTCTGCAGAAGCAGCAAAATCCTTAAGGAATAGTGAGCTGCATGCCTTCACTTAATCACCTGCTTGATCTTTATCAGGCTTTCAGGACAGTCATCTTGGCAGTTTTTAGTTTACAGATGCAGTAGCTGTTTGATTTACGTTGTTTATTTATGAACACGTCGTTCACTGCTCTCAACAATGTAATTTCTTGCCAGCTATCATTAAATCTATCAGTACTGACCAACCAACACTCAATTTTTATCACCAGATACACCACCAGTACAGATTTGTGAGCAAACCAGACAGAAACTCAGAATCCCCTAAATCAGGTTGTGCTGACTGTTGGCAGGCAGCAGTAGGCACATTGTCAGGTTAGGATGTTGTTTTATGACCAGCGGAAGAAGCTGCCATCTGTCCCAGTGAGGGAGAGTGTCTCTGCTCACACCCTTACAAACGGGAGATGTCTAGATGAGTCTGACTGGGACTTTGCACTAATTGGAGACTGTTTATAATCTTTCCTTTGGAGATTTTCAATCAGATCCGTTTGATCAGACATCTTCATCGCTGTGATTCTTACACCAATGCAAAGGTAGCAAGCACTCTGGGACAGTGGGAAAGGCAGGCCCTCAGTGCATGTGCAGTGTTTCACTTACAGCAATTACAATCGCCTCGGACTGGTGTAAAAACAGCAGGAATTTGCTGCCACAAAGACAATGGACCAATTCTTAGATGTCCAAGTAAACAAAATAATGAAAAGGTGTCCAAGTAAACAAAATAATGAAAAGAAAGCGTGGGTGGGGAGAGAACAATCAAAAGTTCTGCTCTAGGACTGTACTGGGGGATGTTCATGGCACTGCATTCATAGCTGTGCTCACAGGGCTGGTTTATGCAGAACACATCACCTTTTTACTGGACCATGCCAGTAATCATCCACTCAAGGCCCACTTCACAAACACAAGTTACTCCTGTCTAAGATGCTACAGATGTTTCTCTGCAACCTTTCCTTAACGACACTGCCTGTAAATGTTAACTAATGCCAAAGTTCCCGAGCACACTTTAGCACTTCTGAATGCAGCATCAGGAACACTTGGGTATCACTGGGAAAACGCTGATTATTTGTTTCAATAATAACTATACTGGTGGTAAGAACAAAATTAAGATAATACGGAAATGTGTGGAAATAAGTGTTGATGGGGGGAAATATTCAGAAAGGGGCTATACCAGCATGAGACTATATTAAAATAAGCAACAGTGTGTTACTTGCTTTGCTCTTACATTATTTCCTCTTATCACTTACCACTGTCTGCTAAATAAATGCCCAAACAGACCTGTTCAATCTGCTAAGTAACAGACTAAGTCTGCCTTTGTGCAGACACTCTTCAATTTTAAAAGAAACCTAATTGACCAAAGACAAATATGGCTGGCCAACAAAAAAAACAGAAAAAATACTGTAAGAGCTTTCACCCTTTTAACAATGGCAGTTAGAAAACTTAGAATCTTAAATTTCAGCTGTATAAATTTACACCATCAACTGAAACAGGATTATACACTGCTAGCTTACTAAAGTCAAGCATTCTGTAATTCCCTGTTTCAATTTGTAGTGTTTATAAAATCAAAACTGATCCTTTTACAGGCATAGGCAGAACTGCAAGTCAGACGTACAAGTAGGAAGATGCACAAACACAGTATTCCCAAAAGGAGGCTTTTTAGGGGTCATGTTTTTGTGCTAAACTGATTCTGGAGAAGCTGCAGGTGCCCAGAGTCAATAGCTAAATCCCGTCCCAGCCTACTGCACAAACACTATCCACACATGCAGGCTCGAGGCACTGCTCTGGCCAGAGGAGGCTGTGTGCCATTTATTGCTGTAATCCTGGCCATTCTTCCTACATTCATTCTTCCATTTTCATGTTCGCTGTCTTCAGAAAACTCAAGCCAACCTCAAAACCCTCGAACAGCATCCCTCGTGAATCACAGATCTTCCAGATTAAGGGTAGTTCAGCACCCTGAGTTTTACACCGTTCAGTTCATATTTGATCTATACACGCTGGTGCTGTGCCCCATCCGCTCGCTGCTCACTGCTTGACATCTGCCCCTCTTTTAGAGAGGGGAATCCTCTCCATGCCACTCTGTTTCTCTGCAGTCACTAGGCTCCAGCGCCAGACACTGAGTTGACATATTTTGTAACCACAGCATTACAGATAAGAGTAAAGTTAAAAATAGCAGGTAAATAAAATCGCGGCGAAAGGCGAACCAAAATATTCTTATAGCGTGCCTCAAGAATGACAAAAATACAAGTACTAGTTAGCGTGTCAACAAGAGATGAAAAGAGAATAAATGGCACCCATGCCAAGATCTACAAGTTGGGTTCAGCCTGGGAACAAACTAAGAATGAAGCAAATGACAGATATAAATAGACTATGAGCTGTAGCACTCTGCTCCATTATGAGATAATTGGAAGAGATAGATAAGGGGGAAGTCTAAAGTGAACATCATGTACTAAAATTTTTATAAGGCATTTCAAAAGGTTCTCTGGAGATTGATACTGAAGGTAAAAAAATCACATGCTCATACAAAGGAAAAGAAGTAAACAATCCAAAAAAGTAAAATAAACATGTTATGATATAACATAAAGTGAGTGTCTACCCTCAGAGAATACTTGTTTTTTAAAGACAGTAAAAATACTGTAGAAACTGTAGAAACATGCCATTTTTTCACATTTTTAATATAATGTATCTGTTTTCAAGGAGGAAAAGAACCTACTGAATAAGAAGGTAACAACTTGAAAAAAAAATAGCACAAACCCCTGTTTCATAAAGGAATGTACTTTATGAAAGGAAAGACTTCTAATAGAATTAAACAGGTAACTTCTTATTGACATGGCAAAGCAGAGGCTGGGTGCACCTATAAAGCAGAAATAAGGCAAGGCAAAATTAATCTTTATTTGCCTCGAAACCAGACAATAAGAACACTAAACCAACAGCATTTAATAAAGATTTTTCAAATTGTATACATCTACTTAGTTGATCTCAAAGGAAATATAAATCCATATGCTTTACTCTCTGTGGTGTGGAGATATTAATTGCTTAGGTAAAAATGTGTGCATCAGTATTTATTAACCAGACTCTGACCCCTGTACATCTGTCATAGAGAAGCTAAAAACACCCATATACATTTCCCCCATAAGCAGATGTATATCCTGCTCCATTAATGAGATTTTTGCTGTTTGTCTCACCACAGGCTAAGAATTCGTCTTTGTATCTCACAAAGCAGGAGCAGAGGTAAGAACTTTGATTTGTGCTCGCTTTTCAATCTTTATCCCTTTGTTATAAGGAAATTAGTCTACTTCAGCAACTTTTCAAGCTCGGGTTTCCTGATATTCTACTGCATTCACCCTTTCCTAGGATTTCAGTTTGTAATGCAAATGGAGGGTATCTATTTTTGAAAAGAAAAAGAAGTATGAACAATTCCCAGGATTGTGCGACCTGGAAAATCAAACAGTTCCAAGGCCTTTAATAATTTTTTTCCTCTTTCTAATAGCTCTAAGTGCATGTATCCCTCTTCCCCTCCTGGGACTTCTGTGACTGAACTAAGGGTCTGAAATTGCATTGTTACAGTTGGAAATCTGAGCAATCCCCTGGAAGGCAATGCAAAGCTTAGGACTTGTAGCTTTACCAACTTCATTGGAAGAGCAGGAACACAATGGTTATGTTGCTTCCTACATTTTACACATCTAATCCACTCCTTTTATCACAGGTAAAAAGAGAACACAAGCCCTTCTCTTTCAAGTCTTTGATTCCAATCCCTGCTGTAGCCTCGCATTGTCTGTGGTCACTTGCTTATTTCAGCACTCCACTCTTCAACTCTAAAAGGTTTCCACAAAAACTACCAACAGATAAAAGTTCTGAAATCCTGCTTCCGTGCCTCAGAGTGCTGTGAAATGTGCCTCGCCATCGCTAAAATGTGAATGAAACGGCCTCAGTTAAAATGAGGGAGTGTAAAATGCCTCGTCTTCAAAAAGCTCCCGATTCTTATCGCTAATGAAGCCGTGCAATAACGACTGACTTGGGGCAATTTGATGAGAAGGCTGCAGCCCATTCAGTCTAGACTGAGAGATTAAATAAATTAGTCTACCTGGAGTTTGGGGTTTGTTTTTCTCAGGATCTTTTTTTTTTTCCTCCAGTTCTGCACAGTTGAATAAGAAATTAGTATAATTTATCAAGAGAATAATTTTATTCCAGTTGACTGTATTGAACTATTTCTCCTCTGGAAGTGGAAAAGTATAGCTCAGATATATTCAAATATACTGTTAAATAGCATTCCCACTGTATTTATGGAGTCTATTTATGCCAGTAATCCCACTTAGGCTGCCATATATTGGGTGAGATGATCAAATACCAATGGGAAGTTTTCTATACCACTCTGGCTTTTCTCTATCATGCCTTTAGAAATCACCAAATTTTCAATGAAGCTACTGAATTAACTTTAAACACATATGACTATATTTCTTTAAATCTGAAGATCAACTTGACGTGCAATTTTATTTTTTTATGCTTGTCTTTGTAACATCTTCTCAAAATCTCAGCCAGACTTCAGAGTAAGATTTAGATTTTCTGTCTATGGTTAGAGAGCTATGTAGGAATTTATGAGAGACTTCCTTGTAAGGTTAATGAGAGCAAATCTTCCTCTTGGCTACCTAAATGCCACCTACTTTAATGCTGGCTTATCTCTGATGATAAATTGCATTTTCAAGTAAAGCTTTACACACAAAAAAAGATTGTTTCAGTTTATTATTTGGCACTGTAAACTTCAGCCTGGGGTACTTTCCAAATTAAAATAAATGGAATTAAAAGAAATACTGGACATGCTTTGGTTCTCAACAGAATTAATTTCCCAGACTCCTGATCCACCAGATTAGCCAGTTTACATTCTCTTGAAATAGTACTTGAAATGGGACCTGGTGCTAAGGTTTACAAGGAAACCAAGTGCTACAATAAGCAGTTATCATTTCTGCATCTGCTTGTTGTTTAGCAGTGGACTTGTAGAGAAGTTGTATTTACAGATGCACCCAAAGCATCTCCATCCTTAAAATACTGAATAACAACAAATTAGCATATTCTTTTCAATATTTTGACTGATACACGTCTTATCTGTGAACCTCTCAATCTCCTCGAATACTTTTAGTCTGTCAAACACTGGTGGCTAAGCTGTCACCTGAAATAGTCCATTTAGGAGCTGACAGTATGCACTGCCATTTAAAATATATAAAAGAAGAGGGGTACACTGGCAGAATGCTCCATGACCCTCAACACAGGGTAGCACAGAATGGTTTCCAATAATTACTGGTTATACACACAGCCCAACTCTGCAGGGGCTGAAAATGCAGCCATGCATTTATCGTGACTCATTTAACAAACTGAGACTTGGAGTAACAAACTATTATTTCATATTTGATAGTGAAAAAATCAGCATATGAATTTACAGGACTTTTATTTTTACCTATTATGCCCATATTTATTCTAGTGATAAGGGCAATCGAAGCTAGCTTTGAGTTTTCCATATTTTGGAAAATCTCTGCAGTTACATCTGCTGCCTTAATAAGTTACACCGGATCAAGGTGCAGTAAATAAAGTTGCTCAGAAGTCATGACACTGTATTGCCTGGTACTTCAGTGGAAAAAAACCTCTTCTGCTAAGACTAAGACCCATGAATATTCCTGTTGAAATGAACAGGACTCCTCTCTAGAAGAAGGTGGTGTTCAACATGAAAAGATGACAATCTCTCTGCAAATTACTTAAAAAGCAGTTTTTACGTGTCCCAATCCTCCATAACTGTCAGGACACTTTCTGGCTAACTTTCTTGGTGTAGATTTGGTGGGTTTGCAGTATTTAAATGACACCTAGGGAATACAACTCTGGCCAAAACAATAATGTACACTAGTGATGGAGAATTTGTACCAATGCACTTTAGGTGGCATGGCAATGTCACAGATAAAACACTGATGTTTGGCTTGCACAGCACAGTTTCAACTATAAATCTGTTGGGGCTGAAAGAGTGATCAGGAGAAGAGGAGAGCATGGCAAATAAGGAACAGAGCTGGTATTTAAGGTTTTTATTTATCTATAAGGGAAAACACCCAACAATAAACAATGAAGTTTGATTCTTATAGCTCTTTCTTGATTCTAGTGATAGGTAGCAGTATTCCCAAAGCAGGAATATCACTAGTTAATAATAGCACTCTTAAAGGTAATGATACTTTATTCACTATTTTTAGAGGTTTTAGTAACTAAAAATATTACACCATTATCATTTGGATCGTATTCCAAAATTATGTGCTGACCACTGTCACAAAACACACAGGAGTGTGGAATAACATTACATCAGATCACTTAAACTAAATTTTTCTTGTGTTTATTTCTTCTCTGAGCTACATTTTTCCTTTGAGTAGGAGAGGATTAGGTAGGATACAAGACTATGGCACCAAAGGCAATACATAAAGTTAGTTTAAAAGCTTAAGTCTTCTTTTTCTGCACTCTTCTCGATTCCCCACCTCTCTACAGGTTTAGTTAGATTAACAATACTTGTTTATTATAGGGCAAGAAATTATGGGAACCATGCCTGATCTGGAAGGAAAAAAAGTCACAAAAAGTCAAATGAAATTTGTCAGGAACTTCCCACAGACACCTTAACAAGCCTAGAAAGAACTTTTCTGAGGTTCCATTTATAGCTGAAGTGTTAAAAAGTGAAAAAGAAAAAAAAAATTATACCGCATATGCTTTTTACACATGCCCAGGAGCAGGGTAACTTTATAAAAAGGAGTGTCTTTTTAAAGTTACATATTGAGACAGTCCACATATGCAATCTGGAAACACTTTGACAACGCCCCAAAATATGCCATTAGAATGCCAACAACTCTGAGAAGTAATAGAGAGCTGAATAGCAGATTACAGCAATTTTCCTGAAATTAGGGGAGCTGTGTACACTTGCAGTCTCCCACAAGCACACGTCTACCAGCCACACAAAAGGCAAATATTGAACAGATGAATACAGAGAGAAGGAGCATTCAGGCAAAGAGTCAGGAAAAACCACAAACCAAAAGCCCAGTGCTTGACAGGAGGTGTCTCTCTGACGCTTCCCAGAGAGGAGAGGTTGTGGAGACGCCATTTCCTTCACCAAATCAGCAGGAGAAGAGTGCTGATGACACTTCCTGCTGATGACTCCTTCCAAAAGAATTGCACCTTGATACATCTCTGTCTTCATTCTCTAGTATTTAAAGCTGCTTTGGCTCCAGTGTTGACACCCAGATGGAGGATAAAATATGTAGGGTTTCTGAAGTAATACTTGCAGCTTAACTTACGTATACAGTGCAATATATCTAACAGGGGATTGGAACTGACTCCTTCCTTTCAAATGCAGCCTGATGCACAGATATGATTATTGTTTTACACAGAAAAAAAATACAAAATTTTCATATAAATTATAAATGTCTCATTAAGGAGTGGCAATGATTCAAGAACTCTGAACGCATAATTGAACAAGTGCTTTAAAAGTCATTATTATCTCCAAAATGTCACCTGTCTGATACTGTTCTCTCCACAGCTAACAGGGTACATATAATTACTGACTTCATATAAATCTAAGTCTCCTTACTCACAGTCAGCTATTACACTTCCTGATTAATCATAAGGCATAGTTTTAATTATCTCTTCATTAGTTAAAGAAAAACTTAAAATATCAAGTTTCACAATATTTTAAAAGTTTAATTCTGTCATCTTTATTCACATTAAATAACACTCAGTACTCTCTGAAGTCAAATGTCGTTCATCAGTTTTATGGCTGGCAGAAGAGTTTGCCCAGTATTTAATTTTTCAGAATAATAGCGTCAAACTTTCAAAATGTGCCTTGTGTGTGTTTAGAAAATCATTTAGCAAGTGCCTTCAGAATACTGGCCTAGTCAATGTAAACACTATTTTTAACCCCTTAAACATAACTTCCAAAATGAATGCAGAAATTTCAGATTTTGCTGGCTTTTTTGACAGTCAAGTTATTTAAGATCTCTTTAGCTAATTGTATTGGTGAGGTGGGCTAGGACAGGTGTTGTCCTGTCATCGTGTTTTCAAGTGTTATGGAGATGTTGATGCTGATGAGATTTGGGTGGAATATATGGATATTCCAATGAGGAGAGCTCTGTGTTCATGGACTGAATTGGCTGTATGGATGCCAGGAGGTCTGAAAGCAGATTCTCCAGTGTCTGGGGTGATACAGGAAAGCACAGCAGGATTCCCAGTATTCCCATGATCACTGGGAAGTGGCTCCGTCATCTTAGAAAGAAAAGGAATTTCTAAATGCTCAGTCCAGCTTCGCCTGAAGCCAAGCAGCGGCAGGTTGCTACACGGCTCTAAGCCCCCAGCCCTTTAGGAGAAGACATTCACCTCTAATCTTGATAATGGTGATATTCCAACAGCTCGTTCTTATCTGAAATGAGGAGCAAAACCTGAGGTCTTCCCCAACACTCTCAGATTAGCCCATGCTATATCCCAGCAGACTGCCTTTCGGAGGCTCCTGAAATTCTCCTCTCTCCTACACGCTCCGAGGTGTCCATGATCTGAAACATTCCCAGGAGCCAGCCTTGTTCTTCCTACACGAAACGCTCTGCCAACACCACACTGAAATCCCAACGTTCTGAATCACCAGTTGAGCTGGTCACAGTGACTGCCACAATTAATTGCCTTAAATGGATTCATAATGTCAGCATGAATTTAACTCATTTCGTTGTTTTTCTCTGAACTCAAACTGTGATCTGCAAACCGCCGAAAAATAGAAAAAATTGAAGGAAAAACTAATCAAGACTTTAAAATTAATTCAGTGCATTTTGAATGGTGTTTGTATCGTTTTAGCTAAATTGTAATTTTCATGCAATCTGCGGTCAGTGCCAGTAACAAAATAAATGATCGTGTGGGTCACTGTTTGAATGAGGTTTGTAAATGAAGTCCTTGGTGTCAATGAGACACACACGATATCTGCAACTGCTCTTGTGAGATGAGCTTCACCTTCATGATACTTTTAGGTGGGTGAAAAATCTTCTTAAATTTTGATAGTCTTTATAAAATCAGGTTGACAACCAACACCTGCACATTACAGAGTAGTTTGCTCCACTTTTTGTGTTTGTATTATGTTCTTTGAATTACTACTGAGAGAGCAAAACAGTAATTAAAGGCTGGACATTATCTACAAAAATGGCTTTTCAAAAGATGTTTGTTGAACAGATTAAACCCCTTTGAACAACGATCAAATTCTAGATTGCTGTTCACAGTGAAAACATAGCTTGCTCTCTTCTCAAAAGGGTACATTCAGCTAAATATAGAGCTTGGCCTTTAGTCCTTCTGTTAGAGCTGTCTCTGCTCCATGGTGAGAACTACAGGGCAACAGTGATAAGTGACCAGTGCCCTCAGCTTCTTGTGAACTTGGTGTGGAGGTGGGAAACTAAATCCTATTCCAGGGTCAGGGAATGTTGTGTATTAACAGGTGTTGTTCAGAAGCAACAAATAGCTTGCAATAGCAATGCAGCTTGTTGGGTTTTTTCCCTACTGGCATTTGGTTCAGCTTAGGTTTGGTAACCCTGGTTTCATCTGTACTGCAGTTTTCTTGAGCCACAAGGGCAAGAGAAAATCAAGTGACAAAATCAAAATCTCTAGAATGTTTTTGGTTATTTGGAACAATAAATAAATGAGGCTATTCTATAATGTTTAGTCCTTAATAAATATTTGAACAATCACTATGCTGTGAAGGAGCTCTGTAACATTAAGCCACAAATACAGTAAATGCCATTAACTTTAACATCAGAGAAGGCTAAAGGGCAAAACTTTTCTTTAGGAAACGCCAAAGGGGTTTGACTCAGGGAACAGAACCAGACTTTCCTGGCAGGGCTAGCCCATGGTGAGGACTGTTGCTCAAGCTGTGTCATTGTCCCTGCGGGCACATGACCCTTGTGCTGGCTGGGGGACGCAGTTATGAACGGCCAAAGCTGGCAGGAGCCCTGTCACACCCAGGCACAGGGGCAGGCAGAGCCTTCCCTTTCTCGCTAACTCAGGAGAGAACTTGCACTGAGCTTCACCTAATGCCTTCCTTCTGCACCTGCCGTAGCTTGGTGCTTGGCAAGGCAGGCACGCAGATGACAGACAGACTTGGCAACCTGCTCTCCACCACAAAAGTGCAGCACTTCCCAAGAGATATCTCCGTAAGTGGAGGCAGGATTTGTCCCTCGAGATACTTCTGAGTAAATAATAATATCACTGTTTTTATCTGTGAGTATAAACACTGGGTTTTGTCTCCTAATGACTGTTTCTGTTTTATTGCTACTTCCCACCAGGAAGTTGACTGCTAACATAATTAGCAGATGATTGCACGGGGGAGGCTGAAATCTTTAACAGCTGTTTTAAGGCTTTCTGCACCAAATCTTTTGTGCTGCAGAACATTTACAGCTCTTGAATGGCATTCTCTCCAATGACACACATCACGGGGCCAGGGAGTGGAGGCCTCCAGGAAGGATTTGCTCATTTGCTTGGTAAAAAAAGGTGAAGAATCCACATTTTAAGTGTTTAGTGGGTTAATATGAGCATTTGGACACACTCTGTCAGAATTCTGACAAGATAAAGATCACCTTTAATTATGAAGTCTAGAAATTGAATGTATAGCACAGAAATGGTTAGCGGATTTATTTTACAACTTTATTCTTTCTAGAAAAGCAAGTGGAGACATTTCTGATGCTCCAAGTGATCTATTTCCTTGTTACAGGATAAAGGGGAGACAATATGAATCAATGTTACCATTTGTTACAGAAGAGTCACCCTGAAAGAAAGGCACAGTGCAGCACAGAGCTTACTATTATAAAATAAATAGTCTTAATCATTGGATGTGATAGAATAATAATCATAAAATTAAGAGGGGAAGAACTGCTTTAGCTCCCCATGGAGTATTATGGAGTCTGCCAGATGTAAAGTAGTATGTGTCAAGTTGTAGATGGAAAAATAAGAGCTTTAGCAATAAGCCTATAATTAAGTAATGATTGAAGTACCAAGTGCATTTACAAACTGTGCATCATGTTGTCCCAGAGGGGAAAAACTACTTGGGCTGTGAGAGTTTTCAAGATGAGACACTTAAATGGTTTGTGCAGTATAAAACTTCTGCTGGGATGTGCTACCACAGCCTTCTTCAGGCAGCTCCGGTCACAACAGCACTGAAATGTTACCCTTTGCTCTCCGTGTCCTTCCCCAGCTCCACACTGTGTGCTAGTTGAAGTGGAATATAGAAACAACACAGTCTGGCCTCTGTTGTTGTTGCAAGAAATGTGGCAAAACATAAATTAGAATGAGGCTGATGGCACTGCCTTCCCCAAAGCATCACCTCCTCTCCCTTACACAGAGGTTTTATCTGTAATAGGGACCCAATCTTAAGATAAATTTAGAAGGATGGTGAGTACGGGGATATATTACCAGTTTACCTTTCTGGGGCTGGACTCCTAACCTGCCACAAGAGTGGCAACTCGGGCCCCTTGGTGTGGCAAATGCAGCCGTTTTACAAATGTCAATGTATTTCTTCAATTTCTTTATTTAAGCAGTGAGAAAGGGCTTGGCCTGTACATGCAGCAAGTTTTTTCAGGGTTTAGGGCAACTCCAACTTTCCAACTACTACTATGCAGAGTCTCACTGCAGACATGAAAACATTAGACTGTTAAGCTCTTGAGCAATTTCAATCAAAATCAAGCTTTTACAGTAGAGTTTAGGCTTCTAATCTCTTTATGTGTTTTGAAAATTTAGTTACAAGGGCAAATCAAGATAAATTTGACAATATCTGCTCACATCCTTTTATTTGTAGCCTCTGTTAAATGAAAGAATTCCTGTAAGTTAACATGTTTTCTAAAACAAGGAGGCCAAATTGACTAAAGTATTTCTTGAAGGAAAGAGGAGGATTATTTTGAAGAAATTGTAATAGAATTTTCTTTTGAGGAAATTACAATAGAATTTTTATACAAGTTGAATCTAGACTCAGTTATTTTAAAGCACTTGAATCAGAAATGTGTGGGCTTTTTATCCCCTTTTAGTTTAACAATCTCAGGTGATTTCCAAGAGGAAAGGCAAAGGGAGGGCTTCGCTCACTAATTCACGCCGTGACAAGTGACTGCGGAAGCGCCTTCTGAGATTTACACTGGGGAGCTGTTCCTTGAAAGTCACCAGCCAACGTGACAGCCAGCAGGATGCAATTGTCCGGGAGAAGTGTGGAGGTGTTCTGCTTTATGTGAATCTCCCTCCTCTCCACAGAGGTGGTAATGTGCATTTATGCAGAAAGCACACCAGAATGGAAGGCTGATTTTAATTTAATCCTCTAAGTACTCAGTGTAAGAACAGTTCTTTCACAAAGGCAAAATTTAGCTGGATAGTTTTAAAATTAAAGTATATGCTGTAGCAAAATGACTCAAATTTTAATCTCAACACAGAAGCAGGATTTGAAATGAATTCCCAGTACCAGTAAATGTTCTTGTTACATATATACAGAATAGAAAAAAAAAAAAATTACAGAATTGGAAAATGTAAATTTTTGTTCCATGACTGAAATTGTAAAAATATCTTGCAACAGCACATAGAAAAGTTATGAAATCTGATGCTTTGAAGGTGGGGGTTGGACTACCCACAAGTGATCTGTTCGTATTGTTTCCCTGCACACTCCAGCTGCCAAAGCATTCCCAGGCACTGCACAGTTCGAGACGTTTTTGGTTAGCCGGCTTTGGGCAGAGCAGGCAGAGGAGAATTGGAACAGCTCACCAGAATAAGCAGTCACACTTCAGTGGTGGGAAACGCTCCTGGCTTGCTCGAATTCACTAAAACAAATGCAGTTTTTATAGCTTCACCAGCTTCTAAAGAAAGGATTAAATGTCTGGACATAAATGATTTAAGAAATGTGAGGTAAACTGCTCTGCAAGGTACTAAAGACCTTAATAAAAAGGCAGTGATATGGACAGAATGTAAATGCTTTTTAATTTTTAACTCAGAATACTTTCTTTACACCTCCAGCATGCTGTGGCTTGGCTGTTTCGAAGCACGTGGTAACTATTTATGTACAAAAATCCTCTTCCTTGTAGCTTTCCCAAACTTACACGGGAACCTAAAACAAACATCTTCCTTTCTCCCCTCCTCTGAAGCAAATTATTTACCAACTTTGAACATGTCACCTCTTCACCAGGTAGGGTTTTCCTAATTTTGTGTTGCTCTTCAACACAGCTGCTGAGAGTAAGGATGATCAGTAGGGTTATGAAACATTTCATTACACAGTTTACTGTTACAATCACAATTTAGTGACATCTTGCTGAATTTACAGGTGAATAACTTGTGCTGATCACTGAATTCCCCCTTTATTTCTGCTCACTGCCCAGCAGCCAAACTGAAAGGTAGATTGCATTATGATGGTCAATAAACATCTCAGAATATCCAGCAAATCAAAGCAGTCTGTTTCATTTTCAGATACTTTCAATAATGAAAGCAAAATGTAAGATTCACAAAGGGATATTAACGACATTTACAAAACTAGTGAGAAAGTCAATGGTTCCATCTTCTCTTTACCCTCAGCCCATGCCTGGGATATTACATGGCCAGAGGAAACCCGATGCACTGCCCTACTCACCACAGAACTCACCCACTTGCCACCCAGACATGCTCTAGCTGGGCTGATCTTGTACATGCTGCCTTGTAGAAGTGTTTTTCACATAAAATGAGTGTAGTGTAAGCATCAAGCTTCATCTCCATGGATTTCAAAGGGAACCAGGTCCTTTGAAAAATCTAGCTTTTCAAAAAACCAAAACTTGTTTTTACATCCTTTTCTTGAAAAAAAAAAAAATAACACAACCACTCAGCAAATACAAGAATGCCAATAAATTATTCAAAGTAGCTTTCTTACTGAACAAAATCATTTGTCAAAGATTCACCACGTTCTTCTTCTGCACACAGCAACTTCTTTTATGAAAAATAATATGCAATCCAATTTGGCGGTTTGTGGAAGATGACAGCCCAGAACCCATCTGTTACTGAAGCCAACTGCAAGGCTGGCTATGAAAGCAGAATTTTTTGGGGGAGGGGATAGAAATGCAAAAGCAGGGAGATAGATGTTACTGTATTGAAGAAATACAGGTAAGGAATCGATCATGAACTAGATATCAAAAAATAGTCTGAGTGGAGCTCCACTATAGGAGAAGTCCCCATTACAAAAAAGAAAAAAAGATTAGAAATCTGTCTCCAAACAGGCAGAGATCTAAGAACGAAATTCCTGAATGAGAGTCCTGTTACAATCAGCTAAGCATTTTAGCACATGTGCATTTTATAAATTAACAGGAACATTTACAAGAAATAGGTGATCAAACTCATGTCCTAAAGAAACGTAACCATTAAGGTTTCAAAATTGAACCATGATTATGTCAGAAATGCATCTTTCAACAAAAAGAGGCGAGGTCACATAATTTCAATCATATTTATTATTAAATACTACTGTATGACGTATAATGGTGAACTGGGCTATTAAAAATGTGATTTGGTGACACAGAATCCTGGCTGGGTTGTGGCAGATGAGAGGAATGATTCCATCTCCTCTCCACTCTAAAGAACCAACAAGCATCCAAAAACCAGGAGATGGAGCCTATCAGCAAAAAGCGAGCATTTTTCCAGAAAGGGCATCGTGGAAGGAGAAAAGAGATCCCCCAAGGATGAACAGCCTGGGAAGCTCAAAGAGAGAATGGGAGTAAGACAAGACACAGAGTCTGGCTGGTAACAGACCCGAACCTCACACAGATGGAAAACCCTTAACATCCATCACACTGCCAGAGTTGAGAGCAAGTGGAATTAAGAAGTTGCAGTGAACTGGAAACAGGCAGAAAATTATTTGCAGCATCTCAGCCAAGGGCCAATAACTTAAATGAACTCTCTTGAGCATGTGCAGCCATCCTATAAGGCTCCTTCAGCTGTGTTTCAGTATTCAGATACTCCATTCATAGCTCACATCCATTCATCTGAAGGGGTTACAAACAACATCTCTGGCAACATGGATATTGCACACTGCAAAGGATGTGCTTCACCAAAACCAAGAACCATTTACATCAGAGTGCAAAGAAAAGGCAATAAAGCAGACAAAAATAACATATATTTGTGTAATACCAATCATTGCAAACTAGTAAGAAGCTGATCTCAGGGTCCCCATGGGTCTGCAGTCTTTCTCATTCATTATTTCCTGGAAGTATGTCCAATACTCTAAATATTCCACTTGACACTATTTCTATGCAGAACACGCAGGCTTTTTCTGTACTGGATAGCAGCAATATTCCAGCAACATAGGAAGGAAAGAATATTTCAGTATTACACACGATAGCCTCCAAGTCAGGAAAGTAAGAATCTGGACAGACAAACAAAGGATAATACTCAAGATCTTTATAAGAATGGCTCTTGTTCAGGAAAGCTGGCATCCAAAAATACTGCTATGGTAACTTGCAGAGCTGGAGGAGAGAGTGCTGCTAGCACAGCCTCATGTAAATCACCATCTCGTTTGCATCGTGGGGAAACCCCTGCACACCTTCCTGAGCTGTGCCCAGCCTCAGCACAGGACAGTGCACGAAGATCTAGAAAGCCATTCACATTTTTATGTTTCAGATTGTGCCCGAGATCCTTCTTGAAGTGTTTGTTGGAATATTACTGAAATAATTAAAATTGACTCTTCATTTTCTTCACTGCAGTTTTCAAACAGCAAGCACGTTCTGGAAGACTTTCATGCTATAATTCTGCTATCAGGATTGTTTTAAGGGTTATTTACTTTCATTTTGTTAAGTGCACATAGACCTGAAACAGACAATGGCTAAAAGGATGCTCTGGGTTGTGCAGTTACACCATTTGCTATCTGAGACCAGATCATGCTTCTTCCATAGGAGGTAACTTCATAAAGTGCAAGTCAAACAACTGGCATCAGAGAAGTGCTTGACAGAAGTTTAAACTAGAGTTGGAAAAAGTGTTAAGCCCCAGAGTGATTCAAAAAGGTATACAAAGAGTATTTTGTAAATTTTAGCCATCAAAACCCAAAACAAATAGATGAAGTTGTTAAAATAAGAAAGGTTGTGGAGTTTTTTCCTATCCCTGTAGGAAAAAAGATGCAGGTATAAGATGCTAAGATTACATTTTCTAAAATCTCAAAGAATACTGTAATCAGAAGTAATGACTACATTACAATATAGTTATAATTTTTTTAAACAGTAAAACCATGCTTTGATAAACATACTATTTAACTCTCCATTATGTAGTTACAATGCTGCCATTTCCAACCAACAGCATTCATTTTTTCAGACTATATTAAGATTTCATTAACCATTTCATAACTGCCTGAATAAACACCATTTGTTGAACTGCTTCAATGTATAGCATATTCTCCTAAACAAAGGTAATGTTTAGTTACATATTTGCAGGATCTTGTGATTATCAATAAGAATCCATCTTTCTTTAGGAAAGTGGCAAAAATCTGAACATTGCAGAACAGCATTAAAATCAAAGTTTCTGTCTGCCAAGGTAAAGACATACTCTGACCATGCAAATACATTGAATTAAAATCCATCCAATGCGTTTCTGATTTTGCTTTTCTGTCATTTGACTACAAGAAAGTGTTAGTACAAAGTGGATATGACACGTAATTTTGCAAGGTGGCATCATTTTGCAAGATGGGATCATGTAATAGTCTATGGAGACACGAGCTCGTATGGTCCAGCAGAGTGGAATGATGCTGGTGCTGTCCATGAACGCTGTTCATTCAGCATTCTCAAACTGAACACACATGCCTGGTTTACTTGTTCCTTTTAATGTAAGGGGTTCTTTGTTTATTATTTTTAAGGGCAACATTTGACTTGAAACAAACAAATCCTTTTCTGTCGGTTTGCCAATAAAAATGCTGCGAGACTTGAAAGAATTCATAAAGGAATAAAATAACGGTAGTTGCGTCCACGCCTAGGATCCCAGCATGAAAAGAAACTGCATGTAAGGAAGCCTGGACGCAGGACGGCTAAAGCATCCTGCAATTAGCCTTTGGACAAACGGGAAAAGCGCGGTTTGTTTGGGACATTCCCTCGGTGAACGCTGCCACACGGAGGGGATCCCTCACCTGCGCTGCTCCCGCTCCCGCCGCGGGGCACGGAACGGCTGCGCCGCCGGCGGGAGCGCTCCGGAGGCTGCGGGATGCCCCGCGCTCGCTCAGGGCTGCGGGCGGGGCGCGGCACCGCAGCCCCTCGGCGGCCCCGCACCCGTTCCCGGCAAAGTTTCCCCCGGGGC
>VYZT01048662.1:30088-123434 GCA_013400735.1 Pomatostomus ruficeps
GCCGCGGCCGACAACAAAGGGCTGTGCCACGGCCGGGCTGGCGGCTCCGCACCGCGCTCAGCGGCCGCCTCGCCCCCCGAGCAGCCCCCCGCCTCCTCCGGGCTGCCTCGGGGTGCTTTTCCGCAGGCCCCGAACGTGAGCTGTGGGTGCGTTACCGCGGGTGGCCTCCGCACAGCCCCGGGCAGTGACGGCGGGGTCACCTGAGCGCAGCCGGGGCTGCCACGGCCTCGTGTCCCGGTCCCGCGACCCCCGGTCAGTGCCGGCGCCTGGGCAGCGCCAGGTGTGAACCGTGAGCATCCCCTCACTTTCGGCCTGGGCTTCATTGGGAACGGCTTCATTGCTGATGGACGTAGCAGGTGTGCAGGCCGTGGAAAAAAACCCCAAAAAAAAACCACAGAGAAGTTGTTCTATTCCCATGACTGAGATTTGTAGGTGATGCCTGAAAGTGTGAGACACTAAAAGTGTTTTAATTCCATGCTTGGCTGATGAAGCACAACACACCAATATGGTGATTTGATTGAATTCACTGTCACCAAGAATGAATAATGTTTTTAGATTTGCCCTTAAAGGGTCACTTTAATCTTGACTGTCATACTAATCATCTCTTCTTCTAATAAACAGTTTTAGTAAACACGTTTCTGTGTTTTCTGCCGCCTGGCTTAATTTGCTTTCCTCGATTAAGTCTTCCCCTAAACTTCACTTGTAGCAATCATTTCCTAGAATGAAGTCATGCATTATCTTGATATTGGTCCATTTTTAGATTCAGATTTAGATTTTGCTGGATCAGGAGCTAAGCAATAAACAAGGATTTATTTCCTATATGTAGTTTAAATACCACATATATTTAATAAGGGGCATGCATGGATTCATTAGGTGTATTGAAGAGTGAACCTTGTATTTTCCATTCAGCTGTGGAGAAGGCAAGCTAGTTAAAGCTGGTGTGGCACATACAGAGCAGCTCGAGTATGGCAGCCTGGAGTGTATCACATAGCAATGTGCCCTGCTGAGAATCCAGCTCTGAGCTCCACGCTGGGATGCAAAGATTTCCTCAGGTAACCAACAGGTAGTTCAATTCAGGACTCGGATTATCCCTGCTGCTGTTACAGTCATTGCATCTTTCCTTGCTGCTTTAGCACAGAGCTCTCAAGCACAGCCTCTGTGATTGCTGTTTCCTGAGAGAGCTGCAGCGGAGAGTCCCAGGCCCTGTGAAACGCTGGGATCACTGGAGTATGATGCTTACCCTTTTTCACAGCTTGCTGCACTCAGCATTTACAATGTGCTTCTCAGAAAGCCTTGTTAGGTGAAGCAAAACAGATGCACGGATGTGGCAAGAGTTCAAAGGTAACTTGCTCTTTGCTTTGGCTGATATGAGAAATAAATAAAATCGTGAATTATTCTGCATCCATGTTCATGCCAGTTTTACCATGCTATGTTCTGAGGTCAGAGCTCTCTAAGAGTCTACTCAGAAAAAAAGTCCAGGATCTTTCTTTAGAATATTTGTTATGAGCTGTCCATTTTTTTCTTTCTCTGCTCCAGTTAAAAGGGCTCTCTCTTGTAAGAAAACATTGTTTCTTCTCTCTGCCTGGGTATCTTTCATCTTACCAAAACTTGAGGTGGGGTGAAGCCTGTATATTATAATGTTCTGTTCTAAAAGCAAAGTAGTTAGGCTGATTGCAGTCCTTTCCTGAAGTCTATGAATCCTAGACTGGCTGGAAAATTAATGGTGTTTCTACTCTATCTTCTAGCAGCCTCATTAATTTTTCCACCTGAATTGATTAATTTAACGTGTGTTTTCATACTTGAGGAGCTAAGTAGCAGGAGAAGCTTTTGCTCTTTTTCTACCATGGAAAAGCACTTCAGACAGGTAATAGCTGACTGGGAAATGAGCAACCTGGTGAGCAGTTGAGCAGAGCTAATAGAAAACAAACTCATTACTGGGACTATAGTCATGCAATTTGTACAGATGCTTAATTCTGTGCTTCCAAGTAATAGAAACTCTTTGCAATGTAAAATGTGTTTTCATGTGTCTGACAGTATGATGCCTGATCACTCTGAAGAGCTCTAAGTATATAAAATTGAACAGAAAAGGGATTTGAGTTAGCTAGATCCAGTGTTCTGATTAGTAACTCAAAACACTTGGGAAACTTTTGTCTTCAGGCAGAGGAGACACTGAGTCATCTGCTCGGAGGCAGGTGCTGGGTGTGAACCATCAGACTGGGTCACCGTGCTCGGGCCAGGTGCTCCTTGTTAGGTGTTTGTGTTCCAGAAGAGCTGTGAGCCTCGCTCAGGAACAAACGTAGGTTTGTGCTCTTGGGATAATTCTGGCCCTGAGAAATGTCAGAGGCATCTGTGACCCTGGCTTGGGGACTGAAAATAAACTTTAATCAATCTGGTTTTTCTGTTTGGCAAAGAGGGTAGGTACAGGTGGGTAGCTCTAAGTAGTTGACTTTGAGGTCTGAGAGAGAGGGGGTTTAAGAACTCTGAAACTGAATTCATTGCTAGTGATTGGATTAAAATCCTGGATCATGCTGAGGTACAGAAAAAACAAAAAAAAAATTTGGTTTTTTTTTAGGTCACCATATTTTTGATGGCATATAGGTAAAACAGATTGAAGCAATGCAAATGGCTTCTGGACTGACTCTTTGAACAATTGTAGAGTATATGGAAGTAAACACAGGTCATTAATACTGATGCCTTAGAGAGGGAGGCTACCTAGAACAGAGGTTCTTAAGGCATCAATACTGTTCTTAATTCAAGATATTCTGCCCCTCTATCTAAATCTGAATTATGCAATCTACTGTAATAATCAGATTATCAGGATAGTTTTTGATATTTTGCTCAAAAAGGTTGCAAGGTTCTCTTTATAATTAATCAGTTTAATTGTTGACACTCACTGGGACACTCTTTACTGATGGTATTGATGCCTAAAATTATTCAGGTAAAATAAAGCCAAACTTTTTTGCAGGGAGTTCGAGAAGCATCTTGTCCATGACAAACTGCTCCATTTCAGCCTCTGCATGTGTTGCTGGTCCTCAGCATTGAGGTGCTGGAATAGTCCTGCCAGACACAGTTCTTCCTCCTGTTCCCTCCATGGCTTTTCAGATGCCTACCATGACCCAGAAGGTTGTCATCCCCAGCTGATAACCTTACCATCCCAACCATTGTTTTTATTCTCCTAGATAATAGTATGAGCTTGGGGGAAGACAGAATGCAGGTAAATATAAATTTTTTAAACAAGAGGATGAAGAAGGATGAGGCATTAGTGAAGTGAATGCACAGTAAATCATTTTAAAGAGTTCTGTATCAGAGTAACTTGTACTTATTGTCCTTTCAAGGAGGAGAGTCTGGTGTTGTCTGGATGGCATTTGGGTTACTTGGCAGACATGCACAAGGCTCCTACTGTAAGGAGTGGTCTGGGCTGCAGTGGGAAGTGGTCAGTGGAAATTCCTTCTCTGCAGTTTGTATGTTTATTTTTTTATTTGTCTGTTGGTGTTAGTAAAGGGTTAGTAAAGGCAGGCTGAAAAATGGATTGGCTCAAAAAATACATAAAACTCAAGCTCATTTTGAGGTTTTTTTCCTGGGTCTCATTTCTTTTTTTTCTTCACCATAATTAAGTAGAATCTGGATGTTTATGTTGCTATTGGGAGCTTTGGAACTCTCACACTTCTGCAAGGTGAGCAGTTCTCACTCAAATATGTCTGTGTGGCTTTGGGTTTAAGACTAGAACAGGGAACTGGAGTAGTGATGGTGCTGGAAGCCCATGAAACAGTTCTGCACCTTGGGCAGCTGAATAGAGTATTTAGAGACTCAGCATTCAGAGTTCAAAAATTATTTGGGGTTTAGATTAGTAAACAGCACTTCAACAATACTCGATTTACTTTAGCTGCAGTTTCTCTTCCAAAATAGTCTGCAAAGGGGGAGTCTTCTGTAGAAAAAAGCATCATGACTATATCTGTTAAAATGCACCTAGATGGAATTCTGAAGAGTTCTTGCTGGCAAATATTCCGTATATCACAAAACAGAATTTCAGCATTAAGAAAGGTATACTTCTCAGTTAGAAAACAACATTTTTTATTAAAAAAAAAAAATTGTTGCCATTTATTTTTTTCACTTGTGGCTTTCAGACCATGAACTGCAAAAGCAATCCCAAATCTGAAGTACAGGTACCTTATTGGACTAAAATTAGGTGTGCTAGACTGAGTCGCAGCATCCTGCAATCAGAATGGATCTGAGAGGTTAAATCAAATCAGCAGCAGAAACTGGTGAGAGGTGGGTTTTGAGGACACTCCCTGTTTACCCACCCTGGTACAGGATGGTTATTTAGTGATGTAGAGTGTAGGACTAAAGACTGCATCAGTGAATGTCTGAATGGATTTCAGCTCATTGACTGCAATTTTGAATTTTTAAAACTACTACTCACTGATAATCCTTAGAAATGGACCTTGGCCAGGATGCCAGAGGTGGCACTGAGTTGGAGGAGGGCAAAATGCCCTGCAAGTTCTGTAGCCTTTGGGTTGGCTTTACCCGCTGTTTGTGCTTCCTGAGGCTGATGGAAAGCGAAGGGATGGTGCTGAGCAGCGCCACGTTTGTAGAGCCCCCAGTACTTTGAGACTGTGCTTTTAGATCCTTACCTCCACAGTAGCTCATTCTTGCACATTTACCTCGTGTAATCTGAAATACAATCTCTTAGGCCCATCTTGTGTGTCAGTTACTGTTGGGTAAGGACAGCCTGTTTTACCTTCTTTTTTGTGACCATAACACCAAATCTCTTAGATCAAGGAGGAATTATTTACTTCCATTTCAACACCAAAAACTGCATGGACTCTGCCTCATTCTTTTGTGTCATTTCCTATTCAGATGATTACTTGTCTTGCATCTTTCCCTAATAGCCTCTGTTCCCACACATTCTCATTTGAAAGCATCATCATTTTCTTACTTCTCCCTTGCTGCAAAGGAATTGGCGCTGCAATCCCACTCTTCTCTTTCACCTCCCTTTCTCAAAAAGGACTTGCTAGAGAGTTAGGGCAACGTGAGCTTATTGGGTTTGTCCCTTTCTTTGTTTGCTAGTTTAAGTTACACCTTACTGGATTCTTGGCTTTTAGGGATAAGGCCTGGGTTCGGTTTATTCTCAACCTCACAGGACAGTCTGGCATGGGGTCTGAATATCACCATAGCATAAAAATGACAGTGTAGCCCAGTAAATTTCTGCAGAAAGAAATGCTTGTGTCGCCTCCTTGCTAAGGTTGTGTGCTGGATTAGGAAGAGTTGATGGTAACTTTAATTGTCCTTTAGGAAAGTGCAGCCATTGGGGGAATACTATCGATATGTGATGAAACTTGAAAAAGAAAAACATAATCATAATTTTTTACAAGCTCCAGACTGCACCATGCTGGGGTTTTTTCTAAAAGGACTATTTATTTCTAAGCAAATCTTGCTGTTCTCACATACCTTTAAATCTTTATTGATCCTATTTACTTTTTATTATCTATTTTGCATCTCTCTTTATTTTATTGTCTGATATGCCTTCCAGAATGCAATGCTGCAAAGTTTGGAATTGTTTAAACTTCAGGGGAAAAAATGTTCCTGGAGCCCTCCTATCTTTCCACTTGATGCCTGTTTTTTAAATGGCTGTGCAGCAGCAGACTGTTCTGCTGGCATGAAAGGTTTGATAGTGATTCAGAAACAGTAACAGACTGAAATAGCCCAAAGTGCGAACAGAGTTTTAAGGTCACTGTAAAGCTGCAAAGCTAGGGCAGAAAGCGAAATGAGCGATTTCAAATTTGATAATTCCTCTGAAAGGATTTATAAAAAAAAAAAAAAAAAGGAGGTGGTTTCACATATCTAATTAAACTGAAATGTTGGTGGGTGAGGACACGCTTTCCATAGCCTGGTGAGCAGGACTCTGCACTGCAAGCACGATCCTTGGAGAGTTGTTGTTCCAGACTCAGGGCACCTCGCATGACCTGATCCCTTTATCCTTCTGTGCTAACGCAGCCCAGCACAGATCCAAAAAGGGACAGTTCAGGGCCACCAGGGTCCTGGAGCAGCCCGGCACTCTGGTGTCTGCGGTGACCTGGAAAGGAGCTGTGGGAACGAGAGGAGAGCGGCACTGCGTCACGGGAGAGCAGAGCTGCTGGGAAATGGTGATAACCTGGGAATTGCCTTCAGTAAATCTTCACTTGGCTGCGAGTAGGAGGACTGACTTCATTTAAAAGTAGGGTTACTGACAGCTGCTTTTATATAGGAGGAGAACATCTTTTTTTTGCAAAGAACACCTTTTCAAGTAATTTTCACTTCACTTTTGAGTACAGAGCAGCAAGGCAGGAGAATGAGGCAGTACTTAAGCACAAGTGATCAGAAGTGGGTTTATATTACATTTAGAATTGGACACGATATATCTCCTGTCATTGCTGCAAAACCCTGCCAGAGCACGTGCTGTTATCTAATTTACCTTAGAAGAAGCTGAAGGAATATTCCTAAAGAATTCCTAATATTGTGTTTCTGTTTGCTAGGGTGCTCCCATGACCCATTGTTGGTAAAGTGGCCTGAACAGCAACAGCTGCTAAGATGGAAATGCAAGTTCCAAACCTCAGAGTGCCTGTGCCACAGCTGATCCTGTTAAAGGGGACGACAAACCACTGGGGAGTTACCAAGTGAGTTCTGAAATAAGGGAAGGGCCAGATTGGAAAGAAATGCGTGGCACAAATGGAACGGGACTCCCAGCCGGGGTGTGGCACTTCCTCCCCGCTGTGTGCCTTAGCAGATTGGGAGGAGCAGCAAAGCACACAGGGAGTACCCTCCCGTGAGCATCTCCTGCAGAGGTTCTGTGAGAGGGAAACTCTGTGTGCAGCCGTGGGCGGGAGGGTGCACAGCTCTGTGTGCGTGAGCAGAACCTCGGGGGATTAGGGAGGAAAGGTTCTCTATTTGCTGGATGTTTATTAGCATTTTGTTTATTAACAGTGCACTGCCCATACTGATTTTGAAGGTGTATTCCACTGATTGCCAGTGAATTGTGTTCTATTAATTAATCAATAAACCAGTTTGATTATGATTTGGTTTAAACGAAGCAGGCTGAGCCGTTTTCCCCTGTCACGCCCTTAGGTTGTGACTGTAGCTGTTACATGATGTGTTGTGTGTAATTATGAGCCACGGAAGTTGCGTGCCACTGGGGGGAGAGGCAAATGTTGACGATGCAAAGACAATCTCCCTATTAATACAGCGGGATAGGACATTTTCATGACGATTGTTGGGCAAAGCAGTGGCTTGTGCTAGAATTCTGTGTGCTCTAATGAGGTCATTAAACTCAAGTGTGACAGCAAGCATGCTGTTAGAACATGCTGGAATTACACTGGCCGGAGATGCTATTTCAGCTGTGGCTAATTAAGCTCCCATTACCAGTCATCATTAGTCCCCTATGGAATACATTGACTTCCTCAGATCTGTTTTCCTAACACAAAATGGCTTCCAAACACTGTTCCCAAAATTATTCAGGTTTGAAGAACCGCTCTGAGCTTTGAAGTCAAGCCTCCGTGTTGAGTAAGGAACTAATAAAAGCCTGAGTAACTTATTCTGACCTCACACTGACTATGCTTTGTGGAGGAGTTTTGGGCAAGATAACTCCCAATCTGTGCTTTCCTATGACCTCACATGCAGTTTTGTTTGTGCAGGGAATATGTGGTGATATTTTGGCTGTCTGGCCGTGTCCACAGCAGTATTTTGAGCGCAGTCACAGCAGTTCTCAAAGCAGTAGCTCTGCTTCCTTTGGTAAAATCCAGCTGTCTGCGGTTGCATAACCACGGAGATGTTTCTGCCTTTCTCATGAGTAGGAGGCAAGCTCTAGAGATGAGGTTTTTTCTCCTTGCCTTCGAGGTCCTGAGGCATGGTTTTTCTGTGTGCTCAGTTTTGTTAGAGGCTGGAGGTGGCCAAACAAAGTGAGGCCCAATTAAAGACATTAGATTTTGGATTGGTAGCCCATGGAAGAAGTGCAGAAGGAAAGAAAGTTTAAGCTGATTCTGTTTCCTTTTGGCTAGGGTAAAGTTAATCAATGGCTTAAGAAGACCACAACCCCAGGTCTGGAAAGGACTGAGTCTGATCCCGTGCTTGATTGAAGATGGTTTCTTTGTATAGGCCTGTGTTATGCCTGTGCAAAAATTGCTTCAAAGCTTCACCAGCTGAGGTGAGTCTTCTAACTCCAGCCCAAATTCATTCATATCATTCATTTATATCTATCTGGTTTTGCATGCTGATGTTACCTTATAGCTTGAATAGTTTTAGCATGCCTGTATTTATAGAGAACAGTCAGGAAATTTATGGTACCATTTCAAATCCAGTTCCAGTTCAGCTGTACCTGAAAGGAAAGACTGTGTTTCAAGCCCATAATTATCTGGCAAGTGGTTTAATAACCCAAAAGCAGTTTGGCAAGACCTGAACCAGTTTCAGCTTCATGACATCAGATGATTTAATACTGAAAACTGGAGAAACTGCAACTTTGACAGGTGCATGAAATACCCATTTGCTGATAAGGTGTGCCCCAGTAACTGCAAACTGGTTGCTGATCGATCATCATGGGGTCATGGAGCAGGGCGAGAGTTCATTCTCCACGAGTCGTTTGTCAAGGGAAAGGGAAAGGAAGGGACATTATGCTCTCTGAAGTAATTTCTGTAGGAGAAACTGCTGAATGCCAGTTTTACTAAGACCATTTCTTAGGATTGGTGACTGAAAACACAGCCCAAAGTAAAAAAAAAAAATCCACCTGCATTTTAAGAAGAGAAAAAGTTTTAACTGCTGTAAGTGCTGTGGAATTCAGGTTTGATTTGAGGTCTGTTATGTAGACACTCATTTTTATCCTATAGCAGTACACTAAGATAGTGATTTTTAAGGGTATATTATGTGGGTTTTTGGGAACACGTACAATGTGGGTCTGTGTGTAGTCCATGCCAGTCAGACATCCCCACTGGGGGGCATCTGGCCTGCAGCTGTTTTCTGTCCATCTCCTGTGAACACTTTGTACTATTACATTTTTTCCCCCTAATTCTCAGTCTCACAGAATTCTCATGTGATCTACATTTCCCCTGAAGGGCACTTGTAAAGCCAAGGCCTTTCATGAAACTGTTGATAAGACCAATGCCTACATGAACCCATGAGAAGTTCCTTTGTTTGGCACACAGTTCTTTTTGCATAATTTTATAGTTTCCTTTGGGAAGTTCATTATCTACCTTGCAATCCATTCAAATCTTCTCCATCTTATTTCTCATGTGAAGCACTCTGAAGTGCTTCAACATCACCTGGATTTATTTAATGAGGAATTTGACCAAATACATTTCCTTTGCTCTGGCTGGTTGGTGATCTTCTATGAGAACCAGTGAGTGACCCCTAAGTCACTCTGGATTTTTGCCTGCTTTTTATTTTGATTGTTTGCAGCATGCATCTTGAATTCTATGTGTGGAGAAGTTCATTTTTGCACACACTTAACATGAGATTGTTTTCTAACTAAGCATACAATACACAAGGAATTGCAAAATAATTTATTTGTACAACTTTTAGATATCAAAAGACATAACCTTATATAAGCATGGAAGGGATAAATACGGAAAAAAAGTGTGATGTAAAAACCAGCAGACCACAGAGAAAGGAATGTGTCGACCTGAATTGCCAGGCATTTGTTTATTTATTCATTTAGCAAGGTTTAGAGAGGGGGTTTAAAAAAAAAGAAACACTTGTGTGTTGCAAGAGGTTTAGGGGAAGTGACTGCTGAAATCAGAGTATAAATGTTTTGCAAGGTCAGTCTCTGAACCAGTAAAGTAAAAAAAGGAGTGGAAATAACACAAAGTAATAAAAAAAAGTAGGCTACAATACTGGCTGTGTTTGTTGAGATTTTGAACCTCTGGAATGTCGTTGCTGGGCTATGCAGCTCTGCTCTTGTGTTGGATACACTGTGCTGCACAGAGAGGTAAGCTTGAATGGGGGAAAAGCCCCAAACTCCTGTCTTAAAGTGGGTGTGAAGATGGTAACTAAAGCAATTTGTAAAGGCATTGTAGCTTTTTTTTGCATGAACTTCTGACAGCAAGAATTGAGATTTCTTCTGGCAGCATTTAGCACCTTTAGTATTTAGAGTCCTGTCATAGCTTTACTTTCACCTATTTATTTGGATAACTACTGCTGTTATTAATCTGTTGCCCAACTTTTTTAATGGTTGGTATCACTATAAACTAGGGCCAGACAACTAATTTTCTATTCATTATGTTTGCTACTTATTCTAATATCTAAAACCAGGAAGCAACTGGGAGATTAAAATAGAAATGCACATTTATGGAATATTTTGTTTCTGTCTGGAATAATCGGTGAGATGGTCTGAGAAAGATGAATGATTACTGCATTGACTGAAAAACTTCTGATAGATCTATTGACTGGCTGGTTTTAGTCTAGGAAATGAGATAAATATATACAGGGATGCTTTTTTCTTCATGTTTAAAGAGGTAGTTAGTATTCCATGTCTCTTTTCAGAAGCCTCTGATGCTTTCTGTTCCTCTGTTCAATGTATTTCTCTTGGTTTGTGTTTATATTAATTAGTGTATCCTTAGTAATTTAATTTGTTTGCTTTCTCTCTGAGTTTCTTTGCCTAGAGTGTTGTGCAGAGAGTGCTGTGTGGTTTTGAGCTTGTGTGTCTTTGCTTGGTTCAGGTTGGTTTTCATTTTAGTTGAAAGTTATGAAGACCTTATTAATCAAAACAATCAAATGGATTTTATTTTGAAAAACTGAAAAATCAGGAATTTAAAGGAATGACCTGTCTTAATTAAATAGTAATAAATACTGCCCCAAAACAGCTAATAGTCTAATTTGTTTGCAAAGAAGTGCAGAAAAGTCCTGGAATTTGAAATGAAAGTTTGCCTGAATTTGCCCTTTGTTTTCACAATGCTTTCTTTAGGTCAGGGAGATTGGGAAGGAATGTGAATGTAGCAAAATCTGATTTATCCAGGACAACTATTACCATGGGTCATGCAGGATTCCTAAAGCTTCATGCTGGAAGTCCGTGTGAGTTGTTCTGAGAGCTGGGTTTCTCACAAGGACGGAAAACCACTTGTACCTGGATTTGTCATTGTGCTTGTACCTCGTAGAAGCTGCCACCAGCATTTTGTTGGCAGAAAAAAAGCAACTTGAGCTATTTCTGACGGAGGTCAAGTCACATGTAAATCCTGAATGAGTAATTCAAGTTCTCCTGCTCTGTCACTGAAGAATTTGAAGGTGTCCATTTAGTGCTTGCTTTCTAATACAGAAATAAACCCCTCCAGTATTGGTGAGTGCTTGATGGAATTAATACAGTTTTGAAGTACAACCTGCCAGCAGATTTCTTCTCCTCAAGCCACTAAGAAACTGCATTTTAAAACCCCCAACAATTAGCTGTAGTTAGAAATATGTGTGAACGTATATATTTGTATATTTATACTCTAACACTTGATGGTAACACATCGTTTATCATCAGGGCAGGAGTGGGGAAGAGTTGAGATAAAACCCAGCAAGACCCAGCACATCTTAGTAATGATGAAGAGACCTAAGGAGATTATCTTCCATTTTGGTTTTTTTTTTTTTTAATGTAGACAAGGAGGAGTTAAGAGGCTGCATTCTGGACAACAGACAGTAAAAATATGATACAATTCAGAGGGAGGGACAGAGTAGAGCAGCTCTCCCTGTACTCAACAACCTATTTTTTAAATTATAGATTCCAGTATGCTACTTCAGCTTGCAAACTGGAGGTCCTAATTCAAATGAGGTCTTATTAAAAATACTTGGAATTAAAAAACTACCTTTTCTCACCATTACAAAGAACTTTTTTGGGTAAACTAACCATTTTTAACACATTTGCAAGGCAGAGCTAGATGGAGGATTCTTGTTCATTTTGCTTATTCCTACATTTTGCAAAAGATGTTGTTAGAATTTGAATGTGTCTTAGTCTTGCTAAAAAAAGTCCCTGTTACTTTTTTTGTAGTAGCCTAGTACCCTCTAGTGCACAGAAACAATAATTTTTATTCAGTTGTAATCATTCATCGAAGGGAGAATATTTATCCAAGTAGTTGGGAAAAAAGTGAATGTGTGGGCACACTCTTCCTTTAGCACCTCAGCAGTATTGTCAAAGTTTGTCTAATTATTTTAGCTGCTTAAAACAGACAAACTAAAGTTATTAGATCTCACAATTAACATTATTTTCTTTTTATTTTCAAAATGCCTAAAATGCTTAAAATTCTACAGTTTTTTATTGTGACAAATCTTTTTTTATTCTCTCATTTTTAAATGATTTTATAAAATTATGCTCTTAATTTGGCCAGTACTCCCCTGGCTGAAATACAAACGGTGAGCTCTCAAGGGTGTGTCTCTGTAAAACTCCAGTAAAACTTTCCACGCTTTGGGGTTTCCACCACAAAGCAAGCAGATTAAATTTACCTTCTTCCCCATCAGCTACTTGGTGTGTGGTTGTGGTTTCAGCAGTGCAGTTCAGTGAGCTATAACTCCACATCCCTCACACGAGGAAAGATCCCAAATATTTTCCCCATAGTCCCATTTCCAGGCAGCACCTGGACACCCCACAGGAAGGGTTCAGTGAGAATTCTGCTGAGTAGTGAATCTGCTCACCAAGGAATTTCCTGCCCTGGTGGACATTTCTTCTCCCCTTTACTTTTTTTTTTACAGAATACAAAGATTCTGTTCTTTTCCCAAGGCTTCATTTCTCAGGGCTTGTTTTATTTAGTCTTGATGAATGCTCACCTTTCGTGTCCAGATGGAAAACAGAGTTCATTGCATTTAATTAGCCAGGCTGTTCAGGCTCTGTTCCTCTGGGTGAAGCTTCAGCTCCTAAAATGAGTGCATTTCAGTCACCCAAGCACTGAAAATTAGCTACTGAAATTAGGTCAATTAATTCTTGCAAAATCATTTAGTCTTTCATTAACAGCTTCCCAACACTTGCTTCTTTCCCCTTTAGTCTGACTTTTCTCATTTTCAAGCTGTTGAGGAACTTGTTAATACAATTAATTCGGGTTCATTTGTTGTAGCTCATATGGACTTGGCTGTACATTGCATGTGCACTGAAGAAGGCCCAGAAAGGAGCTTTTGGGCAGGGACTGCATAATATTGAGCTAATAAGAAATGCCAGACACCACCATCCACTCCCCAAACTGAGTCAAAATGCTTGGAAGCTAAAGCAGGTCAGAGTGAACACCCAAAATTAATTTCATTGTGTAATAAGGAACTTGTAAGGAAGGACCGAGAGGAAATAAGTTTGGGAATATCAGGTGATCTGAGCCTGGAGAGAAAGTTTAGGCAATGCAGAGGTGAGAGAAGGTTTGGGAGAACTTCATCAAATGACACATGAAATAAGGCTAGTAAAGGTAGTGGTGGCTGGAGAAGGAAACAGTTTGAAAGGAAGCCCCAGAGTGCACAGAGTTGTTCTCTGGGGCAGTGAAGGATGGCCTGGAGCAGCTCCTGCAGATGGAAGGGTAGGAGGTGTCTGTGGTTGGAACCAGGGCACTGATCTCGTCTCAGGCTCGGTAACTAAAATCTGTTTCGGGAATCATCGCCGGCCTCTGAAGTTTCTTGGCACCTGGCTATTCCTCTGTCCTTCTAAAGGTCTATTCATGTTCCTACAGAATGTGGGTCCTTGGCAGTTTCCTATTTTGTGCTGATTCAGTAGAAAACCCATGCTGGTTTGATCACAAATGCCCCTGGGATCTCTTGCTGCTTTTCCTACTGCAAAATTGGTTTGGTGTTTGTAGCACTGTGCTTCCGTCTCCAATATTTTTATTTACAACTTTTAGCTTGTGAAGAACCTCCTCCTAGGAGGATGAAAGAAGTGCCTACTAAAAGATGGGACAAACCTCCCTATCCCCATGGTACTCAAGCAACGTACAGCTGTCGGCCTGGATACGTAAAAAACGGACGAGTTGCGTTTCAGTGCGTTGATGGAACGTGGAAGGATCTGTCCCCAGGCATAGAATGCAGAAGTAAGTGTTTATGCAAAATATCTGCACCCATTCGATCTGACAGATCATATTCCTTGCTAGTGATGTCAGTATGAAATTGTATCTTTGCCCTCTAAAATATCACCCTAAAAAGTATGTGGGCGTAAGGGAACTTTTTCAAAGTTCCTTTTCTGCAGATCAAAGCATTTATTTTTTTTCTTCACGGAAGATCTTATTCTAGGCCAGCCTTATTAACCCAATTTACATTGTTAAAATCAATTATTAAGTTCTTAGAAGCTTGCTTTCAAATAAGCAGGATAAAGCACAAGCCTAGCTTTGAATGTGAGTCAAGAGACAGTTTATTCAATTGGTGTTATGAAAGATATAATTTCTTGGAAGTGGGAAATTATTTTTCCCTGTCTTTTCTTTTAATCCCTAATTCACAATTAGGATGAGAGCTGCTATTTATTATCTCTAGCATACTGTGCTAAGAGTTTACAAGTATCTCACACCCTCATACAGAATTCATTAGTGAAGAAATTGAAGTTTGTTATCGTTACTCAGCAGATACCTCGTTCCTGTAACAAATGGGCTTTAAACACAAAGGAATTTTAGAAATGAGGGGTTATTCTTGTGTGTCTAACATACAGAATTTTTACTAGTCGAATATAAATATTTGGTTTGATAATATAAATGTAAGTCCTGGGTGTCGTTCAAACAGAGATTGAGACACGCCGTCAGTAAGAATTAATAAGCTGCTATTAGCTTTTTTTTTGCATTTTTTATTTAGTCTCTCTCGGTGTTTAGGTTTCTTCGTGTAATTAATCAGTGAACACGGACCTATACAAAATTTGGTGTGGTTTGTAGCATGTTTTAGCAAATGCTGCCACCCAGTGAGCAGCTGCTGCCACCGGCAAGGAGCGTGTGGAGAGAGAGAGGAGGGATGCTCTGCACAGGCTGGGGGAACACGGTCCCTCGGCGGGACAGGAGACACAAACGTTGGTCATGAATTTCCGTTTTCTCTGAACCTCTCTGGAGCGAGTTTAGGGCCTACTCAAACACATCTTCGTTGGAAAAAACGCAGGATGTTGATATGCCCCAAGAATTAAATTGCTTTGCTCGACAAGAACTGGAAAAGGTTTCTGCTGAGTTTCAGCAAAAAACAGGTTTCAGCTGTGCAGTTTATTTTGCAGTCCACGTTATAACCTCAGAAGGGGGTGAGTGAGAGGGAAAGTGTGCTCATCCTTGCCACCCTTTTGGGAAAGCAAGGCAAAGACTTAAGGCCAGGCCATGAGGAAAGTCCTGTGGGGACCTTGGAGCAGCACTAAGGACTAAAATACTCCTGTGGCTTTAGATCGCCCCACTTCACTCCGCCAATCCTCATCAGACTGAGAAAATTTCATTTCTAATCATGGATGGATTCTCTAGTGCAGGCTTTGGACCAGATTATGTCACAAATTGTATGACAATTGCCATAAATTTGTCATAAAACTGAATATGACTTCAGCCTTTTTAAAGGAATAAACTTGCTAGTTTGTTTTTTGGGGGTTTTTTGTTGGTAGGTTGGTTTTGTCTTGTTTTTTTTTCAAATAAGCACGTTCCAGTATGTTATCATTGAAAACTATGAAAATAGTGATAGAAAGGGGAGGTTAATCAAACTGATGCTGAGCATTTCTGAATTTTTGAAAGGCCTCAAAGGCCTGTACCTGCTACTAATCTCTGGAAAAATGCTGTCTTTCACATTTTCACCTTCCTGTGCCTGGTGTAAGTAAGGCTTTTTCCCATTTTTTTAATCCAGATAAGCCCTGTGGACATCCTGGAGACAGTGAGTTTGGTTCCTTTGAACTTACCAAGGGAGATGAATTTGTGTTTGGTGCCAGAGTTGAGTACAGATGTAATGATGGGTAATTCCTGTTTAATTCAATGTATGGGAATTAACTTAAGGTGTTAATTATACTGTCAGTTACAGATTTGTTCTCTGTAATGCAGCTTACTAATATTTAACGCTTGCTTATGTGTTGTAAAAAATCTTTGAAGGAAGACATTTCTGGCAGATTCACTAATGTATCTTCACGGAATGCTTGAAAGAAATCCTCTGTTCATCTTCTCCAGTGGAAAATGCAGCAAGTCAAATATGTGGTATTGTGCCTGGGACTGGATATTTTTCTCCTGAAAAGCAAGTCAGCTTTGGTGCAGTGGTTTAGCCACATTTGTGCCGTTGTTATGTTACTGGAATCTCGTCTGAGTGCCACAAAGAGTTCCAAAATTGATATTCTCCTTAATCCCTTCAGTTCCTTGCTGTCATTTCAGCATAGCTGTCCTTCCTCTGAGTGCATTTGTTATGTAGCCAAATCTTGCTGTCTCTGCAATGAAGAAGCCTTCTTACTTATTCCTTCCTACTCTCTGATTTTATTTTATATGTTCCCATATGCAGCTAGAAGAACACAAATAGGGAAAATGCAGGTTAAAAAAACTACTTGGTTTTGTCACATTTTAATCATTCTCTGCTGGAACACCTGCAGCCTTCTTCCTTTGCTTCAAAAGCAGCAGCGCTGTTGTTTCTGTCACATAATGGAGCTGTATTTTAGCATTTTTTCCTTTTTCTTTGGTAAGATACCAGATGCTCAGCCAAAGAAATTACCGTGAGTGTCAGGCAGATGGATGGAGCAATGACATCCCTCACTGTGAAGGTAAATGGAGTTTGACATTTAATTCTCTATCAAATTGTCTTTTTATCTGTCTGATACTATCTGGGATTGTCTGTGATGGCTTTACTAGTATTAATTCACATATGTTTAAATTCAAGTCAGGCAGCAGTGAAGCTCTTACAGTGGCTGCTCAGCCATTTTAACCCAACAAGCTTTTGTTAAAAACCCTTCCTGAGGTGGAGTCCTGTCCCTTCCAGACCGGCTCAAAGCTCTGCCTCACCTAAAAGCCCTGAGAGAGAATCACTGCCTGCAAAACATGGGTGCAAATGGCACTTGGGATGATGGGTTTCAAACCAGTGTGAAGACGTGTGTGTGTGTTTTTAGCTCATTTCCTCCTCCATCCTTGGGAATATCTGAAGCATTAAGATTTTGTTAAGGTCTCTCAGCACACTGTGGAAGACATTCAGTGAGCAAGACTTCATAGACTGGATGGCTCAGGTGATGCTGCCCTGGTTTTAGAAAGGTTTTCCCCAGTTTCAGACCTGTGTGATCATGAAAATAAGGTTTCTGTTCTTCACAGAGATAATCTTTAACTGGTCTATTTTAACATATGTGGGCAGCAGTGGCATTTTTCTTTGGATTAAGCATCTGATGTCAGGAAAGGGTCTCAAATAATCACAAGTGAAAGTAAATATCTTTATCTTATCTAGAGTTACTTGTCTGCATTTCGACATTTCCTTGGATTTATTTACTTCATGTTTACTGGATTTTGAGTGCCCTCACACTTAGGTATTGAGGTCTGCCTGCACCATATGGAGCAAGGATTTCCAACATTTTTTGTCATGTCTCACCAAGATACTTCAATTCCAACATCCTCCTAAGTTATTTCTGTCATGGTTGAGTATTCACTGAAATATGATTGCCTGCGAAAGAAAGTATTTGTATAATATCCTAAATGTGAAGAGCCCAGGAGACAGAATATGAGCTCATAGAAAAGGCAGATGACTTTTAAGATGGCAAATGTCAGAGAGAAGTAGCTTTGGTGGACAAAACAGAAGCCACCTTTGTACCTGCTCAGTGATAGCCATGTGAGCATTTAAGAATGAGCTTTGATAGTCATTTCCCCCTTAATAAGAAATCCCTGATGACAGAGGTTAATTTTTCCTTTTTCTGCAGGTACAAAACTGGGAGGTGCAAGAGGTCTAAGTTTAATGTCTGACACTGTTTGTTTACTTCAGTAATATAATTGCTCTGATCCCCTTAACTAGAATTTTAGTTGGTAACTGAACTGTTGTAGGCAGTCTGCAATGCAGCGCTTCTCCAGGTACCTGTCCATAGCAAACTCAGTTTGGCACAACTCTAAACAAAGTCAACTGATTTGGACAAATATTGATGGTGTCAGTCAAGGCTCATCCACAGAATGCAGGATCCCAGGATAATTTTGATTGGGTGAGGTAATCTAATTCAGTGGATGCTCTGTCTTTAGCCTTCAAGGGCAGGGAAGAGAATGATGAGAGTGGATCTAAAAGCTTCTTCCTGTGTCACTCTGGTTTTTTGCTTAGGGCTTTGTATTATGTTTGCTGCAGGTGGCATCTGAATACATAGCTAGAGTGTATATTTTTTTAAGTGTGTAAGGAAATTACAGTGATTTTTCTGTATTTTAACTTTTTTGTGTGTCAGCTTATTTTGCAGAAAAATAGACCTCAACATGACTTTTTTTTCCATTCCTTGTTTTACTTTTCCAGTGATAAAGTGTTTACCTGTACAAGAACCTGAGAATGGAAGGATAATTATGACTGGTGCATTTGAGGTCGGCCAAGAATACTCCTTTGGCCAGGTTGTAAATTTTGAATGCAATGCGAAGCACAAGCTTGTTGGAGCTGCAGAACTCATTTGCTCAGCTAATGGCAAATGGAGTGACGAGGTGCCTCAGTGCGAAGGTAAAAGGGACCTTTTTGCTGTGTGTCATTAGGAAGCTCTGTTCTCACAGACTCCTGAATAGTGGTTACCATATGGGAAGCTACAAAGTTGTCACTTCGCATCAATTAAGCATGGTTTGTCTGTAAACAACCTGCACTGCATATATGAAGCAGTAGGATAAGAAAGAGAAATAGAATAATATTGGATACTAATATAATCATCAGAGACCATCTGTTTGTGCCACGTTTTCCCTACAAGCTGTATGTTTTGCCAGGCTGCAGTCAAATTCTTTGATATGTCTGCACAGGAGTCAACCACTTCAAGTGTTGATTTAACCAAAGTCATCAGAAACAACTTTGCATCTGTGTGAACTAAGTTTAATAAACAAGTAGGATTTGAATTCTTAGGGTATATGGAATACTAAAAAGATCTTGCTGCATTTTCCTTTTTTCATACTAATGTGTTTGGATTAGTTAGATGGTTCATATTTGTTGGAAATTACAAAGAAATTATCTGAAAAATGGAAAATCCTAAATTTCAGCTAGCCTAGGGTCTTATTTTGGAATGTCTTCTGCCTTATTTCTTGATGCTGAAATCCATTAAAGTCCAAAGCAAGCCCTGAAATCTGTCTCATGAACCAATTTGCAATTGAAGCTGTGCTACACCACATTCCCCACCTGGAACCCAGAATCAAGTAAGTGCTCAAATAAGTCCCAAACAGCTTCCAAATGCAAAAGTTTTTGTGAATTTGAATTAAAAACAAACAAACAACCCTAAATTTTATTCTCATAGAAATTTATTCTTAGCAAATAAACATAAAAATACCTGGATTTTTATCCGTTTCAATTTCAGAAATCATCTGTGACCTGCCAGAAATTCCACATGGATACGTCCGTTCTCTGAAGAAGTCTTACAGGGAGAATGAACTAATGCAGTACTTCTGTGAAGAAGGATACAAATATGGAAACAGAGCAGATGCACTGTGCACTGAGTCAGGGTGGAAGCCAGCTCCCTATTGCACTGGTCAGTCTTGCCTGAAGGGGTTTTGCACTTTTGTTGGGTTTGGAAGTAATTTTAGAGATTAATAAATTAATTCATAACAAAATAAATCCATCCACATGCAGACAGTATCCATGAAGACTGGAAGGATTAAGTGCTAAAGGGACCAAACAACTGGGTAAGAGTTTTCCATGAAGAGCAGTAGCAAACCCAGAATCTTGTTGTGAATCTCTACAAATTGACATATTTACAGTGCTAAAGCTCCCTGTTGCTTTTTAACTCTCAAATGGCTTCTGAGCAGTTTATATGATAAATTCATAATTCCTGAGGTTAGTCCTGTTCAACATCAGCCCTCTGGGCCATGGATTTTACTTTAATTTAATTCAATTACAGCACTTAAAGGCTGTATTTAAATCTTCAAATCCCACAGACAGAAATATGCATGTCATATCCCAACTGACACAGTTCGATAAAATTTTGGGGAATTTATCAGTGCCTTGAATTTTTTCCAAGAAATTGCCAAAATCTTGGAACTGGAAAAAATATGTTGGCAACAGGGCAACACTGTAGGATGTTATGCACCACCCACCTTCCTGGGACCTCTTCCAGAAAGACTCCTTGAGAAATCAAGAGTTGTTGTCAGTCTTGGGGCCCACTCAGGTTTTGACCTTTCTGATTCGAGAGTGGTAATGATGCTAATTAACATGCACTGCCTGCAGTTCAGCAACTTATTGCTTTTGAGGATTGCCAAACAAAACATTCTTCTAGACGCTGGGGTGCTGGGCTCCGGTGCTTGGGGCATACCCAGGTCGTGGTTCTGGGCTTATCACTGCACCCAGAGGATCCAGCAGTGCAGGCAGGAAAACTGCTTCACCCACCCTCACTCCACAGCAGGACCAGCCCTACAGTCATCCTCGACCAGCCCTCAGTGTGTTGGTGATGTTTTCTGATCTGGAAGGTACAAAAAAACCAAAAGACGGGCTCTGGTTTATAAATATGTTTGCCTGATTGCCCTGAGCATAAAGGTATCTTGTGTTTTTTAGAATAAGGTTTTTGACCTTTTTCAGTTGTTGAAATACTTCCAGTGTCAGTGCAGGACACTCATCTTAACCCACAGCCTTTGAACGATCAGTTCCCACTCAGGTGTAATTATTTCTGTGTTTAGGACCTGCCAGTGAAGCTGCCCTCCTTTGGGACAGTGGCCATAAATGAGCCCAGCTGCAGAATGACCTACTGGAGAAAATTAGATTCAGTTTGATGGCTTCCAGTTCTTCTTCCAACCATTCTCTTTGCAATGAAGCTGCAATCTGATTAACATAACATCAGTAACAGCTGTCACTCTTCTCTTACAGAACCATATATTTCTGAGAGTGAGGAAGAAATGTAACTTTTTCTTTGCTCTAAGAAACATCTTTTTAACAATTTTATGTAGTTATGGCCAATATACTATGGGGCATACTATGAAAACAAGGATTTATGCAATAAATTTAAACATATTCTTTTTTTTTTTTTTTTTTCTGTTTTATTTAGAAGTGGTATGTAGTAATCCAGTAATTTCCTTTGGGAACTTTAAACCTCAAAAAGACAAGTACATACTGGGTAACAGGATCACAGTCAAGTGTGATGATGGGTACCATTTTAAAGTGACGACTGGCGGAAACACAGCTGAATGCACCAAGAATGGCTGGGTGCCCGATCCAGCCTGTGTCCGTAAGTAGCTCTCATGAATGAAGTTAAGATGCAGAATTGTTTGAAGTATCTCAGAGAAAAAGATCAAGAGCAAAACTTTCGGAGCATTAGACCTGGGAGGTGCTTATTCATTTTGTTTCGTTGTGCTATGAAGCTTTGTTTGATGGTTTAGAAAAATCACCTATAAAAACAATTGTATAATCCATATTAATAATCCATATTTCCATTGTGCTTATTAACACAGGTGTTACCTATTACTGTATTTGCAAATCTGTAAACATGTGCTGTAGTCAGCTCACAGTCAGGAGGGTCTGTGCTCCAGCCAAGGAATAGCATCCCAGCCAGGATAAGAGGACATAGGGAGTTTAAAGTAACCAAACCACAGGTGATGATTGGAAGGCACCCTTCCTCGTAGTATCACAGCTCTAGATTTTTACTTGGAGGTGTAATTTGATGTTATAGTCAGTCACAGGATTTTATCTATTTTCTTAACCTGTCAGATAACAAAGCGAGGTGTTCTTGATGGTTGATGAGTTCTTTCTTGGATGCAATGATGGTTTGGCCCAGTAGGTACAGCATAAAAAATAAATATGTTAATTAGCAACTAGTTTCATAATTTAACACTCTTTGACCTTTGGCCACTGGAAATCAAACTTAAAATGTGAGAGAAAACCTGATGAAATCAGTCTTGTCAATAAACCTTTGGATAAGATGATTTGAGCTGTTTCTGAGATGTGCTCTCTTAGTTATCAGAGTTAATGTTTTCTCTGTATTAGCGTGGGTTCTAAAATTCAGGCATCATTCTGAGCCCACTTTCCTCACTAGTAAATGGTGTGTCCAGTGGGTGATCTGCTCTGCCTTGGCCTGTAGGCTCTGGGTCAGAGCATTTCTGGAGGATCTTCAGTAAATTTGAATAGAAGCTTCTGAGAAATCTCCTCCTTCTATCCTTGACTTGTCCCTGGAAAGGGTCAGTTCTTTTGTGGAACTAAGAGAAGAAGATTAAAATGCTGCACCTTTAAAATAAAAATGAGAAGAGTCAGGAAGAGCTTTTGGTGCAGGATTCCAAAAGTTGTGCATGGAAGTGGTGGCAGCAGTCATCTCCAATTTAGGAGTGCACAGTTCAGTTTCTGCGTCTGAGCCGTCTACTGCGCTCCCCTTGTGGTCAGAATAGTAAATTTAATCAAGACCCTCTACAGTGTCATCTCCCTATAGGGTGAATACTGACATTTGGTCTCATGAATCACCCTCAGGGGTCTGCTGGCAATCCTGGCTGGATTTCTGTTGGCTGCAGTGGAACTGAGGGACGTACCACACCCATAGGCACTGATAAAAACCCCAGGAGCAGAGTGTGACTGTTCCTGCACTCCTTGGGACCTGCCAGGGTGTGCAGTCCCGGTTCTGTCCATTTTGGAAAACACTCAGATGATGAAGCTGAATCTGAATTAATTGTGTCCTTAGCTTTCTATCATGCATGTGTTGATGTCATTGCTGTTACATTCTGTTTCAAGGGAAGCCATGTGACTACCCACACATAGAAAATGGCAAGTTAAGTAGTACATACGAGTACTACAGATGGTATTACTTTCCAAGAAGATTTGGTCAGACTGTAGATTACTACTGCCTCGATGGCTATTCAACCCCCACTGGAGATTACTGGGTTCGAGTCTACTGTTCTGAAAGGGGCTGGTCTCCGGAGCCAAAATGCCTGAGTAAGTACATTTCCACTGGATGCTGAATTCCGTTATCAAAGGTCTGTGCAGCAGAAATTGTTCTGATGGAATGCAAGACAAAACGGTTTGTGAAAGTTAAACTGCTTTAGCTGACCCCTGGAACTGCACCCAGGCTCTCTTCCCATCTGCAGAGGACACTCTGAAATGAGTCACGCTGAAATGATGCTTTTGGATTTTGAAGATTCTTTACCCCTGAAAATATTCATTAGAGATATATAGGAAACCTTTCTCTTCTCTGACTTCTGGGTAACATGCAAGCATATACTTTCATCTGCACACACAGCTGCACGTACAAACAGAGTTTCTCCTCTATGCAAATATGTTCTCCCTTCTGTGGCTCGGGCACTTTGGCACTTAGTCTTGGTCCTCTCTGAGAACCATTGCCTGATCCCTTTGGAAAACTTTTAGTGCTGAAAGGGTGTCCCACTCTTGCAATAAGCTGAGATGGATCATGGCATGAGCAAGAGAACCAGATACACTGACTCAGATTTAAAATAAATTAGACTTAAATTTAAAGCAGTGAGCTGAGGCCTCCTCTCACACATCTTCAGTCACAGCAAAGTTCCTACCCACTGGTAGGGCACAAAAGTGGATTGCAAAAGATTGGTCTTTCCTTGTTGCTCTCGGTGGAGTGGTGCTCAGTGCAGGAAATGAATGGAGCCCTGCCTGGAGGAAAGGACAAGTCAGTCAGATCGCACAATATAACATTCCTTCAGCCCTCTGCCTTATGTCTGGGCTCTTGGGGCCAGGAACTCTTAGAGCCAGTGTGCTAAGCTGTTGCTAAAATCTCTAGAGCTGGTTTGAGAGGCTGAAACTCTTCCACGGCGATGATAAAATCTCCTGGAGGCAAATGCTGCAATTCACTCTGGGCAGACATCAGCGTTTTAGAGACGTACCAGACCAAACTAGAGCGGGTGCACGTGATGTGAGAGGCACTGAAGTGAGCCAAGCTTGCTTGGGAACAATAGGTACAAGACTTTTGGTCACTAGGTCATCTTCTGTCACTTTGTGGAGTGACTTCCACTTCTGTTCCTGTGGTCCATTAATCACAAGGCACTGAAACAAAGCACGCTTTCATTCAGATTTGCACATGAGTGTCTTCTTGCAATGCAGGGCTACAGAGAGGTACCTGGAGGCCTGTTTTTTAGTAACTGTCTTCCTAAGGATTAATTTCCCTCAGTTCTTGTGGTTAAATTTACTTTCCTTCCTTCTTGAGAAACATGTTCGATCAGAGAGCTGGAGAATGGTTACATCCCGCGCCGCGGCCCGGACGAGTTTTACAAGGAAGGTGAAACAGCCAGATACGGCTGCAACAACGACTACCAGGCTGAGCATGAAGAGGTCACCTGCACCAGGAACGGCTGGGCCCCCACCCCGAGATGCACCCGCAAAAGTGAGTGTGCTTGTGTTTTGGTGAGGTTTCTATCTGAAACTAGTTGTTGTGGTGGTGATTTCTGAAAATGAAGGCTCTTCTTCACAGAGTGATTTAGTAGTAAAGAGTTTAACACTCTAGAAGTTTTCTCTCAGAATATAAGACTGAAACATCCAACCAAGACTTCCATCCATTTAAATAACATATTAAGCATTATGTATTAACAATGTATTAAATGAAAAATGTATTCAATTGACAACGTATTAATCAGTAAATGTTAATGTTTAGTTAAATATTAAGTAGCTGAAACAATGTATTCCAAGTGGCTGAAATCAGTTATGACATGGGATCTGTCTGCACAAGTGTTTTACCGTGCAAGAGGGGGCCACTGGTGCAGGTTTGCCGCAGTGCTGCAGCACGTGCCCTGGGAATGGCTCCTGTGTGGCACGACTGAGGTGCCACCTGCACGCTGTGTGCCCTGCCTTGCAGCATGGACAGAAGGTGCTCTCCGTGCCCGTGCAGGGCTCTGCTCGCCCAGCAGGAATGTCATTTCCAGTGAAGACCAGATGTGGACATAGAGTGTTGGAAGCTTGCAGGATTGCTGCAAATCAAACCTCTGTCCATCCCTGTTTGTGCTGCACAGGTTGGTAACTGTGAACTCTGATCTTTCACTTTCCAGTTGCCCCCGGAAGGAAAGTTCATTGCAGAAGCAAAACCTCCCTGTGCTCTTAAAAACTTTCAAAATCCTACTGCTGCTTCTGTGGTTACACTTCTGCTGTGGTTCATGTGCATGTAGTTTAGCAGTGTTTGACTTGGCGGAAATGTTGTGTCTCTTACAGAAAAATGCCAGAATACCCGTTTTGAGAATGGCTATTGGAACTCGAGGAAGATCACATTCAATTTGAAAGAGACGAACCTATACAGATGTTACCCTGGCTTTGTGACTCCAGAAGGACAAGAAACAGGACAGACATGGTGCCAGGAGAGTGGCTGGGCTCCACCTCCAAAGTGTATCAGTGAGTAGCTGAGGGTTTCAGAGCTCCCTGTCCTTGTCACCACTGCAGATGTGGTGTCCTGTGGGCTCAGAGTTTTGTCACCTGGATTTGTAGGGGTTTCTTTCTGGGCAGAGGGAGGCTGATCCTCCAGAGATTAACCTCTTTCAGGCTCCAAGAAACAGAAAGAAAACATAAAGGATCTTTTTGGATCTTTTTAGGGCTGAGTAAAAAGTAATCACTGAGCTCTCCAGTGGTTCTTACTGGGTATAAGGTGCATTTGCCCAAATTTACTCCCAGTTTATGAAGCAACATCTGTGAACCAAGGCATTCTGCCAAGAACTTTATTTAAATGTGACCAAACTAGAGACAACTAGGATTCATTACTTCAAAGTTCCTTCTCCTCCTGAACACAGGTGTAGTACAGTAAGAGACTTAATCTTCTATTGTTATGATATATTGGTCAAATATTGACCAACTTTAGCTGCTCTTTTACCTTGTCCTTTTATTTCAGACTGCCTAGGATTTTATGGCTTCTTTTCTAACCCCCTCACAACTGACCGTGGGGACAGCAGTTCAAACCATTTGCTGTGACACCAAAATTAAGAATAATAATAATACGTAGCAGAAGGAAATAATTGAATCTAAGGAAGAAATATTTACACTAAATATTACTTCTAGACACATTTCTGAAGATTAATGCATTAAATAATATGTGAATATGCTGCATATTCTACAATAATATTCTGGCGATGCAGAATTATTGATATTTCAAATATACCGCCGGGGATGATGCTCCCAAAGGGCAGTGTTTCTGGATGACAAAGTGCACTAACTTTGTTTTATTCCACAGAATCATGTACAGCACCAGGGCATATTTTGATTCACCACACAAATAAAACTGTGTTCATGCCTGAAGATACAATTGAGTATTCGTGTTTGGAGGGATATAAAACTACAAATAACATGCCAACGGATACCACAACATGTGACAAAAATGGAGAATGGAGTCCAGAACCCCAGTGTCATGGTGAATATTTTTGTGTTTGCTGATCAGTGTCATTCTCTGTATACGCTCTGTGAACCTTTTCTCTTTGAGGCTTTCTTTGGTTTTGTTCTAAGCAGTAACATTTCATGTTGTACTTTCTGTAGGTTGTAGACTTTATGTTAAAATATTTTTTCTCTGTAGAAATAGAATGTACACTGGAACCAATACTCCATGGGGATTTCTCTCCCAAGATGGGTAAATACTCCAGTGGAGATGTTGTGAAATTTACCTGTGCAAACAAATACGTAAGGGTGGGACCTGCCTCTGCTCAGTGCTACCACTTTGGATGGTTTCCACCACCACCAGTGTGTAAAGGTAATTCTTCTGCACTAATTGAAAGTGAGCTGGTAAATGGCTTGCACAAAATATCAATCAGGGTATTGACTTCAATACTTGAAAAAATGTGTATTATTCAAAAATGCATAAATAACGTGCAGTATGGCAATGATTAATTTGTGTCCTCTCTGACTATATCCCAAATGTCCTAAGTTTTGTTGTTGCCTAATATTGACACCCATCAGATATTGCATCCTATGTTCTTCTTTTCTGATCCCATGAAATTGAAGGAAAAGAAACTGTTTTGAAGGTGACACAGAGCTGAACCCAAACAAAAGAAACCCAGTGAAGGATTTTCCTGTGAAATTCTTAGTTTCATATAGTACAAACTGCAGAACAAATTCATGCAGACAAAAAAATATGTCCCCCTGTATTTGCCATCATTTTTAACATGGAGCACAACTTACTGGTATCTCAGAAGGGTGTCTTGTGCTGGTGCTGAGCCCTCTCATGAGGTGCACGGGCTCTCATAAAGCTTGAGAGGACGCAGGGACCTCCCTTTCTTCCCACTCAGCCAGCTTTCTTGGTGACTTCCACTCTGTCACCCTTTTTGCTCACTCTTTTGCATATCAAAGCAAGGGTATTTCATCTATTTGGCTCTTTAGCTCAGGAACATTTTAAGCTCCCTTAATGGGAGTTCCACTCACTGCATCAGAAGTGAATTCCTTTAATGTACCATGTATATATGTATATCTCACTTGCTGGGTGATTTTTAGGACATAGGTTATTCCTTGCAGAATTGTCAATTTTCTTATAATACTGAAGTTCCCATTTTGTAACACCTTTTTTTTTCTCTTAAAACTGGGTTGGTTTCATCAACTACTTCTTTTCTCAGAGCAGGCATTGACAGTGCAGGGAAGTGAGAGACAAGAGTGAGCCAGGGTCACAGGTATCTGTGATTTTCAGCCCAGCACGAATCCAGATATCCAAAGGTGTAAATGAAGGAGCTGCTTAATCTGTTCCACTGATTTTCCTTCCCTTTCAATGACAAATTCAATTTGTTTCATGTTGTACTTAACATATAACTGTGGTGGGAGTACTGAGTACAGAGCAGAGATTTGATCTCTTGATTTCAGAGAGTGTCGGCTGTGGCCCTCCCCCTGAAGTGACCAATGGAAGCGTTGTTGGTGGCTCTGTGGAGCAGTACCAGCATGGGGACACAAAGCAATATGAATGTAACGGTGAATTGAAGCTGGTTGGATCCAAGGAAATCCAATGTGTGGCTGGACAGTGGTCACCTCCTCCCTCCTGCATTGGTAATCCACATAACTCTTGCTTCTGAGAAGTCTGTCATTCTCTGCAGGCTATGACATCATGGATATTTTCACAATTAAAATTGCATATTTGTAGATGTCATGTTGTGCTCAAAGTAATAAAATAGGAAGATAAAACTGCATGACAAGCCCTTACCTTGTGCTGTCACCACCACAGCAGCACTGCCAGCCCAAAGAAGGACCTGCAGTTCTCACAGGGAGCTGACAGCTCTGCAGTCCTCCAAGGCACTGACAATGGGTTTCAGTTCTTGTAATAATTCTAACTGAAGGGGCACATTACAAATGTGTAGATGTATGATCAGTTATAATTTTGACTGATCAGAATCAGGGATTCAGGTGACTTGAACTGATTGAAGGTGTTCTTACTCTTTATGGTTTATGTACCAACAGTTTGGGAAAGTACTGTCAGCTGAAACTACTTGTGGATTGTGCCAGTGGTGGAAAAGAAAGGGAAACGAGAGGAGAGCAATTTAGCAAACTGGCTAAAAGATATACATACTCCAGCTGTGTTGAAATTTAGTTGCTACAATTAGTGGGTGTAGGTTTGGTTCACCAAATGCAAATATACTTGTTTTTATTTAAGGTTTTTTTGGTTATTGATATGTGATTTCATTATTGTGGAATACTTCTCCTTTTTTCAACAGAAGACAGAACGCCATGTGGATCACCTTCCTCTATTCCAAATGTTGTTCTGTATCAGGCAGACCAGGCCCAGTATTCACATGGGGATGAAGTAATTTGTGGATGTAAACCAGGCTCTGGGAATACTGAGGAAATGAAAATAAAATGTCTTAATGGAGAATGGAAGCCTTTACCTATTTGTGCTGGTAATGTGTTTCCATAATATTTCAGATGTGAGTGTAATGTAGTTGTACACGAAATTCCAAGGACTTCAGCCAGACATGCTAGAGTTTCATACATTAAAACTGAGTGGGTTTTATTTACTCCTCTTTTAAATGAAAGCTTGTCCTTCATCCTGGAAAGTTTCTGCAGCTACTATTTTGTAAAGGGAAGGAAATAAACACTTGCACAGTGGTTAAAATCAAGAATTACAAGGAATTAAAAGTAATATTAATAGCCACAACATGTTAGGCTTGTCCCATCCTAACCACTTTTATGTGGATTATTCCTTTTCCCAGTCACAGAATGAGCAAGGTTGGAAGGGACCAGAGTGGGTCCAACCTCCCTGCTCAAGCACCCACCAAGTAAAGTTCTTCCTCGTACCCACATGGAACTTCCTGTGCAGCTGAAGACCTCTTCATCAGTGCATCTTATCAGATCTAAATCTACTTTTTGAGCTCTCTTTTTTTTTCTTTTCAGATGCGTCCCCTCAGTGTGTGATTCCAGCGGACATTGAGCTGGTGCGCTCTGGCCAACGCCCCGTGGCCAGAAGGAGGATGGGGTTCCCTAAAGTCATCCGCTATAAGTGCACAGCAGCTGATGAAAAGGTCCAACAGGCAACTTGTGTAGCTGGGAGATGGACGCCAGAGATTGCTTGTGCAGGTGTGTTTTTACATTTGCACCGTTTCTTTTGGTGCAGGCAGGATAAACGCTCCTTATTAAGGGTTCTTAGCATTGCCGTGTCATTACCCTGAAATAGAAATGCTGAGATGATCCTGTGCTGAGGGGTACTTGTGGCCATCATTTGAGCAGTTAAGCAGGTTTGGAGATGCACTACTTTAGTAAGGCAGGCTTAAAACTCTGCTCTGACAATGGGAATGGTTGTCACAGGCGCTTCTGACATGGAAAAAGATGCAACGATGAATCTAAGCTCAGTTCTTCAAAAGGGCTTTACCCAGATACAAATCAGAGACAACATAGCTCAAACTTCAGACAAAGTTCCTTTATTTTCTGTGAAACTTCGAAGTTTTCTAATCCTGAGGTTCTTTTTCCTCCATTTTTTCCAATTGCTTCCTAGTGAAACTGTGAGAAAAAAGCCGAGTTGGCCAGTGCAAAAGCACAGAGCCAGAGGAGGCTGCCCATAGGTAACACACAGCAGAGGTCAATGCCTGCAGGGCTGACTTTATCCACGGCAGACCAGGATATTGTGTGTAAAAAGCATGATTGTAAAACAACCATTCCCTGTTCTGGTTATACCAGAGTTATGGCAAACGTTGCATGGAAGTGGGAGAAGGATGGAAATCTCTGTCCCTACCTTATTTTTCTGGAACCACTAGAAACAAGAAGCCAAACTGTGGAAGTCTCCTCAGATCTCTGTCCTAGATCTACCTCATTCACTCCCTTTTTCTTTCCTTTGGCAGAAAGAGCCCTTCATTCCTGGAGTGGCAAAATATAAGCCTATTTTTTTTGTTTCTTTTAGCTTTCTCATTTAACTCTATCAGCTAAGCCTGAAGAAAAAACAAAACAAGAACTGCAGAAGCTGGTTCAGTGTTCCTGAAACAGTTCATTATAGAGAGAGGAACAGGGAGAGCACACAAGTGAAAGGGAAAGGAGGGGCTACAAGAAGCTCCATCTTAGCTTGGTGTAGAAAACTGTGACTGTGTTTTCTATGACTTTGGAAGCACATGAGCATCTGAAGGCAGCTCTGGTGTTTCTGAAGCAGAACAAAAGGATCATAGTATTAATTAAATCTTGAGATAGCTACCGGAGTTATCCAGCACCAGCGTTGTCTTGGTTGTTTGTGTTGCAATCTCTGATGACTGCTTCACTTTCTCTTTGTTCTGTTGTGACGTGAATACGTGTCCTTAGCTGAGGAGAGTGTGTGCCCACCTCCACCCCAGGTGCCTGGTACCCAGCAGATAACAGCAGGAAGAAGCTACAGGAGTGGGAGTAAAGCAGCTTTCTCGTGTGCTGACGGTTTCTGGCTCCTGGGTGAAAAGGAAATCACCTGTACAGGGGAGAAGTGGCCATCACCACCTCAGTGTGTGGGTCAGTGCTGGCATCTTTCCTTTCCATCTATTTCATTATGAATATTTATCTTACTCATTTGCAGTCATCCTTAGCAGCAGGCTGCTGTTATTCACTTAAGATTATCATTAACAGGTAACTGCAGAAAAGCAGTAGAACATAAGTTGCTAAAGAGAGTGCAGTCAAACAATTGCAGCTTTTCATTTACCCAGACTTATCTGAGATGACACATACAATTTGCAGGTAGTCCCTTAAGAGCTGTGTGCTTATTTGTTTGTTTCATATATTGCATAATAGAGCCTCAGTTTTGACTGGGGACGTTAAATAGTGTCCTGTATTCTGTAAATTATTTATTACTTAGTTGCATTTGCAATATTAATTGTCTTGCATTGTTGTTTGTCTGTGTTTTTTAGAAAAACTGTGTTTGCCACCACAATCTGTAGAATATGCTGATGCTCCCAGGCTGGAAAATCCAAACTTAAAAATTGAAGGAGAAGGGAAAACACTTTATCTGCCTGGTGCTAGATTTAAGTATGTTTGTCGTTCTGGATATATGTTAAATGGATCAACAGAGATAAATTGTTCTATGGGAATATGGACTGCACCTCCTTCATGCTTGGGTAATATCAAAACCTACTTTTTTTGAAGTGCCTTTAGCAACAAAATGGAAAGAATTTTAAACTGGAGGTTGATCAGTAAAAGTCTATTTTTCCACTTCCTATTTTGCCGTGGAACATTATCTTCCATCGTGGATGTCTTTGGAGCAATTCTGATTGAATGCAAAACTGACTTTCTGAATGCAGCTTAGTTTTTAAATATTCCTTCGTATTCTGGCAGTCTTTGTTCAGTTCATACCTCTGCCAGATGAGTCCTAGGAATATCCTCATGATCCCAGGATCTGTTTTCTACAATGACTAAAAGCTGCTGTGGTGCCTCAGTGATCACTTCAGGGTAGCAAGGGACAAAAGCCTCTAGTGAAACTTTCTGGCATGTTTAGAAACAGAATTGAAATATTTCAGTGACTGAAGTCTGTGTGTATTTGGGGGAATGGCTTATGTAATCTTCTGTATGCTACCTTTTATACAATTATTAAATTACTATAATTCTATAATTATATAATCCACTGTCAGCAGGTGACTATGCTGATGTTAGAAATAGCTCTCTAAAGCACCTGTTTGGTGGGAAAAGTGCACTTCTTCAATGTGCATCACTTTAGCACAAGCATCAGATTTCTGTTATCTTTTCAGAAATGTCATGTGGAAGTGTTCCAAAAGTTGCCAATGCTCATTTTGAAGGCAGAAAAAAGGAATTTTATGAGCCCGGTGAAACAGTTAGCTACAAGTGTGATTCAGGGTTCCTGATTGTTGGTAACCCAGAAATTATCTGCAGAACAGGAAACTGGACAACACCGCCCTTCTGTCAAGGTATAGGTTCTACTTCTAAGTAATCCATGATCCTTCTTAGCATTTCATGTCGTGAATTAAAATAATTTTAACTTGGGCATGCGGGTGAGTCAGGTTGATAGAGCCCACAGGTGACTGCTTTGAATGGGCTGCTACACCACCTATTTTTCTGGCTTCTGGGAAACAGCAAGCAGGGTAGATCAGCAAAGCAGTTATGTCCCTGTGGGCTGGGGCTGGTGGTTGAATGCTGGCTCTCTGCTGAAATCAAGCAGGCAGACATGATGGAAGAATGCGTGCTGGCTGCAGGGGCGCAGGTAACTGTAGGGTAATGGATCTTATTTTCACAGCACTAAGCAGGTCAGTTGCTGGCAGGTACCTTCAAACAGTAAATAAATCACGTCACTCTCCAGCCCAGGGGCACACGGTGCTGTGCAGCACACCTGGCTGGTCTCTGTCCCTTCTCTCTCTTTAGTCACCTCATGCAAACACAATACTGGGTGCTGAAGCATTGCAGAAGAAACCATAATACCTTCTTTGTCTACCTGTAGCAAATGCTGTGCATTCTTCAGCCTGCTTTTGCTCCCCAGGAGCTCTGGAATGCCGTGTCCTGTGAGTCTCTGTGGCTCACTACACCTCCCTCTCTTTGCAGACATCAGCTGCGAAGCCGCGCCCGAGATCCCCAACGCGCACATTGCAAGCGCCCCGCAGGAGCGGTACCTGCCCGGGGCCAGAGTGCACTACCGGTGTGAGAGCAATTTCCAGATGACCGGTGGAAATTACGTCATCTGCTCAAATGGCCAGTGGTCCCAACCACCAGTTTGCAGAGGTAGGAACTTGTGCTTTCCCCTTGCCTGTTAGACCAGTTCTCTTCCTAAATACTCTAAAGTCTTTGCCTTTTTACTTCTGCTTTCTTTGGCTACCCCAGCTTTGGACTTGCCATCGCTTCCTTGCACAGCACTTTAATTTAACTTGATGCTTCTAGAAATACTGGGCATATTTCCATCAATAGCAAAAACGTTCCTGAAGCAGCAGGGCCTGAAGTGTGCTGCTCTGTCTTTGTCCTGTATGCTGTTGGTATTTCTCCAGTGTCCACCACTTCAGTGACTTTCAGTGGACAGTCACCTAAGGGCTTCTCTCTGGTGTTCAAAGCTGAAGGGAAGCAGCAGTAGAACAGAGAAGCAGCTCTTCTACTGCAGGGCTCCACGCTGACCCATGCAGAGACCCAGATCTAAACCATGTCAGATCTGCTGGGGCCTTGGAAGTGGAAAGGTCGTGTTCCTGTGACAAGGACCATTTGGGAGCTGTGCTCCAGTCCCCTGTCCCAGTCTGTGACTGCGGGGTGAGCACAGCTCTGTGAAGCTGGCTGTGCTTCCCCAGCCCTGAGCAGCACAGGCTGACAAGCTCCTCCAGCACTGCCAGCCCTCCAGAGCTCTGCACTTCAGCAGGGCATCCCTTTGGCTGCTACCACTGTGGTTTCCAGGAAGGCCAGGGCTCCCTGGGGAGAGATGAGGCTGGTGTGGTTCTTGTGCATAAGTACAGAAACACTGGCTTTTTCTAGAAACCCTTATTGACCCTGCCATCTCCTGAGAGTCCCACGTGGTGTTCTGCTGCCACTACCATACCTCTTTGCTTTCCCCATGGTGAACTCCTGTGGCCCACCTGAGGTGGCAGATCTGTACAGAGATTGTAACAAGGTTAATTCCTTTCACTTTTGGTTGTATAGATGAACATCTTAACAACTGCAAAGGTAACTGCAGCCGTGTCTCTTTTCAGATGTGACATGTGAACCTCCTCCAGAAATTCCTGGTGGTAGTATTGAGGGTGTTAGAAAGTCCAGGTATTTGCCGGGGCAGAGTGCAAATTATCAGTGCTGGAAGAATTTTAAGATGACTGGAGCTTCCACTGTAGTGTGCCAGAATGGGACCTGGACAGCGCTGCCGACATGCAAAGGTAATTTCTGTCTCTCCCTTCATCCAGTCTGCTGTCAGGGATCGCATCATGAAGGTGCCTCCCTGTCATTCAGCATCTCAGTGCCCTCACTGGGCACAGCTGCAATGGAGCTGGCATGCTCAGGACAAGGCCATTTTCCCAGGTCTCTGTTCAGGTGGGATGAGTTTACCAAGCTGGGTGACCCAGGTGTCGTCACTCCAGAGTGACACCTTATGCCTGACAAGATGCAGTCCTGCAGACAGCTGCAAGCACTTCACCTGGGCCCAAAGGAGGATGAGCTGGCAGCTGTGAGCCTGAACACTGGAGGAATGAGAAACTCTTGCTCCTACTAGAAAACCTCCGGGTTTTCTCTCTGCCTTCCCCCGCTTCTCTGAGTAGTGCCAACATACTGTGGGTGGTGTTCCTGACCAGACCTCCTCTTCAGTCAAACTTCCTCTCTGACTGGGATATTTCTTTCAGGACAAGCTGGGAGATGTGGCACACCTCCAGCTATTCAGGGTGGAGACCTTCTTCACTTCTCCAAGCCCGAATATCGGGAAGGTGAAACTGTGGAATACAAATGTCCGGATTTGTATATCTTGGAAGGACCTCCAACAATCACCTGTCTGAATGGGCAGTGGACACGCCCCCCAGTTTGCCTAGGTAGGTTGGAGCCTGTGCTGGGTGGCCAAAGGCTGTGTGACTGCTCCTCTTGTCTTCTTCTCAGGCCCTGAGGGCAGCATTGGTGCAGCAGCACTGGTGCTGGGGCCACAATGCTGGCAGGGCAGAACGGCAGCGAGTCCTCCTTTGGTCCCAGAGGAGTTTCTTCTAAAGTCAGCCTGTGTAGGAGCTGCCAGCAGGTCCACAAGGAGAGGAGTTGGCTGAAACCCTCTCTGTGAGAGGATCTCCACCCAGCAGGCTGTGAGCCAGGAGGATGGGTCTGCCAGGGGTGCCTCCGTGATGAGAAAACAAATTTAGAGAACTACTGAGCAGAAGGGAAGGAGGGACCTCAAAAACTATATGGAGAAGTTTATTGGTGCCTGATGTCTTCCCCACCTGTGCTTCACTCTTGCCCTGTGTGACTGTCAGTGTGACAAGGCTTCTCCAGGGTTTTCAGCCTTTTAGATTGGATGTGAATGTCTTTTCTGTTGCAAATAACAGAGGGTCAGAGCAAATACTTGGTAGCATTTTTGATGTGAAGAACTTCTGTAGGTTCTAGGGGCAAAACAGTTACCTGTGGTGTGTCTGTAGGAAGTGCTGACATTCTTCTCTTGACTTTTCCAAGTGGCCTGTACAGCAGCAGCAGAAGATATGGACACAAACAATATAGAGCTGAAATGGGTTGAAGAAAACAAGCTCTATTCCACCTCGGGTGACTTCATAGAATTCCGCTGTAAGCCGGGATATTTGAAAGACCCGAGTAGTCCCAGCTTCAGAGCCCAGTGTGTGGAGGGGACGCTGGACTACCCTCGCTGCACACCGGGAAGTAAGGCACCCCCTTTTCAGCTTCTCTGCTCTGTTGCTGCATTTTTACTGCTGAAAGGAAGCAAAAAGCCTTTGCCTTTCCTGGGGGAGCACCTGGGAGGAGCCAGGGTGTGGGAGCCTCCTGGAAGCTGCAGGCAGGGAGGGGCAGTGCCCCCAGGAAGTCATTGCCCAGCACACCTGAGCTGGAGACTGCCGGGGAAAGGGCACTGGGGCACTCTCGGGGGGCCCAGCAGAGCAGCAGTGGTGCCGTGTGAGCTCTGCAGGCAGTAACACAATGTTCTTGCAGGGAACTGTGTCCTGGATACGAGGGCTATGGAGAGGAACAACATCCAGCTGCGGTCCTCGCGCCAGTCGAGCCGCTCCTATGTCTCGGGGGAGCCGGTGTTCTTTGAGTGCAAGTACGGCCACCGGCCGGTCTCCCACCCGGAGAGGTTCCGGACGCAGTGCCTCGATGGAAGGTTTACCTACCCCGAATGTGAAAGTAAGTGCTCACTGCCAAAAACACGGGGCAGGGGCTGGAGGAGGCAGTGCTGCTGCAGCTGCCTGCCCACTGCTCGGAGGAGCCCCTGTGCTGTGCCAGGAGTGGTATTCATGCCTTTCCCCCTTTTTCTTCTCTTTGCACAGGAAAATGGTGGTATGGGTAAATGGAAATGGCATGAGGCAGCCCAGCTGTGGAAATGGAAGAGCCCTCAGCCAACCCTGTGATTTGAGCTCAACTTTTCCTGGTGTTTCCCATTTTGCTGTGCTTTGTTTGCAGCTTAGCCAATGTTCTATCTTGGAATGTGTTACTGTTTTTATTATTGGACGATTGTGTTTTCATGTTATCCACATTAGATCTACTTTTGTAAATGTGTTTACATTTCATCCAGCCAACGGGTTGTGCTTGCATTTTATCCATTTTATCCTGATGTCACTGTTATTGTTATTAACAATTGTGTCCTGAAAACAGGCTGGCTTCGGTGGCATACTGAGACAAGAATTAAAGCTGACAGCTAACTTGATTATCAGCACACAGAGTGTGTTTGGCCTTGTCTATTCCTACCTTCTGCTCCAAGCACTTGCTTGGAAAGGAGCCTGGGGTGAGTGTCCTGAGGGCCTGAGCAGAAAGAGCAAGTAAGTGGAGTCTCCTTTGAACACCTCAAGGAAGTCTCCAGCCAGAACAAGTTCTTTGGGGAACTTGAGCCAGTTATTTCCTGCAAGGGCAGGATGTTGGGGTGCAAGTACTTGGGGTTTCTAAGTGAAGGTGGGGACTACACCCAGGTCCAGGTCCTGGATAGTCTGGTCTGCCACATCCCAGCCCCCTCTGCCCTTCACAAACAAGGAGGAAGGGCCTGTGGAAAGCGGCGGCAGCCTTGCTGTGGTCACCATGTGCTTGTGCAGGTCATGATTCAGAAGGGAGAGAGAAAAGCAGGTACCAGAGTACAGATCATGCACCTGAGGAGAGCAGACTTTGACATATTTAGGAACAGAGTAGAGGGAATTGCTTGGGAGTCATAAGAGTCCAGAAAGGCTTACAAGTCTTGAAGCACAGAATCCTGCAAGCTCAAGATTATTAGGTTCTCATCTTCAGAAGAAAAAACACATCTGCCTGGACTGGCTTATCTAATCAGGGACTTCACAGAGAAGAAATCAATGTACAGGGAGGATTGAGGCAAAAACAGGCTCCAAGGTGAGCTGTCCCTGGCAAGGATGTGCCATGGAGGGATAATGTGAGGAAAGCTGAAGCTCACCCAGAGTGGCACTTACAAGGGACATCAAGGGTCACAAGAAGATGTTCTATTACTACACTGGGATTAACAATGAATAAGAAAATGTCACTAAAACAGGCACGTGCTTGAGTGGCAGCAGCCCCTCTGAAGCTTGAGTATTTGATGTGTTCTTTGCCTCAGTGCTGCCTTCACGTCTGCACTCCCCCTGTTCCTGCCCGGTGCTCACAGCCACACAGCCAGGGTTGTGTGAACAGCCAGGGGAAGGGATGGGGATAAAGGAATTCTGCTTCTACCAGCTGTTCCAGCAAGGGCCTTTTAATCCCTTTCCCTCCATTTCCCCCACTTTGCTCTGTTAGGAGGATATTGCTCTTATATACACTGTGTAAAATATTTTTAACAACCTTTTTTTTTTCCCCACCAATTAGTTGACTGGGTTTTGATTAAATAAGCAGAATTTGGCTATTCCAGAATGCTTTAAAATTTTTTTCTGTTTTATTCATTCATGTAACACTTGCAGAATCTGTGGAAACCCAGCCATAGCACTGTACATGCTATGATTTCACAGACAGATGACTTTAGACATAGAAGACAGAAGACACCCATAGAATGACTTTTTTATTAAAACAGACTAAGATGGATGCATGGAAAACATTGTCCATATTCCTGGATTTTCTTCATAGCTGTAGTCACACATGTTCACAGGCAGAACCTTAAGAATACCAATATTTAAGTGTCATTGGAAATCATACATGGATTTTAATATTCTTCAAATATTATTTTAAAAATAATAATTCACTACTCTGTAAATTTGTATATTTTTAGGTTTTAAGTATTTTTACAGATCCTTTAAAAACTTTTTTTTATCCTTGCTGTTTTATATTGTTCCTCAAGCCTTGTCCTTTGGAGGGTCCTTCCCTGGGATGGGGGTCGTGAGTGCTGTTAAGAGGTACAACTCCTGCCTTCAGATTTCTCCATGTCTGTGCCAATATTGCATCCCTGTGCTGCACTGCTCCCGCTCATCCCACAGAGGCCTCTCCCTTCCCTCCCCTCCAGCTCAGCCCCAGCACTCTCTTCCTGGAGCACACAAGGCCACCCTAACTCAGCTGTTGATAGGAGACAAAGAACACATCCATACCTTTCCTATGGGCTTTCCTCAAGTCCAGACTTGTTGGCCTCTTTCAACACACCTTGGATACGTCAGCTGTCCTCTCTTACACTGGACTTGAAATAAAGTTGTGCCAGATTCTGCTCCAAAATGGTTCTGTTTACAGTAAAATCCAACATAATCCCCGTGGTAAAAGTAAACTTGATCTGCATAGAATGCCTGCAGCAGCAGGTTGTTTTTCTCCATTTCAGTTTTTGACAAAGTACATGGCTCTAAAAAAGAGAGACTTGATCAGTGCTAATAAATTGATTCTTTTTGGAACAGCATCATTTTGACCAGGCCACTCTAAAACTGTAAATTATTTCCCATTGTATTTTATACTGCAGGCATATCATAGTTAAGGAAATCTAAAAAAGAGGCAGATGAGTTTAACTTGCTCCTATTAAAACTTTCATCTCTCACTGAAGAGACTGAAATTGAGATCTTAAAAGTTCTACCTGACAATACTCAATTTATAAATTTTAAGTATCTGAATTTGGAGAGAACTGGGGTTTGTTCAGCCTGGAGAAAAGGAGGATCCAGGAAGAGCTCTTTGCACCCTTGCAGAGCCAGAAAGGGGCTGAGAAGAAAGATGAAGACACTTTTGAGTAGGGCCTGGAGCAATAGGCCAGGGGGTTATGGTTTCAAACTAAGAGAGGGTCGATTGAGCCTAGACTGGAGGAAGGTATTTCCACCAGTGAGGGTGGTGAAACACTGGAACAGTTTTCCCAGAAAGGCAGTGGTGGCACCATCCCTGGGAACATCCAAGGTCAGGCTGGGCAGGGCTCTGAGTAAACCTGCTCATTGCAGGGGTTGGACTCGATGGCCTTTACAGGTTCCTTGAGGCTATGAATCCTGGAGAAATAAGTGCTTATTTATCTTACTTATCACACCCACCTATACAAAGTGGTGGCGAAGTCCACTGTCCTTCAGAGCAGTGGATTCTCTCAGAGCCTTGCAGAAAATGATAGTCAGAGCAAACGTACTGAACTGAAGAGCCACTGTCATACTGGGGCAGTGCTGGGAGAGTAAGAGCTCCATTGGCAACAGATGGGGGAGAGCCACACCTTTCTGCAGCAGCTGCAATAACAATAAAAACATTTCAGAAATGTTCAGCATAAGAGACTAACAAATTGACAGCTTTATCATAAATTAAATGAACACGAAGGTTTTCTTTTCCACAACTCCCTTTCTACAGTTTTCAGTTTCCTGGGCTTGGTTGGAGAAGAGCTTCCACCTCCTTTCTACAGCCTTGCCGATCAAGGAAGCTGTATCACTTTTCCATGCTTGCATATTTTAATACAGTTGCCTTGTGCATCTGTATTGTTGAAGCCTAAACACTGATTATTTACAACAGACTCCAGGCCCACACTAAAAACAAAGCAAATCGTTTCTAAATAGGTCTAAGACTGATTAATTAAAAAGGCAATAAAAAAAATACTGTTTTACCTTGAATAACACACTCTGGATATTTCAGTGTGCCACGGTCACACTGTGTCCTCCCAGGGGATGGAATGGCAGTCTGGAGAAAATCGTATCCCTGCTTACATTCAAACTCTATGAGATCTCCATGTAGGAAAATTAATTCTTCCCGCCTCCATTTCAACTTTATGTTGTTGCTGTCCATATCAGTTACATTAAGAGTACATGGTTCTAGGAAATAAAAGTGTATTTTAATAAAAAGCCACCTTAGCTGATTGCTTAGCTCCCTTTTGTAGAAGTGAAGAAAGAGAAACCCAAGTCAATAGTTCTAAAATGCTTCTGAATCTTGTAAGACAAAGAACTACAGAGGCATAAAAAAAATGCAAATGGAAAGAAATGGTCTGAGGAAACAACACAACCCAAACACATGCAGAAGGAATGGCTGCTTTCTGCCAGGGTTCTTAAAGCCCAGTGCCAGGATCACACCGGGGAGTGCAGCCTTCCACCAGCTGATTAACCTCGTTAACTTCTGGCACCACTGGCCAACTTCAGTACAGCCTGGTCACCTACAAACATAAATTTCCACAAATTCCATGAGCATCTTTGGCTGATAAAGGCCCTGATTGAGGCTTTGCTGAGGGAAAGGCGAGGAGAACTCCGTTACTGGCAGTCTGGGGACAGCAGTGTAACACCAAACTCACGTGGAAGCTTCCTGAAGCTAACAACAGCCTGGGCTCTTCCTGCTCTGATCAGGTGAGTGTTGAAAAGACATCCCAGAAAACATGCAAAGGATGATGGGCTTATCTGGATGCTTAGGAGACATATAATGCTCACAGGAAATGAGATTTCATTGTTTCACAGGATTTGTTAAATTTGAGTATCCAAAAATGCTGACCTGGACCTTTCAGTCTAGATGAGGTAACTTTTATTCATTTAGAAATAAGCAATTAAAACTGAACTGGTTGTTTATTTTCATTTTCACAGCAGATTATGAACTTAAGGTGAGCCAATTTAACAAAGGATGTTAGTAAAATAGAATTATTTCATTAGAGGAAGGAAGGAAACATAAACAAACAACTCCTGTTTGTATTCCTGTTAGCACTGGTAATTTTCTAGTGGGAGTTCTATACATTGTTTTGAGCAGCATACATAAGAGCAGCACAGAAAAATTAAAAGGTCCAGGCCAGGATGAAACAACAGATATAAAGACATATAATTAAAAAAAAAAAAAAAAAGCTGAAGAGTTAAAAACAAAAGTCCAAGAAGTCATTGTTAATTCCTTGTTAATTGTATCTAAAAGCCATTTTGGGAATGGCCGCAACATTCCTTCTAATCATCTGTTGAAGGACAGGAAGAAATTAACTGAATAGAGAATATGGAAGAAAGAAATTGGAGAATCCTCCCAGGAAACAGGGATAGCTATATCCTAGAATAGCTCACTCAGGAAAGAGAGGAATCTTTTTAATTGGGTGGTTTTAGGAACAGGCCAGAGGCCACCCAGCAGGAGAGGCCTGCTAAAAGTCTCATTTTGGTTCATACTCGTATTTCTGGAATCTTCAAGAAAAGACGGCAATGAAGAGATTATTTAGAGGTTCTTTCCAATGTTCCCTTTCTTGGTTACGTATGACAGAGTTGCTTTTCCTCTCAGGACTCACCCAGGCAGGTTGGCTGCTCTGTCCAGTGTCCGTGCTCGCAGTGGGCAGTGCTGGGCCCCTCCAGGACGTGGTGGCGCTGGCAGCCGTATTCCACCCAGGAACCGCTCCTGTACCTTGCCAGCAACGGGCCCAGGACAGCTCCATTTCTAATCACGGGGGGAGAGGCACAGTCTTGCTGCATTTCTGATACAAGCGAGAGAAACAGATCTTGGTTAGATCACAACAATTTTACCACTGGTGAAAGTAGTAGACCAATACTCGACTGAGCAAAAAAAATTGCATACAAATAAAATCTAAACTAATATAATTCCTTTTGCAAATCTCATTTTCAGAAACTCTACACTCGCCTTACTGAGTTGCAGATACACAACTTTACATCTGTGTTTACTTCTGACTCTTGCTAGTTTTCACTCAATACAGATTAGTCCTTTTTAGGTGACAAGACCATCTGATTTGTTAGTTGAAATGTTTCAACCATGTGCAGTTCAAAATAAACAGAATAACCCTCACTGAAACAATAAAATGCTCATGAACTTGCACATCCAAATAATATTAAAGGGTACAAAATGACTGAAAGTAAATGCTCTGTATGAAATAAAATTACAAAGACAGAGCAGGCTTATTGGTGTAATTTAGAAATAAGCAATGGCCTTTTATTAATTGGCTACAGTGGCATCTGTAGCACATGCAAGCATTTTCAAGAATAAGGAACTGTCCTTAGCAAAAGAATAAGAGCAGTCATAAAATGCCTGTAATAGGATTGGAGAGTCCCTTTTAAACAGAAGAGCAATGTTCACCTACTCATATCTTCACTGTGGTGTGTTTGGTTCGCCCTTATTCCTGCATCTGCCTCCAGTGGTGGTGGTGCCTCAGATCCCTGCTTATCCACAGTTCCTGTAACCACAGCAAACTCAGAACCAGTTTTCTCAGAAACAGCTCATTTGAAAGGACTACAACAGACAGACATGATGCACTGTAAAATGTAATAACCCCATTTTCCAGGGAAGATGTCACAGGTGGCAGCTGAATTCACCTGGCTCATCCTCTCTCTTTAATCTGGGAACCACAGATTGCCTGCAAAATACGCAGCACTTTGCCTCCTTTGAACAGAGGAAGACAAAAGACTTTTGCAGCTGGAGAAACTGAGGCTCTCCAGAAAATTAAGGCATGGTTTGAAGGATCATTTCAGTTCAGCTGTCAGCCTCCACAGAAGTACAAACCAATACAGACAGAGGGTGATGTCCATTGTCCTCCCTCACACTGCATTTCCTCAGAGCCTCTTGTTCCCAAGGTGCACTGCACACGGACTTTGTCTCCATTGTGATACGTTCTCCTGGCTGTGCTGACAGGGCCACGGGGGAGTGGTGGTGGAGGACATTTATTTTTTACATCTGAAAATAAAAAATTGCACATTGTTTTCTCTCTGTTACCAGAACCATGTACACAATTAAGCTCACCATGCACAATGCAAGCCTATCACTCAAAAGGCTTTTTTTGGCTAATCCAGAGTAATTGCTTAATAAAATTTTCTTAATACAATGGGAGACCTGAACAAAGAAGTGATTTTGCATTCAACAAATATAAAATAGAAGTACTATGTCATTATACTGATATAAACAAATTTGTAATTTCTCCACAGAGACTTAATAAAATGTTCTTTTAAGGTCTCCAGGAAATAGAGATTTCCCATACCCTCTGTTCATATAATATTTAAAGCAGATTATGTATTAATTCTAATGCTACAGAAGGAGCAATAATCATAGGCCATTTCCTATCTCCAAATTAAGTTTGTGATTACTGTATCCTCAAAAGTAGATTTAGGCTTTATTTTCATCCTTCTGAGCTTCTCCACCTTCTCTGCACTCACTCAAGGAAAGTTCCTGCTGTGTCATGAGAATAAACACAGGACTGGGGTCTGAGCTGTGCGGAAGGTTGGTTTGTGCTGCTTCCTGCTCTGTTCTGTACCTCAGCTGTTTCACCTTTCATTCTTTTGGAACTTTCTTTACTGAGACTCTCCGTTATCCCCCAATGACTGGGGAGGTGATAGCAATTGTTTCTGTCCTCGGGACAACCTTTTAATTACTTTTGTTCCAAACAAGGAAAGTCTGGGGAGGCTGTACAACTCCGAAAAGCACCACAAGCTAAGGAGCACCTTGTTAAAAATGTTACTTTTGATGCCTCTCAAGAGGTACATCCCCACCCCACAAGGCAGGATTTAGCAGGCCGGGTTAAACCTTCATGTGCTCTGAACGCACTTTATTGAGCTTCAGGGTCTAAAAAATTCCCTGTAACTGCTGATTCCTGCTTCTCCAGGACATAACGGAGAAACAACAGTAAGAGACAGTATCTGCTCTGCTCTTAGAGTTCACTGAAATGTAGTTCCAATGACCACTGCCTCCCTTCCTGCTACCTTGCTCCCTGCCCTTTGGCTAACACGTCATTTAGATTTAGGCTACCAACTATTTTTATTTTGTATGCACAACGCATTTCTTGAGAGAAGGTGCTAGTTTTTCTCTTAAGAATTTGACATAGTAAAACTAAAAAATAGGGTACCTTCACACACTGGAGGGTCTGGATACCACCCAAAATCATAACACTGAATTAAGTCAGATCCGGTGATAGAATAATGTTTGTCACAGAAGAAGTGAACTACATCTCCATTTCCATAGACTTTCTTCACGGGATAGAAACCTCCATGAGCTACTTCACTCAAAGTGGAGCAAGTTACTCCTGGCGAGAAAACACAGCGGTGAAAACCGACTGAGGAAGGAGCCCCCATCACCACCTCCCAGAGCTGACAAAAGCAGCCTCCCTGCCAATCTGAACGTGTGGAATAAGCCAGTTTTCCAAGGGCAATGACGTACTGGTGCAGCTGGGGGCCAGGGCCCAGCCGTGGGCGAGGCACAGCGCTGTCTCCGAGGCGTTCCCCGCGGTGCTGCGGAATCCCCGCTCACAGGAGTAGCGCAGCGTCCCGTGCAGCGGCACCTCCTGCACCGCCCGCCAGTACCTGCCGTGATCCAGCCGGGGCACCTGGCACGACCCTCCAACAAACAAAGCACAGGCAGGATGTTCATCGCACTTCTCGTTGCCAGCATTCCAAACCTTTCCTTAGCTACACCTTAAAAGGGGTCATATCCCACGCGGAATCTTGGGAAATAACGAATAATTACAAATGTGGTTGTTTGCACAAGTTTGCCACCCGTTGGTTGGAACAGAAAATCTGTATGGCAATGGATTGATTTGAAACAGTGTGATTTCATCTCCACTGGTTCATTTTACTTATAATGGCATCCAGAGAAACGCACAGAGCCTGACAAGCTCCTCCCCAGAGGAACAGCTGAGAACCTGCTTCAGGAGTTCCTGTCACAGGCAGTTTGGCCCCACAGGTACTGCAGGGACAGCAGAATTATAAACATCTGCAACAGATGAAAAAGGAGGAAAACGCAGAATCTCACCAAGAGTTTTAGTACAGCTTGGCTGCGAGGACCATCCTTGTGGCTGACACTGCACTGTATCCTCAGTACCACCACCCGGGGTGTGGTAGCCCGGATCACATTTGTATTGCAATTTCTCATGGATTTTGAAGTCCATTTCCGTACTGTAAAAAGAGCCATTTTCCAAAAGAGGCTTGTAGCATTTTCCTGAATGAAAAAAGACAGCTCAGTGAGAAAGAAAGAATGGAATATTTTTGTTCTCTGGTAAGCAAAAGAAGGGGTTTGTAGCTATACAGATCTAATCTTATTTTCTTGAGCTATTGAAGAAATTCTACTCCAATCATCAAACAATTCATCAAACCACTGGTAACAGGGAATACAGCCAAGGAATCCAGAGCTAGGGAGACTGGAGAAGATACACACCTAAGGGAAAATGAATAGTTTTCCCAAACCAAGCAAACTGGGCAATTTTCTTAAATTCTTATTAAAAAACGTAAGTGGTTAAAAGCCCTTAAAATATATATGATTGTAAAAAAGATTCCATATATAAACCTACGTAGTCTCAACATAACTAATTGATTGCACCCTGTAAATTTTATCCCTTCTGTTACGCTTCTTTTCCTCTGTATTCCAGGGAAACCAGCTAGGAACTGTTCCTGCTGGGAGCCATGAGGGGATGAATAAAGTTAACTCACTGTAGCACCGTGGCACTGGAGACCATCCTTCTGCTGTACAAGTTATTCTTCCTTCCTGAGTGCCCGTTTCAGTTGTGTAACCAACCATACAAGAATAGAGGAGCTTTTTTCCTTTCTGCATGGGGAAGTAGTGCTTTTTGAAACTGTAATAGTACTGGGCAAGGTTTCCATTTTCTACATGTGGCAAATCACAAGGTCTGTCTGCAAAAAGAGAAATATATTCCCCACTAAAAATGTCAGCCCAGATATGAAAGTTTTTGTATTAATTTATTATCAGCTCGACTGATTCAGGCTTTCAAATAAGAACAAAATTCTGCATTTTTAAAGCAGGAAGAGCCTTTTAAGACCTGCTGAAATTAAGATATTCTACAATTTTATCAGCTTTTGCTCTTAGGGTTCACAAGAGCATCAGCTGTAGAATAAGAGCTCCCAATGTGAACTGGGTGAAACTGATGCAGGACACCTTTATTTTACTCCATTTTGCCCAGAAGCACGAGCAGCCTTTGCTGCAAGGGTACAAACAATGCCCGCTCTAAAACCCAGTGACAAGTGTCAGGATTAGCTGTGCCACAGCTCCTCCGTTCAGAAAATGTTACCAGAAAAGCAGCACAAACTGCCAGGAGGCAGTACAGGAGTTAGGCTTGCTTAAAGAAAGGGAATTTAAGAACAGTCAACAGAAAAGAAAGAAGAAATTAAGATTAAGGAAAAAACAAGCAGAATGGCAATTAAAAAAAAACCCAACAAAAAATGCCAGTTAATAGGGGTAAAAAGAGTACAGCTGAATATGACATTAAGATACTTAAAAAACCCAGAATAACAAAACCAAAACAAGAAAAAACCAAACAAAAAAAACCCCAAAAACCAAACAGAAGAAGAAATCAATGCTGAAAATAGGGATAGAAAATGCAGGACCTTCCACTATTTTGCTTTGTAACAATATGAAAATATTTCAATCCCCCAGACAACTTCAATATATAATAAGTTTTAATAGTACAAAATTCAAATTGTGTAAGTGCCTCAAACAGCTCAAAGACATTTTAAAAGAAATTTCTTCTGAAGTCTGTTTAATATTACAGTTTCAGTATTACAGCTTTGAGACTTAGCCAGGAATCAGCAACAGCGGCCATGTCACAACAGAACTGTACCTAAATTTAAAAAACAGTATTTGCTCAGCAAAGAGATGAAAGACATTGCACTTAAGTTACGCAGACAGCATATTCTAGATCCAATGTACAACAGAATTCAGTGTATTTACCTTCTGCAAAGAGTTTGCCAGAACACAGCGTAACTAGGAAGAAAAAGCAACTTTTAAATTTCATCTTCATTACTGTCTCCATCTACAGTTTCCACCACCTGTGAAAACTCCCTAAGTATTACTTTTGTAAATAATTAACTGAATTTTCAAAGGTATTCAACAAATGCCTTAATGTCTGTGGTATTTTGTAACAAGTTAATTCAGTGGAAAAACTATTTTCATTTCTTTTAGCTCTCCAAATACCTTTGCAATAGACTGGCAGGATTCTACTTCCATTTGAGACACTTTACCAGCAGTAATTTACCATTTTACAGGAAAATCAGGCAACAAGCTTAGGGAACAGTTTAAACTTGCTGATCACTGCTCCCCTCACAACCTGCTGAGTCCCGAGTTTAAAGGGCATTCTGCTATCAGATTATTTACCTTGGCTGAAATCAGAGACAATTCCCCCATCCTACCCCCAGAGTAAACCAGGCAGCTCTGTTCTATGGATATTCATGATTTTGGAGTCTCTTACATGAAGAGCATAGCCACTATTATTATCTGCCTCAGTTGTGGTGAATACAGCAAGCCTCTTTCAAGTATTTTTTTTAAACAAAACAAAAAAACGAACCTCATTTGCAGCCACCTGACTGACTAATGGCTACCAGTTGATTGAGCATCATTAGAGGTATAAATGCTTGAATTTGGGAGTGGGAGGCTGTAACTTAACAGTTTGCATTTTCTTGGCCTTTCTCTAGGAAGATGCAATTCTGAGAATGCAGAAGGGAACAGAAGGAACAGGGATGCTGTGATGAGCACAACCTATTCAGCCAGGAGATGCCTGATTGGATGTGTTGCTCACTTGATAGGAAGAAAGAACTCACAGGTCACCTCCCCTAAAAAGTCAGGTCAGACTTTCTAAATTCACCCTTACAACATTCTGTTCTTCCATCACTATCTTGAAATGTTTAAAAACCAGGAATTCTATTTTTTTTCTTGCTGGCATACAGGATCTCTCAAGACATCACTAGAAAGCAGAGTCACGCTCCCCAAAACCAGCCTAAGCCTCCCTTTCCACCCTCTCTGGATCAGACATTACTGTCCCACAAACAACTGCTTTTAATAGAATTCTGCAATATTTAATCAGAGGGAAGAATCCCAGGCTATCTGTAATATTCACAGTTGTGTGACAACAATACATTACTGCACCAGTGAAATTTCCAGTAAAATCCAGTGAACTGATTTTATTTTACAATTGCTTTTGGTAGTAGTACAAAATAGGGCTTCAAAACTGTATACAATACAAAAAGTTACCAAAATGTTGATTGCAATCTAAAAAAAAAAGCATTTCCAACAGCAGTTTAACACTTCTTTGCTTTTTTCAAAAAACATTTATCCATCTACTAGATACATACTGTACAAATACATCTTCCTATACATCATTTACATTTCAGTAGCAGGCAAGCCCAAGCGTGTCCATCACCATGACAATTGCTTGCAGAGGATCCATAACTTCTTGCATGTTGTCTTTCCTCAAGACCCAGTCTGGTTTAATCCTGTGAAAAGATGAGTGGCTTGCATTAAAATATTTCAGAGTCACGGCAGAAACAGAAGGCTGATCTTAGGGCACTTACCTTGAGACTGTTTTTACTCTTAGAGGAGTCACTGGGACGGAGGAGCTCCCACCGAAGGCAGAGTTTGTTTTCTGCTTCACAAGTGTTCTCTCTGCATCCAGCCTGTGCTTCCAAGCCGTGAGCTTATAGAGGCTCTGGATGCAAGGAACAGTCCTTGGCATGGCCCGGATTTCCTGAGGAAAGGGGAATATTGTTTTGAGTTTTGCAGTTCTTCAATGTTTTTTTTTGTTGTAGTACTTTCTCACACATGCTGTTGCGTGAGAAAGTACTACAACAAAAAAAAACACATGGCCATGTTTTTGCTAACTGTCCTTGTTTTCATTCCATTCTCCTAGGCGGAGACATGTGATGGATTTTTCCTTTGACCAGTGTGATTGAGAGGTGGTAATTTCTACCTCCAATCCACGGTGATTTCTAAGAACACATAAATAAAGGTCAGAGGGTTCTGCCCTCTCTCTTTTGGCTCTCTCTCTTTTTTGGCTCCTCGGCCTGGTTCAGCTATGTGTGTTTTCTTTGTGTCCATACAGTGCGACAGGGGAACACAGCACAGTCAATACTGCAAGGCCAAAAGCAGCTTAAATCCAGAGAATGGGAGTGTGTTCACCATCTTGGAAATGCGTTTTTGTTAAACCAAAGCTTAGTCATAATTAATATTACAAAAAATAAAAATTACAAACGCCACCAAAACATGCAAGGAAAGTATGTTAAATTAAACCATGAAACCCAAACCACCGGGTTTAATGGTTTAATTTAACATTCATTTAATTAATTAATTCATAATGAATTTAACATTTAATTTAATTAGCTCACCAAAGCTCTTCTGGAGTCCTTTGAAAGGATGGCCAGCAAACAGCAGGTCTTTGTGAAAATGCTTCCTCCTTTCTCTGAAACTTTGTCCCCAGCTTTGCTCCTGTATATCTGCAGTAGGTCTAGTAAAGTATCTACAGAATTTTCTGCTTCATAAACTGCTTGAGTAGTTCTTTCATACTGTTGTACAAGAAAGAGACAAGAGAGCTCATATAGACAGATCTTTAAAATATCTTTATTTTACATTTTAATATTTAGAGGTTAGAAGAAAAGGCCAAGTCCATATTCTCCCCTAGAATAAATTTGTAGCTGAACTGGTACCCAAGCAATAAAAATCGCTTCTGTATTTACACAATTGTAACAGTTCATAAAAAAGTGCCTTTTGACTTTTCCCTGTGTTTAGGAACCCATAGAATCTGATTTTATATTTAAAATAAAGAAATCATTTAGAATAAGTTCAGAGAAATTTAAAAATATTTGTGATCCCTTGAAATGCCTTAAAGCCATGAAATATTTTTTTTGCCAAACTCCCCCACCACCCATAATTATTACAAGGTAAATAACTGGTTTCAGAATAACAGTGAAAAATCAAAAACTGTTTTTATTCAAAACTCCTACTTCTATTGTTTCAGATTTATTCAGAAATTTTATGGGTAAATAAGTACTACAATAAAGTAGCCTTCTGCTTATAAACCTGCAAAATAAAATATCCCAGTTACCTTTGAAACATTGAGCAGAACCTGAACTGAGTATCTGATCACATCCATGCATGGAACACTCCGGTTGCAACTTCGAATCAGAAGGAAAATAGTGTGGATTGCTCTGCTCTGGGCCATATTTTCACAGCACACTGGGGACAGCCTGGTAGCCACCTCTAAAAGAATCAAAGAAAAACAAATAGAGTAAAGAAAACTCTGAAGTTCAAGCAAAATAAATGCAAACCAGGATTTTATCTATTTTTAAGTAGAAGTACAAAGTAAAAACTGCAATTATTAAGTGTTTCTAAAGCAATAGTTTTAATATTCCAGACTGAAAATTAAGCAGACAAAATGATCCACAGAAAACATGTATTGATAGTAAAAATGATCATAAATTTATGCAAGGTATAGCATTACTAGGACTGACAGGAAATTAGAGCAATCATACAGGATTTCCTTTCTCTACATAGCCACTTGTTGTTCTTAAATCAATAATCTCATTTTAGTCTGGAAAACCCTCCATTATGCCCTCTAACATTCACATTTTACACTCATGCAGAAAGCCTAAATAGCATTATGAACTCTCCTTCGCTGAAAAAATCCAGTTTTTATCACTCTGAAAATCCATCAGTTATAAGAGAAAAAATACTGACCAAGATGCTTTAGTGCTGTAAGAATGTAGGAGAGATGTTTGTATTTTAGAAGGTGTTCAATTGCAATTGCAGTTCTGTTGCCCAGTTTGTTTTCTTCTCTGCTCTTTTCATTGGCCTTTTCTAAGCTGAGTCTCAAAGCTCTGGTTTTTGCTGTGTCAGTCATCTTCCTCCAGGAATATCCTCTCCACAATGCCTACAGAAAAGGAATTCCACAGATGGAAAAAACTTGTAAAGGAGAGACAAGGCAGCAGAACTTCCATCACCATTCCTAATCAGTTTTATACAAGTCTGACAAAGTATTGATTTACCTTGGGTATTCAATTTGAAGTAATTAACACCCAGTGTTTAAGCTTTCAAATACTGGACTTTCGAGACAAAAGGCCAAAAAAATCCATGCTATACAGCCCACTCCCACTCCCACCCAGCAGTATCTGCTTAATGTTCCTTCATGATCCGTTTGCCTTCAGCTTCCATGGCTAAACCAAAGCTTGAATTTCACTGATAAATTCATCAAGCAAAGCAAACATCTTCCCTCTCCCCAAAAACCCCCGAGGAAAAAAACAGATAATAAAAATAAACAAACCAACCAACCCAACATGCCATTTTCTTACAAGAGGTGTTTACCTGGAATTTAATGATTCCCACTGCAAACCTTCTCCTGCGTCGGCGGGCGAGGAACGCCCTCACGTTTCTCTGGATGAGGGTTGCTGCCTCGTGCCTGTGCCTGAGCCAGCCTCGAACCACACGCTGTAACTGAACGAGTCTTTGATAATCTCTTAAAAACCTCTTCCGTTGCATTGTGGCTCGGAACCATCTCTGTTCAAAATGAAAGCAGCGTTCTGTTTATTTAAAACTTTTCCCCGAAATTCCCTTTTCCCACCCTAAATGAGCACTGGTAAAACCGGAGTGTTTTAACATGGTTTTGACAGATGGAGGCACTATAAACATCACCAGTCACGTAACATCTCCATGACTCTGACTGGCCTGGGGTAGCTGAAATGCAAGACTGCAGAATGAAATCTTAACTAGGAGCCACTGGGGAAGCATTCTGAGGAGAGGAGAGAGAGAAGGAAGGGTAGAGGAGGGGGTAGATGGAATAACTTTCAGCTGGACCTAAAATGATCATCCAGACCAACTGTCTGATCACTTCAGGGCTGACCAAAAGATAAAATATGTAACTCTCCCAATTTACACTTCTCTCCTAGGAGTTCTCTTTCTCTTGGCTGGCTTTTAAGAACCACCATTCCTGATTTCTCATCTCCCAGCTCTGTTTCTTCCCCTCTATAAGCGAAGAAGGGACAAGGTACTGTGTGCCAAATCAGAGCAAAAAAACCCCTTTTCCATCCATTCTCTCTTGCCTTAAAGGGACAATCTAGCTTATGGGGAGAAATAACAATTTGTACATATGGAGAAGCAGGAGGACAAAGTTTGCTGTGACATCCTTGACCAGAGAACAGCTATTTCAGGGCTCCCATTTTAGCCTCCCCATTTATCCAGTGCTGATCTCCCATCTGGAACTAAGCTAATGGAGACCTGAAAATAAATTTTACAGTTTGGTGGTGCTGCAATACAGACCTGATTTTTGATCTTGTTTTTAGATAAGTAAAACCTGGTGTTATTAGAATGTTGCAACCTACGCAGGCTCTGATACCACTGGCAGATCAGAACCATCCAACAAATAAATCACAGTATCCCAAGGGATTGTTCATGGAAGGAGATGCTCTGCATTTCACAAACCTTACAGGTTGCTCTGTCTGATCTTTTCACCTCCAGCAGGATATAAAGAAACAGGCTAAGACAGCACTCAGATTCCTTTAGCAAGCTTGAGGGTCTGAAGGAAACAAACTTTCCTATCCATTCTCAGCTTTAAAGTGTTTAAGCCTCCAAAGCTTTCTTAGCTGTGTATAAGCAGCATTATTTAATAAATCATAGTCTCCATAATTTAGCTTAATTTTCACATGTGAAGGAGCTACAGTGTCTTAGCTCACAGAAAACAAATTAGATTGTTAGAAAAAATCATTCAGCCTTAGTTAGACCAACCTGTATTATGAGAACAGATGAGATCTGGGTCTGTGCAAGTTTTAAGATGAGATGAATCCTGTAGGCCCTTTGAATTTTAATTGCAGAGATATGATGATATGCAGCTGCTGTGAAATACAGAAGTCTCTGCTTTTGTTTCTGTTCTGAAATCTGTAGAAGGAAAACAAAACAAGGAACATCAGCAATTTTCCTGCTCTAAGGTAGCTGGATGTCCACACAAAGAACACAGTACACAGCAAGATAGTACTGGAGACTGGAAAATCACCTGAGAGCTAAAGGAAGCTACCTCACTGCAGTGCTGGGTCTCTGATCTAAATGATAACACAGAAGTGATTCCAAGCAATATCATCAATGCACAGCAGAGAACAACTCCATTGTAAGCCTGTGTGTGCAGAAGCATCAGTTACAGGTAAGCCACAAAGACCTCAGAAGCTAAAACAACATCCAGCAGTGAAAACATACTTTAGTTCTAAAGGACTGTAAGAAAAGGCTCAAACTGTGTTTGATCTCTTCTGACCTGCCCAATATTCAAAGCAGTCAACAAAAACTTGATTTCAACACCAAGAAATCAAGTTTTCCTCTCCTTGCGAGTCAGAATTAATGGTAAAACAGCTCCAGAGATACTTTACACCCAAAGCACAGATTTAATTTCAGTGATACCAACCTTTTTCCTGACTAAATAACCCCGTATAAAGGCTTGCAGTCTGATGACAGCTCCTCTAGTCTTATTGTATTTCATAAATTGAAGCCTGCCTTCCTGCCAAGCCCGCAGATGTTTTTGGATAATTACAGCAGCAGCTTTTTGTTGAACAAATTTCCTTCTTGCCTTGAAACCTCTATATGCGTTTTGGATCAGACATGCAGCCTGGTGCTTCTGAAAAAGATTTTCAAGGATGCATTGATAATTAAACTTTTGTTCACTCATGTCAAGATCAATATACATTTATTTTTAGTTCTAGTGTGGTTTTCTTTTCCCATTATAAGACAAAAATAGAATGAGAAATACAAGTAAACTCACACAGCACCAGTTTAAATGAAATACCTTTCACAGTTTGGAAGATCTTTTCACTTACCTAAATGGGGTCAAAATATGGGCTTAATCTATTGCAAGCAATAAAGCCAGCAGAAAATCCAGCATTTTATTTTGGTATCAGTATATAGAGAGATAATTCAACAACTGGAACTGTTCAAAACAAAGAATCAACCCTGTTACTTAAAGCAAAAAAGCATATTTAATATTTTGAAGATTGAACAGCTTTGATTTGAACAATCTTCGCTCTGGTTCCACCTTTTCTATGCTTCTGCACGTTGATGACAAAAACCACCCAAATATTTTGAAAACTTTTAAAATAACTGTGACACACGAGCGTGCAAGTGCAAACATACCTGTCTCAGGAGTCTCCTAGCCCTGTGCTGCCTGTATGCCAGCTGAACCTTGACCGCAGCGCTCCTGGCCGCCAGAAACCGCTGGCGAACTGCTCGCGCAGCGCGGGTCGCTCTCCACGCCCTCTGGATGGTCAGTGCACAGGCCTTCATCTTCAAAAACCTAACATGGAAATGCATTTCTAGTAAGGAAACAGGGATAGTTTACAAAATCATTAAGGCAGGTATTGGGAAAGCAGAGCTGTTATCAACCAGATCTTGGAGTGCTGGAAAATGGGAATAGCCAGCAACACTGGCGGAAAGACTGATTTAAACAGAAGAGGCTTCCTGGTTTCCCACAGGAGGTATTGCCCTAACTTGCTGCCAAAGGAGGCTGGGGAGGGACACAGCAGTTTGAAAGGCATTGGACAGACTGACATATCCATAAAAGGATAGTAACAGGAACAGGCAGGGATGTTTAAAAAGCAGGGTTGCTGAGGGAGGACCTTGTATCCCTGAACAGCATCCTCTACTGCCACTGGCATGGGACAGTTCAGAATGAGATGAGCTACCATGCTGATCTCATAGCAAAATAAACATAAACCAGTTTAACTATTCCACTGTGGATTAAAATGAAATGGTTTCTCAACCTGTATGCTGGAATTTTAATAATATCCAGAACATTTCTCTTGCAAAAAACAGAGAAGTGAAAAAAAGATCAAAGCCTACCCTTTCTAGAGCCCCAATTTGTGAAGGTGCTTTCATTCCAGAAAAACAGTTCAATGTAATGAAAATCTTGTGCAAAAGAATAACCCCACCTGCACCAACAGGGTTACACTTGTGCACGTTACAAGGATGCTGCAGGGGCAGAGTCTGAGAACCTAAAGCGTTCTAAAGGGTGCAGCTTGGAAAAGCAGAATGATTTCCCTCAGACTGAGCGTTACCGAGAGCGCAGCTGCTTGGTTCTCCAGTGGCTCTGAACAACAAGGGCAGCTCTGAGCACAGCCTCGTATTCCTTCCGTGCCTTGTAGCCTCGGAACCAGGCTTGGATGAGCCGGGCTGCTCTCAGCTTGCTAGCCCACTGCCTGCCTTTGTAGCCTCTGTATGCTGCCTGTTAGAGAAACAAAATAAAGCAAAAATAAACCAGAGCTTTTCATGGAATGAACAAAACTAAAAGGAAAAATATCACATTAACATGAATGACTTGTACTATTCCTATCTCTAAAATACTAAAAATATTTAACTTCCCACAACTAGAAGATGTTTTCAAAAGCAAGTGAAACTCATTCAAGGAAATACCACCACTCTCTTTAATACTAATCTGCAAAAATAACTATATTGTGAAAAAACTAATACAAGAGATGAAAAAACCCAAACAAACTCAATAAAAACCACTTTTATGATTACCTGAATTGTAATGGCAGCTCTTTTCATTTGATGGAATCTGTGTTGATCAACTTTTCTCATCCGATGGGCTCTGTAGTGCTGCTGTATTAACACAGCAGAAAACTTGCACTGAAGGTATTTCTGTCTCTGAATAAATCCACGGAAAGAGGCCTTAAAAGAAAAAAGAAAAACTTGGAATATTTCACCACAAAACAGCTGGGAATGTTTGCAAGTTTTTATGTACAGCTATATTCACTAGGTTATTATAAGAACAACAATATAAATACATGTATTTCCAATTTCAAAATTAAGTCTTTTTTTCTACCTTTCAAGCAAAGTAAACATACTTAGATTGTTCAGGATATATAAGTTAAGCATTCAGAAGATAATTAAGCAGCTGCCAGTACCCGCCAAAACACAGAGGTGAGGAAAGCACACCTGTTTTCTATCAGTTAAGTAGAGCATGTGCTCTCCAACAAGGGAGCCCAAGCCACCCAACATGGACAGGGTGCTCAGGGCCACAAATTATTATAAGGGATGATTTATTTCCCTTTCTTCCTTGATTTGGGGCAATTTCCCTCCATTTAATTAAATTCCTCTTCAAAAGCTCTGTTAGGCACTTAGATCAGTCTAGGGCCAATTAGTGAACCTAGCAGGATTTACTCACATCTTCTAAACATGAGTCCTAAAGAATGTAGCAATCATGTGTTTTTTGCCATTTATGTCACTTTATACCCACTACCAGTGCCCTCTCATGCAATACATCAATACAGCTTTCATTCATATTCCCATCAAAGAAAACACTCATTAAGCCACTAATATTTAGAGGTGAAATTGTTGCCATAAAGACCCTTATTTCTGTGTACTATGGTAGTAAGCATTATACATCTGCCCTGTAGCACACTTCAGAAATTGATTCTGCTTTAACTTTAAACTGTGGTTTGCAGGAGCAGTAAATCTTTAAAACACCTACAAACAGAAAACAACAATACACCCAAATCCCAGTACTATTCATTGAAAAGTACCTGAATTTTTATTGTGCTTTCTTTAATTTTGTGAAACCTCTTCCTTTCAATGTATCCTCTGACTGTGGCCTGCACAAGGATAATGCTGCTCCGGGTTTGTAAGTAAATCATTCTCTGGTGCCTCACGGTCAGGTGGGATCGGTAGTGCCGCTGCAGGACAACTGCTGCTCTTTTATAGCTCCTATACTGCGATTGACATTTATGCATTAAGTAATAGGATTGCAATGTGACAGCTGCTGCTCTGAGCTGGATGTATTTTCTACGCTGCAGAGCCATCTGAAGAAAAGCCTGGATCTTCCTTGCGGCTCGGACTTGCCTTGCTGTTTTCCTTGCTCTCGTACCTCGGAAGGCAGACTGAATAACCACTACGGCTTGTCTTTGAGCCAGGTACTCCGCTCGCTGTGAGCGGGCCCTGAGACAGGACCTGTACCACCTCTGAACAGCAACTGCTGAGCTCCGCAGCAGGGCATAGCGAGCCCTGGCTCTGTGGCATCGGAACAGGGACTGGATCGTCACTGCTGCTGCTTTCTTTGCGAGGAAGCGTCTCCTCTCTGTGCGCATTTGCAGGAATGACTGAATGTGCCGTGCAGCAACGTTGGCTCTGTACAACTGCCTGGCTTTCCTAGCACGGAAAGCAGCCTGAAGGCAAATGACGGCCTTTCTTATTGCTGCGTAGTTTTTCATGGCAGCTTCTCTTGCCATTTTGGCTCTGAACCTCTGCTGTGTGACTGTGGCAGCCCAGCAGAGCTGTCTGTAACACCTACGTTGGACGTACATCCGATAGCTGGCCTGTATGACAGCTGCTGAAACATGCAGGATTTTCAGCTCCTGCCGTGCCTTCATGCCTCTGTATGCTGCTTGAAGAACAAGAACAGATTTCTTCACTGTCAGATATTTCTTGCGCCGGTTCTTTCCTTTCAAATAGGAGCGATAGTAGGTCTGAATAACCACAGCTGCATTTCTCACCTTCTGATAGGCCCTTCTCTCCCTGAGCATTCTGTAGGCTGCCTGTATTGTACTGGCAGCGAAATGCATGTGCTGGAGACTCCTCCTCACCCTGACACCTCTGTACACAGCCTGGATGCAAATAGCTGCTCTGCGCAGAGAGCGATATTCCAAAGCATGCTGCCTTGCCAGAGCCAAAGCCCGGTACCTTCTCTGAAAGACAAGAGTAGCTGCCTTAAGGGAGAGGTATCTCTGACGTTCCCTGAAGGCTCTGAAGTTTTTCTGAACCACGGTCGCAGCACGGTGCATTTCTCGCTGTTGTTTTCTTGCTTGCATGTCTCGAAAAGCCCTCTGGATACAAGTTGCTGCTCTCTTTAAAGAAGTGTAACGCTGCACAGCAATTTTCCTGAGCCTATGGGCTCTGTACCTCCTCTGTATTAGCTGGGCTGCCCACTGAACCCTCCTGTAATGACGGTACTGCCGATACATTCGGTAGTTGCTCTGTATTGTAAGTGCTGCCTCACGTCGTCTCTTCAAGAGGCGTCTTGTTTTCATTCCCCTGTAGGCAGCTTGAAGAACCAAAACAGAATTGTACAGTTTTAAGTACTTTTCTCTCACACGCTTCCCTTCCCTGTGAGCTCGATAACGCTGCTGTATGATTACTGAAGCAAGCCTGAGTGCTTGATAAGAAGTGTAAATTTTACGCATTCTTAACATTGCTTGAATAACTGTAGCAGCTTGATGCATTCGCTGTATTTCTTTCCTTACCACAAATCCTCTATAAGCAGACTGTATGATAACAGCAGCATTAAGGAGAGAGAGATATTTCTTACGCTGAATTTTTGCCAGTTTTGTTGCTCTGTATTTTCTCTGAATTACAACAGCAGCTGACTTAATGGAAAGAAAACGTTTTCTTTCAAGGAAAGTTCTAAACCTTCTTTGAATCACCACAGCCGATTCATTCATGGTTCTGATAAGTCTTCTTGTTTTCATACCACGGAAGGCAGCCTGGAGGCGTAGTACAGCACTTCTCATAACCATGTAGCTGTGAACTTGTGCATCTCTCTCCTTACAAGCACGGAACCACTGCTGAATCCGCCTCGTTGCAAGCAGCAACTTTCTGAACTGGCTCTGTTGTTTGTGCATCCGATAATAGGACTGGATTATTGCTGCTGACCGGTTCATAGTTTTTAAGTCGTGTCGGACTTTCATGCCTCTGTAAGCAGCTTGGAGGATAATAACAGACATCTTTAATTGCAAATACTTTTTGCGTTGCACTTTGCCTAAACAAAATGCTCTGTACTGCCTTTGAATTCTTATTGCTGCCATTCTCATTGACCGGTATTTTATGCTCGTGCAATGCATCTTATACGTGGCTTGGATGCAAACAGCTGCTTGGTGCATGCAGTGAACCTGTCGCCTCACTCTCACTCCTCTGTAAATCGCCTGCACTTTGACTGTGGCTCTTTTTAAAGACACATATCTCTGCCTTTGACATTTAGCATGGATAACTGCACGGTAACGCCTTTGGATGGCTACAGCTGCAGATCGAAGTCTTTCATATTCCTTCTTGACCAGATAAGATTTGAAGGCAGCTTGTATAGTTGTAGCAGCTTTGTTTAGTTTGTTCAGTTGTCTCCTCACAACCATTCCACGGTAAGCAGACTGCAAGACTAACACAGCTCCCTTGGTTTTTAGATAAATGGCACGCTGGGTTTTTCTCATGCAGTAGGCTCTGTAGTATTTCTGAATCACCAGAGCGGCTTGTCTTAGTTTCTTGTATTTTAGTTGATTTATGTGCATTCTGTAGTAGGACTGGATAATTGTTGCACAATGATGTTTCTTCTGAATCGTCTTTCTCACAGCTTTCCCCCTCCATAGCGCCTGAAGCTGCACTGCGGCGTTACGCAGCTGGACAAACTCTCGCCGTTGTCTCTGGCCTAGAACCCTGGCTCTGTAACGCCTTTGGATGGTCAGCACAGCGTGGTTCACAAGCCTGAATTTCTTCACAGCCATGAATTTTCTGAAGGTGGACTGTATCCTCGTAGCAGCAACATGCTGTCTTTGAATCTGCTTTCGTACCTTCCAGCCACGAAAAGCTGCTTGCAAAGACAGCACTGCTGCTCTTGTCACTAAGAAGTTCAGTCTTTGCCTCTTACCACCCATACAATTTCTGTACCACCTCTGAATCACAACGGAGGCCTGAACCACCGCCTTGTATTTGACTCGTGCAGCATGAGCTCTAAAAGCAGTCTGAATTCTAATAGCAGCTCTGTGTTCGAGTTTAAGCTTTTTGCGTGTTTTATAACCCCTGTAGGCTGCCTGTAAGCACAGAGCTGCTTTTTTAACTTGCAAGAACTCCCACCTGTGGCACCGGGTCTTTTTGTAGGCACGATAATGTTGCTGAATGACAATGGCAGCACTACAGATGCTTAAGTACCGTTGCCGGTCCCTTTTCATTCTGAAGCAGGCCTGAAGAAATACTGCAGCCTCCCTCCACCTTTGGATTTGCTTCCTGACAAGATAGCCTCGAACTAGAGCCTGAATTCTTATGCAACCTCTCTTCAATTTCCTATAATCTTCTTTAAATTGAAGAGCACACCTCCGAGCGCGATACCTTCGCTGGACATAAAGAGTTGCTGCCCTCAGAGCACAGTAGCGCTTACGGACTAGCCTCATCTTTGCAAGAGTTTGAACCGTCACTGTGGCATCTCTCAGGTTTTTAAATCTCTTCCGGGCCACATAAGCACGGAAACTTGACTGAATTTTGATCACGGATCTCAACATGTGAGCCTCTCTCCTGGCTTGCATCCCTCTGTAGGCAGACTGGAGAACAATGGCAGCCAGGCGCACCCTCTGGAAAGCAGCAGCTGCTCTTTTAGCGGCCACATGTGCCCGATATCGGGTTTGAATTACAGAAGCAGCATTTTTTATCTCTTTGTATCTTTTTACTTGTTGGTATTTTCTCACGTGTGACTGTAGTGTAGTGACAGATTTTTTCAACTGCAGAAATCTTTGTCTCTCTTGTTTCATTCTCCACAGCGATTGAATAACACACGCCGCTTTCGCTCGTCTGTACAGCTCTCGTGCCTTCATGCCTCTAAAAGCAGCTTGAAGAACTATCACTGCTGCACGCTTTTGCAAATAAGATTCTCTCTCAGCTTTCCCCAGTTTATAAGCTCTGTAACGCTGCTGAATTGTCACTATTTTTGCCCTGTGCTCTTGGTAAACACGTCTGGCCAGCTGACACCTGTACCAAGCCTGAATCTTGATAACACTTTGCTTAATTTTTAGATACCGCTTCAGGTCTCTGTGCATCCTGTACCAAGACTGTATGACAAGGGCAGCCCTCCTTCTCTTAGCCAGTTTTGCAGATTGCCATTTTCGGAAATAACTCTGAATCACCAAAGCTGCTTTAATTCTCTGTTGAATTTTGTATTTTCTCCATCTTCTGAATGCAGACTGGATAGTAAGTGCTGAAGACTTTAAGATTTCATATCTTTGCCGATCTATTTTTGCCAACTTAGTTGCACGCAGATGTCTCTGAATTGTAACAGTAGCCCAAACAATTCGTTTATATGCAGCAACAGACTTCACCATCCTTATCCTTGCTTGTACAAAAATAACACAGTGTCTTAGCTGTAAATATCTTTTCCTAGCAGAGTATCTCCTCCAATAAGCCTGTAGGTAAAAAAAGAAAAAATTTAGTATTTTCTTCATAGTATCTCAAGTTAAGAATGAATGAGGACTGTCATCTTCAGATGTTATAAGATTTCTTATTCCTACTTATCAGAACCAGAGAGAGTTCTGAGTTGGAAAGGATTCACAAATATCATCAAGTCCAACACTTGAGTGAATGGCCCATACCAGGATCAAACCCAGGACTTTGGTGTTATTAGCACCATGCTCTAACCAGCTGAGCTCATCTCTGGGTCTTAATTCCTGGGAAGGTAAACCCAGAAATCTATTTAACAAAAAAAAAAAAAAAAGCATAAGCTGAATGCTTTTTAAGCATTTTATATTCTGGGAAAAGCCTCAATTTGCCCTTGCAACAGCAGATTCCCTTTTACACACTTTGATAAATCAGCAATTCTTTAACATCCATTCTAAAAAGCCTTAATTTATTTTTGGGTAATGGTGGTAAAAGTACCTTGAGAAACTGAATTAACTGCCCAAACTACCACTGCCATGTCTGCCACTCTGAATGTGCCACTGCAGGTGACATAACACTTGAAGAATAATTTTAATTTTTTTTAAAAGCTTCTTTAAGTAACGTTCAGCAGCTGCAAAGAAGAAAACCACCACTATCTGATCAGTCCTTACACTGACTGTTTAAGGCCCTGTGTTTTAATGCTTAGGGTATTCCAAAACATTCACCAAGAAGGAATAATAGTTAATTTAATAGCACATTACCATCCTTCCCCGGAGAGAAAAACTTACTAAACCTCTCAAAAGCAGAGGGGAAAAAATTTTTTAAAGTATTACATTTCATGGAAGCATTAATTGCTACAAGCAGCACAAATGCTCCACAGCAAGGCTATTTCTTAGATGTTTCAGAGGGATTTCTTGCTGTGTAACCTCACTTTAGATTGTACTACCTGAATGACTGTGGCAGATTTATTTCTGGCTTCCTCCAGTTTTGCCTTTTTCAGACGGAAGAGAGTCATCCTGGCCAAGCATCCTCTCCAATGCTTCTGGATGAAAACAGCTGCGTTCTTCTTCCTCAGGAGGCGTCGACGAGCCAAGAAGTTCATTGCAGACTTCTGGATTATCCGAGCAGCTCTGTCTCTTTCCTACAAAGAGTAAATTTCCACTGAACATTAGCTATGGACTTTTCGCTCAATTTTTTGATTTGAGTAACTATCTAGAGCAATTTCATAAAAATAGAGTACATATGCACACATTGTAAGACTAATTAATAAGAATAATGCCTGCAATGTTTAAAGGGTTTTGGTTTTGATTCCTTCTCCCCCATCAGCATCTTTACTTTTAGTTATTTCAAAAGAGTAAAGGGAATGTTTTGTCATCATTATTAAGGTTGTGTAGATTTTTTTAAAGTAAAGAATCTGGAGATGAAAAATCCTAAATACAACCTCTGTCCCCTTCTACACCAGAGTCTTAGAATATTTCACTTGGATACTGTTCCAGTATCAAATAATATCTAACTCAGTAAGACACAGCGGTGGCATTTATGAACCTCAAGAGTGTCAGCTTTGAAATCCCCACAAGATCTGGTATAAATACCAAAAAATCAAGATACAGAATATCAGAACTCATGAAATTCAATTCAAAAGATTGGTGAAGCCTAGCTCCTTAACAAAAATAGTAAATACATGGAGAAGTTTAATTACTGCTCTCAGCTAGTAGACATTGGCAGGAATTAACTCCTCCTTTTTGTTTTAAGGAAGGAGTGCAACTATTTTGTATTTGAAATATTGGGAAAGGAGCTTAAGGGGTGACACGCTCTACACAGAACACACAAAAAAGAACAGTAGCCTTTAAACACCTATCATGATTTCAGAACAGTCCTAAAGAAAAGTGGTTTTTAGTAAATTACATCACCAAGAAGGGCACGTATTTTGATGTTAGAAATGGCCCTCATTAGTTTAAATGCTAATATTATCCCAATAAACCTGTATATTTCAGTGAATTTGGATTCTTTATTTTTTCTTGAAGTAGAAGCTCTGAATATTGCACAAAGGGTACCTGAGAGAGTTTGAGTTCCCTTCTCAGCCTGTAGTTCCTCCAAGCAGCCTGAATTAATCGTGCAGCTCGGGTTTCTTGGCGAAGATCGAGAAGCCGTGAACACAGAAACGACAGGTAGGTGATAACGACCTACAGGAACACAGACCACAGCAGGTTAAGGGCTGTACAAAAGAGCAGGACACGTTCCCAGGAGGGCAGAACACAACTCTGAAGGCATTTTACCTTCTCATCAGGAATTGTATTTGACATGTCTGCGTGATGAATCATTGCTGGTATCCCACCGAGGTCAGAAACTGCAGCATTGATCAGCTGGAAGTTTTGCTTTTCATTGTCCAGGAGTTCCTTGTATAGGACCGAGGGAGTTACAGCTTTGTAAAGACAAAACACCAGTCAAATCAAATTGTGCATAAAAGAAATAGATCTAACATGAACTTCTGTGCATCAGATAACTCACTTTGGTCAGACATTTCTTCCACAACATTTAGAGAGGTGTCAGACTCAGATGAGGAGGAAGAGTTGAGTTCCACTGAAACAGTTCTTGAGCATTCCACAGTTTGAGTTGTTCGTTGGCACACAGCTTCCAAAGGCACGTAGCAGGGGTGATAGTGATGAATCAAATGACAGAATACTCTGCCATCTGAGAAACACACCGTGAAATTTTCCACCTGTTCAATGAAGTAAGATACACATTCCTTGAATTTTTTGTTACCAGTTAATTGGTATAAACTGGATACAGAATTTCTTCTCTTGTACCTTTAAATGTGACCAAGTGCAAATTATTTTTTAACAAAAAAAATTAGGTAGCTAGTGCTTCCTTTGAACATTTACTGTAAAATGACACACAGCTATGAGAACCCAGAAACAAAAGAGGTGTCAGTCATTATAGAGTGAATCTACAAAGGAAACATTTAAGAAACCAACCTTTCTATGGCAGGATCCCAAATAAACTTCTATAGATACCTTTACATTAGGTTTCCAATGCAGAAATAAGTTCTGAACTTGCATCAATCCTAAGTGCTCTGTTTCCCCCTTCAGAAAAACTAGCAGCTGTGACTGTATTCTGACCAGTCAGGTCTCTGACCAGGGCTTCCCTTCTTGGAATGAACAAACATATCCCTTCTAAACAAACATCTCTGAGGAGATGAACTGACCTTATCCCAAACATTAGTTTAATTCTCACAGTTCTTAGAAACACAGAAAATTCTATGCACAAATACTCTTAAAATGAAGGCTCATTAAAAGTCCACAAACAACTCACATTCCAGCAAAAGCTGTTCTATTTTGAAAAGCATTTTTATGCATAAGACTAAGTGGAAAGGGAAATCTTTTTGTTCACAGTTTTTTTTAAAAGAGAGCTGCAGCAAAACTCGGAGTGATGGTTATTTCAAATGAGATTAAACAAAGTCCAGAAGGATATTTACAAATAATTATCATTGACTTCTACTACATATTTGATAGTTTGAAGAACTCTGCCCTGTAAAGAATTACCACAGCACACGGTGTATTTGTTGAAGTGTACACAAAATGATTTACCTTGATATTGTAAAATCCACAAACAGCATTAACCCATGCCATCAGCAGCTTCACATTTTCACTGTAATTCTGAGATAAGAAGTTACTACTGTCTTCCCGTAGCCTAAAACCAGTTGGAACAGTCTTGATGGCACCCAATTGTGCTTTTCTCTTGTGTGTGTTCTTCAAAAACGCAATTTCTTCTTTTAACTGTTCCACATTCAGAAAAACATCCACCTGTTCGGAAGAAAAACAAGAGATTGACATGCTAACAGTCTGACATGTCCTGCATTACAGCTGCTGGATTCAGAACTTTAGACGGCATTTGAAAGGGAAACTACACTCATTTCTTAGCAGTACCTGCCACACAACCAGTAGTAATCTGATTTGCCAGCATAGATGGCAGATAAAACCCCCTAAATCTACCCTTCCCACTGTTCTGTGTCAGTTACTGCAGTAGTAAATAGCTGGGAGAAACAGGGAAATTCCCCAAAACAGCCTGTGTAATTTCAGTGTGCTCTCAGAGGAAACAACAGCTTCAGAGTCCTGCCTGCATTTCCACTGAGCCCATGTACCAATCCTCCTCTTTTAAGGGATTCCAAAAGGACTTGAGCTGGTGTTGTGATGGAAGGAGATTTGGAGAACAAGAAGCACATCCACAGGGCTTGGATGAAGCCACTACTCACTGAAATTATTTCTCTAATCAAAAGCAATGCAACTGTGACACATGCATCAGAAGAACTAACTGAAGGAAGCAAACTACTTAAAAGTGTAACAGTATTTAAAGAAAGAAAATAATTACATTTGATTTTTATTATATTGTTCTACCTTTAGCGATAGTTCTGCAGCTGAAGTCTTAAATATTGTTGCATTATATATACTTAATTGCACTTACATTCCTGACTACTTAGTGATGAAATTCCACCTCAGATTCTATCTTATTTTGCCTTTCATACATTATGTTCCTTCCAACTGGATTTGTCAGTTGGACACTTATTTAAAAATATTCTCTGACTCAAGTTAACTCTCAAAACAGTCTTAAGAAAATTATTTTTACTTTCTCTACTAACTTTTGAAATGTCATTGCTGTAATGCCTAAGAAATCTTCATTCTTATTTCAAGAATGTTTCATCAAATTGACTGTTTCAGATAAAAGGAAGAAAAAGTAGAAGAGCTACAGCTTCAGAGATTACTCCATAATTGTCTGTCAGCATAACCTCAAAATGTCCTTTTCAGTTAGTAAGAGTTCACCTGCAGTTTGAGATCAAGATTATTTTAAAGTATCAATTCTGCTACTGTACAGCATAAACTCAGAAGTTCAGTGTTTTCCAAAACCTTGAATGAATGTGTAAGGAAAAGCACAGGTAAAACACTATCCAAGCTGTCTTGTTAGGGAACAATCAGCAGTTTAGTAAAGTTTCCATGGAGCTTTGAATGTACAAAGCAAATAATTTCAGTCTAAAATTTGATTAGTAGAGGCTTTCACAGACATCAAATATTCCTGAAAAGACTGGTGTTTTTGTTATTCCTCCTTTGTAACTAGCAAAACCCAAGCAAAATAAGCAATTGAATAGTACCTGGAAGGCAAAGACAATTTTCCACAGCAGTGCTAACGTTCGTTCCCTGTGTCTATCCACAATATCCCTGGAGTCAATTGAAGCACCTATCAAATAAACCAAGGAATTAACAGTGTGCACTAATTATCTGATGCACTTACAATAAACAACCCTGATTTCTAGGCCTTACCAGTTTCATCTTTCAAGTGCACTCCTCGCTCTTTAAGGACGTTAAGAACAATATCAATGTTATGCATCTTCTGTAGCCGACTTATTGCAGGAACTCTCAGCTGTTTTGAAAGACTCCAGTTTTTGGTCAGAAGCTCCACTGTTCTCCTAACAAAGGTAATTGCATGGTTTAATGCCTCTGCTGAGCTCACATGAAGTATTATATAAAAGAAAATAAATATTTCAATAGAATTCTGTATCAACGCACACAAGACGAATGCCACATTGTAAATCCACAGCCAGGTTTGTTACAGAAAAATCAAATTCATCCAGTGGAGTCTGAATATGACTGACAGGTAGTCCTAAGAAACCCAGATGGCGGGAAAGGTCACCTTCACCACTCAGGAAGTCCCGGGAAAACGCAAGCAAAAGGTCTTTGCTAGCCTAAAATTACAAAAAAAATATAAAATCTCAGCACTACAATATTTGTCAAGCAGAATACAATTTTCATCACTTGTACCCCCCAAATTACATTTCAAATTTCCTTGTTAATTCTTAAAATTACATATTTTTTTAAAAATTATTTTTAGCAAGTTACACAGTTTTAACTTTTGTCAGATTAAAAACAATAACAAAATTCTACACTGAGTCATAGGACAATACTGGAGAGAGACATCAAATCACAGCTCTCACCTTGAACTCTGCATCCCTACAGAACAGGCAAGGGTCATGGTCAATCATTCTGGACCGTTTGGCACAGTCCAGAAAGCAAACCAGGAGCAGCAATTTTTTCAGTGTGAACTTTGACAAAGCTTCCTCATGACCTAAAATGATAAAACTCAGTAAGTGATAGTCGAAAAATTAGGTGCTGCAAAGAAGTCATTTTGGAAGAAGCTGTTACCTTCCCGGTAAAGGTGGGGCACAGTGGGATGTCTGTACTCAGCTGCAATGTCAGGGTTCCAAAGCAGGCGATTGAGGATAAATATTGCTAAACCCATGACATCACTATTACTCTCCAGAGCTATCAGTTCTCCATAAATAGTCTAATAGAAAAGAAGGGGAAAAAAGCAGAAGTGTTAAAAATTACCTTAAATACTATATGATTTTTGGATCAATATACATGATTGAATTTCTAAAATAATAAATGGCAATTGGTCTCTAAAAATCAAACAGTTTTCAATTGAGTCACTGAAAGGTAAAGCCAAAAGAAATTTCTGAAGATCTAATCTTATTTCAAAACATGTATGATCATCTACATCTGAGAAATCAATCAGTAACTTCTTTGAGACAATCACGTTCTTCTCCAGTTTATTAAAGTGAAACTGATAGGGAAACGCTTTTGTGTTATTGGCCGGGGAATTAACTTCCACTTCCCTTGATCAAATACTTTCTTAATAAGGTAAGCACTTTTTAAAAGCAAGTATGTTGTAACAATTTAAAAGACATGCATCAAGCTATAACTGAATTGAACCTACCTGAATCAGTATGACAGAAAATATAAAGAAAACAACTTCTACTAAAAAAAATTGCTCGATGTCCTTCAAACTTAGAATATAGATTATAGATTACACTCAGTGCACTTACCTCCAGACCTATACGCAGCCATAAAGGGTTGTAAGATAAAAGCCAATTAAGGACTTTCTGCCTTTCTCCTGCAAGAGAGCATCTTATTAGATCCAGCAAGCATTTCATATCCATATAAAAATTTCTATTAACCAATTATAGGTGAAACAACCTCAGTGTGTGAATAATCCTTTTCCTGCTTACCAGAGGAGAGAACGCCAGGTTTGAGCCCCCTTACCTAAGTCCTTCCAGAGGTGCCTGTCCCTCCGGACCAGCAGGCGCCGGGTTTCAATCTCACCCTCGAGTTTCTGGATGGCCCTGGCCATGGATTCCGAGGTGAACAGGCGGCAGGCCTCGCGCCGCAGCTTGTTTAGCTTCCGGCGAGCCGTGTACGCTCTGAGCGACGCTTCGTCCTTTGTGGGCGCCTTAGCAAGGCTCATTTTGTGATGGTTCTCATCTCCCAGGACGAGAGCCGCTGCATTTACTGTTAAAACACACACAAAATGCATGCAATTACATCTCTAATAAAGGTAGCTTTGCACACCTCATTTATTTTTTCCTCTCTCTATGCTGACATTTTGTTGATTTCATTCTGACTAATGATTTATCCTTCAGGAAGCTTTTCAGCTGTTGCTCTAAACATAGGTTGCCAAGTCAACTATTAAATATAAGAACACTTATTTCATAAGTGAGCAGTGCTAGGAATTCAGTTCTAAGATTAATGGTTCCATCTTCTGTTTTTTCAAATGAAGCTAAAGATAGAGGAAAAAGTAGGTTATCCTTTTAGCAAAGTGTCAGCTATAATGTGTTCCAGCAGGTGGGGATTCCCCACTCAGCACCCACTGAGGAGTGCCACAGCCACACATTCCAGGGCATTCCTGTTGCAGAGCACCCTCCCCATGCAGGGGCGTGGTGTGCTGTGCTTGCCATGAGCAAGTGAGCCCTCCACACTTGGGGAAGGGCAAAAACATGACAACATGACTCTGAAAAGGTGCACTGTTCTATGAGTACTACTACTCAGCAGTGTCAATAAAACACGTTACATAATGTTTAAGAAAATGAGAAGACAAACCTCTTGTACTCTTACCTTGTGAGGTATTTGTTTTCACACTGAAGTCATCTGGGGTAAGTACAAAATTTAACCACCAAGTGAAACCTCGTTGTTGCTTCTCCTTCCAACGTTCATCATAAAACATGTTTTTAGCAGCAAAAGGCATTGGGTGCCTAGGGATGACTTTAAAAAAAACCAGAAGAAAAAAACTTAAGTGTGTGCAGTCCTTGAAATGTTTGATAACCGATACACATTTCATTGTGGAAAGGATTAATGTTTGACACTCCGTTTAGCATCATAGCCAAGAAAAGCAAGATTGTTAGAATCTTGACTTGAAGATCTAGACTAGTGACTTGACGATCAGGCACTATTAAATAAATTTCAGCCACAAAACATGGATTGAGTTGTTACAGCACTAGAACTAAGACAAGACATCTAGAAGCAAGGCCATTTGCAATGGGGCAAACCCAAACTGAACTGGATTACAGCCAGGAAGAACTATCTTATAGATATATTTACAGATCAGCTTAGCATTCTTAACTCTGCAAGATTTTTATCTTTTCGGGAAGGAATTTTTTCTTCTGAGGTATTCTGTTGTTGCCTTTAAATTTTATCAGATATGGAAGAGGCATTTAACTGATACCCATCAGTAAGCTGGGAGCATATCTGTAATACAGCTTTTACATTTACAGGCCAGTCTGGAAGAAAGCAACATTTACCCTCAGCTGACCCTTTGTTGCAATCAATTTTCTTATGAGTAGTCAAAACAGATCACAAAGGTTACATATATTGCTCTACTAGATATTGATTCATTTGAGGTACTATCTTCTATTTCACCTCAGCTCTAACCAGCTAGGTCCTACCTGACACCAGCAGTACAGTTGTGACATTGTGTTCAATGTTTTACTGAACACCAGGAGTCTGCCTACCTGTTTTCAGTGGTTTCACAAATGTCAGGTGAGACTGGGCCAATCCAGGGACAGGTTTACTAATTCTCTTGGCAGTTTTAGATGCTTTCTGAAGTGAAGAACCTACCGGCATGAACACACAAATATCAACAGCAAATATGTCAGTGAAAGTTAGAGTATTAAAGTTCATATCACTTCCAAAGCACAGAACTAGAGTCACTCCCCATGAACCATTCAAAATACAATAACCTCCTGCCAATGGAAAGTTACACAAACCATTTTGGCTACAATTAAAGCAGAAAAACATTCAAGAGCAAATAACTACTTTTGTATGTCACAATTCCTCCGTAACACTAAGGAAATGCAGTGGTTGAATTTCATTAAATGGCCAGAAACATTAAGCTAATTCGTACAAACTTTCATTAGAACATGTGGTAGGGTGTATTCTTTAAACATTTGGGGTAAGAGAGATGAATTTTAGGGCTTTATTCACCCCTTCACACAGCTAGGCAGCTTACTACATCGATATCCAGTTCAGAGCAGCCTGACTTGTATTAGTTTATGCATCAAGGCACTAGTTAGGTATTATCCAACACACAGCTACAGGATTTAAATAAAACACAAGGAAAAATGCAGATCCGGGCTTTCTCAACATGGTAAAACAAAGCCTTGTAGCACCATAATATTTTCATGTTGATGCCAAATGAAGGATAAAAAGTATTCCATTGCAGAAGAACTACAGTTGCTGTCTGACAAGATGGTACTTCAGAAATAAAAGATATTGATCATTTAAAAAGGGGAGGAAGGAAGGAAGGAAGATGTGTGGATGCTGGGAACTACAGACCGGTGAGCCCCACATCCGTGCCTGGGAATATCATGGAATGGATCCTCATGGAAGCGATGTTAAGGCACACACAAGACAAGGAGGTGATTCAAGACAGTCAGCATGGCTTTACTGAGGGCAAATTGTGCCTGACCAGTCTCTGATGGAGCCGCTGACACAGGCAACAAGGGAAACCTACTGATGTCATCTACCTCGAGTTCTGTCAGGCCTTCCACACGGACCCACATGGCATCCTGATCTCCCCATTGGCGAGATGTGGATTTGGAGGATGAGCCATTGGGTGGATAAGGAATTGGCTGGATGGACACAGCCAGAGTTGTGGTCCATGGCTGTGTGAGCAGGTGGAGGCTGGTTATGAGTGGTGTCCCTCAGGAACCTGTTCGGGACTGGTGCTCTTTTATACCTTTATCAATGACACAGAGACAGGGATCGAGCACACCCTGCGCACATCTGCAGGTGACACAGAGCTGGGCTGTGCAGGTGACACAACAGACTGGGAGAAGAACTCAGAGAGAGCAGCCCTGCAGAGGAGGACTTGGGGGTTCTGGTGGGTGAAAAGCTGGACATGAGCCAACAGCGTGCACTCACAGCCCAGAAGGCCAACTGAACCCTGGGCTGGGCCAAAAGAGGGGTGGCCAGCAGGTCAAGGGAGAGGATTGTTCCCCTCTACTCTGCACTTGTCCAGCCCATTTATTCTATCCTAATGGATTAATAGAAATAACCTGGTAGATAACACACCTTTGCCTGCTGCATATCAACATTTTCAGTATTCTGTTTTTATGTAGACCATCTTAAAAAGTCTCACATTGAAGTGCATTACTGAAAGCCCCACACAGAGCAGGTATTTAACTGAAGAAAGCAGCATGTGCTATTTTGATCTGAAAGCCATGATGAATTTTTCCTGTTAGTTAAATTTTGCAAATTAAATGCATCTTTAGGTTACAGACCTTCATTCTTTTCACATTCCAGAACATACTTGGGATTGCAACAGTTAGAAAAGCCAAAATAAACTGAAATGCAAGCAGTCAGTTTTTTCTGATCTTCAGCAACAAAGTATCGCAAACAATAAAAGCCAGAGAGATCTGCTCAAGACTGACAAGCTAATCACAGACAGAAAAAGCAGGCTAAGTGAAAAAGGGTTGGGAACTTCTTCACTGGAAGGGGGGTTAGGAATTATCACAGGCTGCCCAGGAATGTGGTGGAATCACCATCCCTGAAAGTGTTGAAAAGGTGCATGGATGTGGCACCTGGGGTTATGGTTTAGTGGTGAACATGGTGGTGCCAAGCTAACGGTTGGACTCAATGTTCCAAGGTCTTTTCCAACCTTCATGATTCTGCATTTGAAAATATGTGACAACAGCAATGGAGTCAAATATTCACAATGGTAAATGTACACGTGACAATCTCGTGCAGAAAATTTGAATTACATTACAAGGGCACTGCTCAAGAGCTTTTAGATGCTTTTCCTATTATTGCCATTAATATATTTACACAGGAATAAAGTAAATTTGAAGCCTATTACATAACCAAAACTCTAACCAGTTTTCAATTTTTTAAAATGCAGATACCTAACAAATTGCAAAAGCCCATGTTTCAGATATATGAAATATTGCTGACTGTTGCTAGACAGTTCAGTTTGCTATAAACATTTCCTAATCAAAGGCATCTTTCAGAAAATGGTAAATGAAGCAAACATTGCTCACCAGCTTTCTTTCTCTGTCCTAGTCTCTCTCCATTCGTGGCTTTGAAGGCAGGTGGTTGTCTGCTCGTACATGTGTGATTGTCCATGCTAGAGGTAAGAGCTCTTTTCCTTTCCACCTCTTCCATATGCACTGGAGCTGCAACTCTGCTGTTTCCTACATGTGATTCACTTTTCCTCTTACGACATGAAGTCGATCCAGTAGGAGAGGAACTGACTTTGTCATTGTGACACTTATTTTCAGATGAAATGGGATCCACAACTGGCAGGTGTTTAGATGTTTCTGGTTCCGTATGTACAGGCACCACGTTAGCACATCCTATGATGGCTTTATTAAGGCATTTCTTAGATTTAGAAACTCTTGTTTCTTCAGTCGCAGCAGGCTTACTTTTTATGACAGTGGCAGAAAGAATTGGACGCTTTTTTGTTTGCTGTCTCTGAGAAGGACAGTCAGCCTGAAGTTCCTCTGCAGAAGGAAAACTGCAGTGATCTTCCTTGGGTTTATCATAATTAAGTGCTTTTGGTTTTACATTATGCAGCTCAAAGATTTCATTTGTGTTGTGTTCTATGTGAACATGTGTTTCTGTCTCTACAACTCCATTTTTTTTCAGTTTTGAGGGTAGGAATCTCTTAATAACATAAGTCTCTGTGGTGGACGATACCAATGCTGCCTCAGGTTTAGGAGTCTTTGATGGTTTATCTGACAAACTGTCCTTCACAAATTGATCAGGTGACAGAATTGATAAAGGCTGTTCTATTATATCTACATCCACTTGATAATTGTCATTTACAAAAGCATCTGGACTTAAAATTCTCCTTGTACTTAAAAGAGGTGCAGAGGCTGAGTGTTCGGGAGTGGAAGCTGGCGAGAGAGTAAAATTCAGAACCCCTCCATCATTTGCAATCGGCAGTTGTGCCAATCCAGCAGAACCGGAGGCACTTGCAGATTGCAGTTGGTTGTGCTCAGTAACCCGTTCATGGATGTTACAGCTGTCTATCTCGGGCAACAACTGCTCATTTCCAGAGGCAGCAATATCCCCGAACGCTGTAGACCTTCTCAGTGCAAGTGGTGTGTGAACAGTATTGCCACGTTCCTCTGACACTGGGGTTATAGGAGATGGAGGAAGCTGATTCTCTGCGCCAGCAAGAGGGTCACTTCCTTGGGATGTGTCATTCTGCACCTTGTTCTGGTTCTCACATGACTGAAGTGGACTTCTAATTCCATCCACCTTCCGAGAAACTCGAAATGTTTTATTAACATTTTTTATTTCTAAAATACTCTTCTTAACTTTTATTGCAGATGTTCCTGAAGAGTTTTTCTTTTTTAATGTATCCCAAAGACTCCTCTGAAAAAGAACCACAAATAACAGTTAGTGTGCTGGCTTTCTAAATTCTTCTATGTGTAAAAGTGAACATTACTACCATATTCATTCAAAGTTTAAAAAGACTAAAAAAAGAACATTTAATCAAAAATTCACACAGTAAGTTATTTGCAGGCTTGAAAACCATTTATTCGGTCATGTTTTAGTTTTATTCTCTAAGCTGTAGTGTAGCAGTACCTACTTTCCAACCCAGCTAAAAAAAGCTGAGGACAATGGGCATTTCCACAGCATCATCTATCACTTTATAGTCCTCCTTCACTGAGGTTTCTAGTAATAAAAACAGTATTTGCATCAGCAATGCCCAAGTAACCGAATTAAGATACAATAAACACACACTCACCTTTTTCTTCGGGGGCTGCTCAGCAGCACCAAGGAGCACAGCCTGATGTTTAACAACGTCATTAACAACAAAAGTCACCAGTTCTCTGATTTTTCCTTCTTCTAATGGTGTCCATGTGACAGAAAGAAATATTCTCTGTCCTGCCTATTGGAGAAAAACAACTATTTAATATCTAACATTTAGGTACACTTAGGTAACATCGAAGATAAAGTAATCAATCAAACAAGGAGCAGTATATAGAAGCAATATATATTCTGACAACATGAAATGAAAAAACATTGTTAAATGTTTAAATGTCAGTTTTCCCTCTCTGACACATAAATTTAAGCAATCCCTATCAAAAATGCTGTCTTACTAAACGGGCATATACCTCTTAATCAAACTACAGTGGAAAACAAGAATACATATAAATATAATACATAGTAGAAAGGAGAAGGTTTAAGTAAAGGTGAATAGAAGAAATTACATAATGTTTTGCACACATTAACCAAGTAAGTCCTCTAGAGTAATTCCGGGAGAATTATGGTGGGACTAATAATCAGAGGTTGATTTTTAGGACCTTAGCTGACTCTAAACACAAGTGTCAATTTTTTCAGTTAAATGACAGGCTAAGATGAGATTTGACATACAAGTCCATTAAAAAAAAAAGAAGTCACAGCAAATGATCAAGGAATTAATGAAGTTTTCTATTCTTTAATTCCTATAGGAACATGTTATTCTAATACTTTGCAGTGAGACTCCAGCCTGGTTTTATAAGCCCATTGCTGCAAGAGATCTCCAGGGTGTTTCATCCTCTCTCACAAACACTCTGGACAGTTTAGAAAATCGTAGATGTATGTTCATCTAAACTGTTCTTTTAAAAACTGGCATTGATTGGACTAGCTACAGTTTGCATTTCCTTAGGAATCGTAAATATTTATTCCTATATTAAGCATGCTTTGCTCCCTATTGAGTCACTAATTAACGTGAAGAACAGCGAACTGGCATTCTCTTCCCTCAGCCTTTCCCCTAAACATACGTCCTGAAACTTTTTGACAGGTCTATCTTTAAAACAACATTCCCCAAGAACAGTTTATTCCGTTTTATTTTGTGCTCCTCGCTGCAAACACCTGTTTGAGTCAGGTTGTAGCGCCTTCGCAGCCTTGACAGCTCCAGCTCCGCCACCCCAAGCTCCATCCGCTGCCCTGGAGGGCGAACCCGAGACGCGACCGCAGCAGCGACACGCAGCGCCCACAGCCGGGCCGCAGCTCCCGGGGCCGCGGCCGCCTCCGATCCCGGCGAATTGCGGCTGTCCCGGGCAGGCTCACGCCGCTCCTCCCTCGCCCCCCGGCCCCCTGCGCTGCCGCCCGTCCCCTCGCGTGTCCCCCGGCCCCGGGGGTGTCCCCCGTACCTCCACATGAAAGCGGCGGTGATCGATGCTGAAGCCCCTGCCCTCGGCCGGGAAGCGCTCGATGACCACCTCGGCGTCATCCTCGTTGGGGTTGTCGATGAGCAGCAGGCGCGTGCGGGAGGCGCCGAGACGCAGGCGGCCGAAGCTGAGGAAGGGCGGCCGGGAGAAGTAGCGCAGGACCAGCACGGGGGGATCCTCGTCCGCGTCCTCCTCGCTGCCCCGCGCGGCCCAGCGCCGCCGGCCGCGGTTGCTGGCGGGGCTGCGCTCCNCGCCAATCACCGCGCGGCTCTCGCCCGTTCCAACCCGCCCCCTCGCCCCTCAGCCAATCCCCGCACGACTCGCGCCCGTTCCAAACCGCCCCCTCGCCCCTCCGCCAATCAGCGCCCGGCGCTTCATTTAAACGGCCGGAGCTCGCGGGGCCGCGCGTCCTGGGCCGTGAGGGCTCTGTGGGGTTCGAAATCAAACAACAGAACAACGGCCTTCGGCCAACTGCCGTGACGGAAAACTCTCCTCCCGACACGAAACATAAACTAACGAATCAAGCAAAACCAAGATGGGGTGGGGTTTTTTCGGTAAATAAATTTAATTTACAAAATATTTGAAAATCAAAAGTAGAATGAGACACGCACAAATTTGATGAAAACATCGGCCTCATTTGTCTCTCTTTCATGAGCTTTAAATTGAAAGACACACGGAATACTGGCTTTCCATGCTGTTTAAAACCAAAAGGGGCTGAAATCAAAGCTTAGCGCAAGCACCCCTGCAAGAAATCCTGTGAAGCACACAATGTTAAGACAAAAGAACTTTACTTTTCCATAGCAAACAAAATTACACATAGGACTGAGTACTTCTACATTTACAGTACACTTCCTAACTTCTCCTTACAGCAAAGGATTTCCCTTAAAAAGACAACTTTAAAGACTTCCATCTAAAATACCAACCTGTACAGATCACATTTAAAACACATTTTCTCAATATACCAGTGACAAAATATTGAGTTCTTTTCACCTTTTTCTTTCATATAAAAGGACCAACATTTAAACATGATCAAAATGGTTATGGGGGATTCAAAAACTTTAGTAATTTTTACCTTTAATCCATCAAAACCTTTCAAACCAAAACATTTTCCGTGTGAACTACGAAAAAGACCCTTTTGGGCTTAAGCAAAGTGACTGCTCTGCATTACATTCTGCCAGTGACATTCTTTGATGCACAGGATGAAATAACAAAATTGTTGTGAGACTGGTGTAGAGCAAGATCCCACATGACAAGAGCCACGAGGACCTGCAGATAAGCACACCCTGCTTCCCTTTAGCCTCAGGCATACGGGGAACACACAGTCTGGATCAGGTGTGCTTGTGTGTTCCATACAGAAAAACTTCACACTCTTTTATTGTTGTCAGGGGGAAAAAGCCCTATTCATCTACAACAGAATTCATTCATAATTCTACATTCATGAACTCCTACAGAGAAGTTATTTCCAATTTAAAAACTTGAGGGTCATTTATTCCTGTGCAGTCTGTAACACATTTCATGTTCGATCAAGCACATTGCGAGGTGACTCCCTGGAAGCATTCTTCAATTCTCGAGCCTCTTTCACTTTCATTATAGGGAAATAAGCTCAGCTCTTTGACACCAAATACATCTTTTCTCATTGTGGTCTGGCATGACCCATCTTTAGAAACAACTACAGGAATTATAATCCAGACTACAGTAGCACTATATTTTTAAGGAAACCACAGCCTTACAGAAAAATACCTTCACCATTACAATGACTGATGTTCAGCCTGAAAAGAACCCATGAGGGGTACACCTCTGTAAGAAAAGTGTCAGTGCTCAAAGAGGAAATTCCAATATAAATAAATAAACCGAACATAAAATCCACTAAAAGAATTAAAGGCAGCAACCCAGTCTACAACCAGAAATTTGTATAGCAACAAAATATAGAATTTAATGTTGAAACAGAACGAGTGCAATAAGTTCTCAGAAGCACGCAGCAGTCTGGAGTACCAGCAGAGACTCCACTCTTCTCCCAAAGGTCAGCATGTGGAAAAGACCAACTTTTTGCAATATGCCACTAAACACTCTTTAGAGATCTTTTTAAGAGACACCTGCTATCTTCCTTCTTTGGCAATAAGTGCTCAATTGATCCAGGGACTGCCAGAGAAAACATTTACTATAAATGTCCCCTCCACACCAACAGCGCACACTCTCTGAGGAGCACATTGGAAATGGAGGCAGCAGACACGAAGGAGTCTCAACCCATGAGCTGTGAGGTGCAACCTTGCCCTTCAACCCCTGCCCTCCTAACAGGAACTACCCTCTGTCAAGCAGAAACGAGATACTTCCACCCACCAAATGAAGTCCCAGTCCACAAAAATTTACTTTGCTCATATATGAGTTTTAAATAGATGTAAAGCCATACGAATTATAGCTCATGATATTAAATAAAAATAAAGACTATGTATCTAGCACATAAGCTTTCCTATTCTCTTTCACTGTCAACTGGCAATGATCCAGCCTGACCAGCAGGTAAAAACACTAGCTAGTAGGGTTATCTGCAAACAAAAGAACACCAAAGAAGTAGTAGGTCATTTTTTCCAGGAATGACTAGTGATTCTGGTCACCCAAACAGCAAAGAGAGCGCTCGTTTTTCTGAAAAACGAGTCCTTTTAGAGTCTGTTTCTTGTTGGGCATGCACAAACATGGAGCCCTTGGACAGTTATTGACCTTCATGTTTTCTGAATAAACAACTGAACTAGAGAAAAAGCCATTCTTTAGAATATCTATAAAAGGCACAATGATGAAAGAATTTTTTAAAAGGACATTATCAAGTAAATATTCTCCAAATTCCAATTCAGTGTTTTCCCAGAGTGCCTTCCAAACAGACTGGACTTTAAATGAAACAATTATTTACCAACCACTTTGAAGCCACTGTTTAGTCAAAATCCTACAATACTTATTTCTACTGTAGGACAGAAAAGACAAGAAATAACGAAGAATCAGGCTTTTAGCCTGAGCACTGCACTGACGCCACTGATGCTGGGTTACTTTCAACAGCACAATTACAAATGCAGAAATCATGTTTCATGTGCACATGAACAGCATGACTGTGGAACACACAGGTAGACTTGAAAACTACACAGAAACAAGCCATTTTCAAGCCATGGAGTGCCAAGGTGACAGAACCAGTTTTATTTTGCAAGGAGATGAAGGTGGAGTTAGAAAGCAGGAAGGGTAGTACTTGATAGTGTCCTTTCAGAAGGTGGCATTCAAGGGCCTTGTTATTGCTGTGTATTTGCTAGGCTTCAGCTTCTTCCCAGGTCTATTTACAGCACGTCAGTCTGAACATTCCCAGAGCACAGCTCTCAACTTTACTTCAGAGATACAAACATAGAACAGTTAAACACATGTAGTCCTGTTTTAGAAACGGAACTTTTAAAGTTTAGGACTTCTATTGTGCTTCTTTGGCTAAGTCCTATTTTTAAATATTGGTAACACTTACAATTCTATAACTCTGCCACTATTTAACAGCTAACAGAAATCTTTGGTGTGTTTATGTTAAGAATCCACTAGGGTACAAGCTTCAAAATATGAACATTCAGGCAGTTCTGGCCCCTCTCCTGCAAACTGCTCAACACTGAATTGTAGATGATGAACAGAATCTAACACCAAAGTATCTGAATACAATCTAAAATGATCTGTGCCACTTGAGAGTGGGCAGAACTGTGATGAAAAGAGAGCTCGTCACCACAACTCCCTTGTGCTCAGGTCACTGAATAAATTTAACAGTTACAATAATACACAGAAGTCCAGTTTCCCATTTTAGAGATTCTTTGAGATAATAATTTAAGAGTAGGGAAAACTGGAGGAAAATCTGAATCTTAATTCTCATCTTAGTAAGATGGGAATTTTACTACACAATTCTTGTGAGGAATTATGAAGATTATAAAATTACTTCAGACACTTTCTTTGGCATCATATTCACCAAACAAACACACAATAATTATTTTTAAAGTAGACTTAAAAGAGAAAGCTTGATGAGGTTAAACTATACTAGATTTCATGGCAATATCAGACTTGTAGTTCCAAATGGGTTTTTTTGAAAAAAACCCTTATGTCTAGTAAAGAAAGAGCTAAAAATAATTAGACTCTCAAGAGTTTGACTTTGGTTTATAAACACAGTACAAGAAAGTGAGAAAAAAACCAATTTAATTAGCAACTCACAAGAGATTTGTAATTACTGATTTTTTTTTTAAATAGAAATTAAGTACTGTTCTGAAACAGTCTTTAAATTTCTCCTCTATCACAGATAACCTGAAAATGGGCACGTTAATGTGGGACCCTGATATCAGTTATGCTCTAGCAAGGATAAACCATGCCACTCCTCTGTGACTGATCATGGATTAAAATGACCTTGAAAATATTCCCATTTCTTTCGAAGTTAGAGTGTGGGGTACACTTTAGAAGACAAAGAAGATTGAAAAAGCAAGAAAAAATGCATCTTAAAATTATATAGAACTAAGGGTAGAAAATTAGACAATACCATTGTCTAGATCTTCCCACATTATTCAATATTAGAGATCAAAGAGGAACTAAGAGGCCAATTTTAGGCAGCCTAATTGTACTCAGGGGGATCATCGAAAACCTTGTTTAGTGTCTTCATAAAGTATCACAAAACACTTTTCAGAAGAGCCTAGTGCCTGTGTTCACTGGCTAGGCTCCAGAGTCCAGCCACCTGGACACCTTAAAACTCTCCAAAAATGCCTCCGGTTCAAGGACATTATATATTAATTTCTGTGTGAAACATAATTCAAAGTTTGTGTTTCACGGCCCTGCCTGCCCTTACAAATTTTCATGAATTTTAAATAGTCCTTATTCTTTTAGAATGCTTTCTATTCCACTTAAAACATTAACTCAAAGTGAGATGCAGAAAGGCAAACAACTTCTTAAAATTAATAGCCAGATATGTAATTACATTTTCAGCCACTATCCTTAAAAGATATTTCAGAGCATTATTTTTAAAAGACCATCTATAAGATTTTTAAAAACTCTTAAAATCACAAGAAACACTCTTTCAGTATGCATCAAAATGTGCCTAAATGTTCAAATATTATGTAAACAAATTGTTTTCCCAAAACTATGCAGGAGACTTAATGAGTCCAAATAAAATATAAAATATAAATCTTAGTTGCCGTATCAGCCTTCTGGTGGCTGATGGCTTAGTAAATTAGGTGGAATGTTATGGTCTGATCATGAGTGTTCATTGTTTGCAATATTCTGTACAGCAGCAGTTGTGTCTAGCCCCAGCAGAGTCCCAAGATATGACTGGTCTCTGGGATCCAACATCTGCTCCGGCCTCACGGGGTGCACGATGTTGGCAGGCTGGGGAGTCAGGGTGTACTTCTCGAGGAAGGAGAGCTCCGTGGCCCGCTGGTAATCGGGCTGCTCGGGCTGCGGGGGGAGGATGTGGGGCTGAGCACTGTGCTGCACCAGCTCTGCCTGCGGCTCCGGCATGGGCACGGGGACCAGCGTCACGGGCACGCACACCTCGGGGGATACATTCTGCAGCAGCGCTTTGGCGTCTGGCTGATATGCTTTGGACTGTTCCACATACTGCTTGGCCTCAGGCTGGTACACTTTGTCATCCGAGGGGTACTGCACTGGCAGGGAGACCAGCTTCTCCTCGGGAGAAGATGCCAACGCCTCCTCTGCAGCCTTGGATCCATGGACGTGATCGATGTGATACTTCAGCTTGTCCTTCCGTTTAAACGTTGCATTGCAGTGCTGGCAGTTAAAGGGCCGAGCGTCTGAATGAATGACCATGTGTTTCGTTAAGGTCTTCTTGATTCGGAAAGACTGATTACACACCTGACATTTGTAGGGCTTCTCACCTGTGCAGACAGAGAAGTACCAATCAGTTCTTCTGAGTAACACCAAATCACACCTAAATATGCAAATACCTTCCATGGATTATGGCATCAAGACCTACTATAAAACAATTTTACTGAAAACAAAGAGTGTAAGTTTAGCATCAATTCTGGAATCAAGAAAGTAATCAGAAGTTTGTTTAGAAGTTACATTGGCATACTCTTCTCCTTACATACAATTCTCTCAATATATTTGATTTATGTTAGAATACAAACTAAATTAAAAAGAACAGTCTTCAAACTGTTATGATACTGGGATTAAATGAGCTCAGTTTGTACTTTTACATATTTCAAAAGGACAATGATTTTCCTAAACACAAGGCAGGCAAAACAAAGTCAAACAGAAAGGACACAACCCTTTCCAAAGGGAGTTCAAATCCTTGTTTAGATTACCACTTGAAATCTCTGGAGCACAGAAACACTTAGAAGGTCTGGGTAAATTTGGCAAGAACACACACCAGTGAACTAAAGGAGGAGGTGTGAAAAGCATCCCACAAACCCAAGCTGAGATTATCAGTATTCCAGCTGAAGAGAGGGAGAACAGGATTCAGGAATGGCCAATATATGAGAATGAATAAAATCTTGCCGCTTTCTCCTACTCTTGTGCTGAATGCTCAACAACCATAATGAATTAAATAACTGAATCAATATTGATGCATAAAAATACATTCCTAAGTGGTTTGTGGTTTAGTTGGGGTTTATTTTATTTTTACCTGAATGTGTCCTAAAATGCATTTCCAAACTTGATTTCCCTTTAAAAACTTTCTTACAGACATCACACTGGTGAAATGTTGCTTTATATCTTAAAAGAAAAAAAGACATTGCACGTTATTTTTTTTGTAACCACTTAACAGTAAAGCTATGTGCACAGTCCTTTCTGAAATCTTTAACTGCAAAATAGTTAAATATCAAACTTTACAAATTTCTTCAGTTATGTTCCTATATCCTGGCATCTACATACCAATAAGGTCAATTAAATTCTTTTTAATATTCAATTTTATTCTCTGTTGGGATGACATTTAAGTATTCAAAGAACAAAAGCCAGTAAAACTTCTTTTTTTAACCCCAAAAATCTCCTTAAGTAACATTTTTTTGCCCAAAACCCACAAGAAACTTTTACTTTGACAGAATCAGGCCATAAATAAGGTTCTAGGGATGGCAGAATTTCTAGGCAGGCTACTGCCTACCAAGGGAAAAACCAGAATAAGCAATGCACTGTACTTTTGAGTCAGATACGTCTTTAATGGCTTCTACACAACACTACTGAGTACTAACAGCTAAAACACATCACCTGAAAAACAGCCAGGGCTGTTTATTTCAAACCTATGAGAGGTTTATTTTTAGAGTTCAAGGATTTTAAACTCTACTGCATTTTCAAGTTAGAGACATAACTCAGGTTTCAAAGGTTTTACCTACTCAGAGCCACTACTCTGCTGCCAGCTTCTAAAATACCTTAATTGTGGGATAATTCTCAGTGCTTACATGATGACTAATAATTCAGTTTTAACTAGTCTGCAATGAGAATATTACAGCAAACCATCAATTAAGAACATTGAGACAGGTAATTGGCAGATTAAAATCTGATCCTTTTTAATGCTTTTATTGACTTAATTATGCTACAAAGGAAATAGTTTGCTTAAATTGGGAGGGCAATTTTCCGACATCCCCTTCAAAGTGTAATAATGATATCTCTGTGAAGGCTGAGGTACAGGCATGACAAACACACAGATCAGTATAACTGTGCTCACACATGCAACTCCCAACAAAATCAGTCACAGTCCAGAAGTATTTATGCAGTTGTAAAAACCCCACACTTACTTCTGCCAAACCTTCTCTCCTAGATGAACGCTTTTGTAGTGAACAGTAAGGTGATCTCGACGGCCAAAACATTTTCCACATTCCTCACACTGATGTGCTTTTTCACCTACAAGGGCAAAATTCAACAAATTTTGGTTAAATCTTTTGGAACTTATTACATGTCTGTGACCTATAATCATGTTCCCAAAGTTCACTCAATCAAGCTCTTCCACACCTCAGTTGGAGAAGGATTCTCTCTTATCAAAGAAGAAAATTCAGGAAGCATGATGGCTCTGTCAGAGTAAGGATTTTACCACTTGTTCTATAGGACTATTCCATATCATTCCTACAAAGAAATTTGTGTTCAAGTCACAGGACACTTCCCCAGACATTCACTGCATGGGAAGTACAACTGAATGCCTGGGAATACACTCTGTGCATTATGACCTGAAATGTGGTACCTTGAATAATCCAGCTGTTTTAAAAGAGCAGCTCATTGAAACACACCAATTATTTTCAGCTACTTATTTGTAAAACTTAAAATTACACCTCAGTATTTCTCTTTTTAATCATCCTGATGTACATAGTTACCTTTTTCTTTAATGCTGCTGTTTAAAAGTATCTTGATGCTTTTTAGCCATCTTGAGCTCCTCCATAAAGTGGCAGAATATTTCTTCTCATGTAAGTAGGGGTGTGGACAGTCAAAGAATGTAACTTTCTAGAGGGGGAAAAGCAAATAGAGCAGAAAAGAGGATTTTTTTTTTTTTTTTGGTACTTGGAGTTTTCAAAGATTTCTTTATTTCATAGCAGACATTATGATTTCAAACACCAGGAAAGAAGCTGTCTTTCAAAATAAAGGCTCAGAAGTTTAGACTCTGATCACTTGCATATCTCCAGGCTGCCTAGAAAGTATTTTGCCTCCTAGAAGGCCATATTTTCTCTGAATCCTGTTGTGAAAAGTCACTGGTCAGTCTTTGCTTTTCCTACACATTTGATAACCTTTCTGCTCTCAGAGCAGCAGATTTCTTTTTCTTCCTCCTGATCATCTCCATCTGTCCATAGGGCTGATTCCTTCAGCCTCCCTTCCCTCTTTTCCATAAGAGAGACTTCAGAAACCCCTCTCTGATGTTCTTACATTGAAGTGATCAGTGTACAAACTTTGGCAGAGACTCTGACAGCTTCCTCTGTGTGGTGGCAATAATGCTTCACACAATTGCTATTAAAAAAAAGAAATCTGAACTCGTTAAAAAATCCTCCTTTTTCACTTTTGCTTTTTGTAGGTATTCTTTTTAAAGCAATTCACTGTTACATGTTTTTGACTGTCCCTCGGCTTTCTATGGTATCATGGAGGAAACATTTGGCTTTAAACCTTTAAAACACGCAAGATTAACCCTACTTTAGTAGAGCTTAAAAAGAGTGGCAGGAACTTTTATCAGGTCTTAAACATCGCATGTACTGAAAAAAAATTCCATAATTAACTTTTTATTTGGTTTTATCTCAAAGTAGACATTTTAAAGCTGATTGCCAAAGAAAATACCTACCTGAATGTATTTTTTTGTGTTTTGTCAGATGGTCATGCCGAATAAATGTTTTCCCACATTCTTCACATTCGTATCTCTTGTCATCATGATGCACTCTTAGATGAAGTCTGCATATGTAGTAATAAATATAACCATAAAATGCAATTTTGTTAACATAATTTTTACTGCTTATTTGATGCAAAACAGCAGAAAATGCAGTCCTTAATGCTTCACATAAATATCAGGAAGAAACTTTCAGCTGAGGTGCACCTGAATTGCTCTTAGAAAGCAAGAGAGAACTGAGCTGAACTCTCTTAGGTGACATTAATTTAGTGGGATATTTTAGTCCTCTGCTTATTTTCTCTTTGAACAACAAGAATGCAAAAGTTTTAGATGTGCAAAAAACTCAATTTTGATACAGGATTTGTAGGGGATTTTGTCTGTGTTTAAGCCACTAATGTATTAAAAAATTAAACAAATTCTCACAGATTATTATTATTTTTTAATATTGAAAGATGTTTAGAACATTTACTAATGCTCTCACAGGTGGAGTACATCAGACATGTACATTATAAAGAATTATGTCAGTAACATGAATGCATAGATATCACTGAAGAAGCAAAGCAGTTTAGCTGCTTAATAAAAATCTATACCTGTAAGAGCTTCCATGACGAAAACTCTGCCCACAAATACTGCAAAGATGAGGCTTCTCTCCACTGTGAATTCTCAGATGTTCTTTCAAAGTTGTTCTGTTTAGCAAAGGCAGTAAAATTTAATTTTAAGCAATGTCCCTGCCACTTTAAAATGAAGCATACTGTAATTTTCTCAATTTCTTTTACTGTGATGGATCACAATATATCTGAATGACTGTATAAATTCAGATATACACATGCATTCAAAGACTGTCTGGCAGCCTATTTACTGAACCAACTGGGTTTAGAAACAGTATCAGGAAAGAAATGAAACACTGTCCCAATGAGAATTGGAAAACATACATTAAAGAAAATATCTTTCCCAAAAAATTGCAAGATGTTTTTGCACAACACAGAAACTTAAGTTTCTTAACAGTAAGAAGCTTAAGTGAAATGAATGAGAGGTAAGACTTTCTTAATATATTTGCACTTCATAACTGATTACCTGCAGTTGTCACCCTTAATTTCAGTGATCAGTAAATGACACACCACACAGCTACCTGTGGCTCTGACACTACCTTTTAGTACACTAACGCTCTGAAATGGTCTCATTTCTGTTAAAAACTCAGTTTATTCAATAGCAATCCAAGTATGGTAAATATTCCTGTGTTCTGCTGCAGCTGAAGCAGTCCCCCAGGTCCTTACCGTTCCCTGACGGATTTGCCACAGATGAAACAGGTCCATTTCCTCTTCCCCCCGTGAGTACATTCTATGTGGCGCTTCAGGTTCCCTGTGTCATTAAACTGGCGGCCACAGATGTCACAAGGAAAAGGCCCTACGAGCAGACACACACACAGAGCAGGAGTGACTGTCAGCTAAACTGAACAAGCCCACACTGGTTACTTCTGAAAACCCTCATCGATTTATAAAGCAACAGTTTTGTCTAACAAATTATTCATGTTTAGTACAGTCACCACATTTTAGTTAGACTTCGTGAGTTTTCTGCTAAGTTACTTCTAAGATCTGGTATTTTGGCAGATTTCATGACTCTAAAGCAAAAACTTAGAATTCATAATCAAAAGCAATTAAGCCCACTTAGACCACTTGAAATAATAAATTCCTATCACCCATCTAGTTCCTACCCAGCAGAAATAATCTGTAATATAAAAAACTCTGCAGAATACCTCAGAAGGAAAGGAAAAGGTCTCTTGAAAACTTCAGGAAGAATCTGACTCTATAACTGAGAATTAATTTTGTGTAAAAAAGTTTTCAAACCAAACTAACCTTAATTCTTCTTCCTCTCCAAAATTCTGACTTTTCTGGGTACAATAAAATGTCTCAAAAAGACAGCTGAACACAAAAATAAAAACCCAACCAACAAAAAAACCCTCAAACAACTCTCCCCCAAAAGTGGAAGAGGGAACTGTAAAAGGTGGGGTGGAAACCAGACTGACCAGGGCATACAATGGTAGGGGAAGGTTTTACTTTAGATCTAGTGTTTACATGTCAGAAGGAGGTTTCTATACCGAGATGGAATTTTTCTTGATGTTTCAGTCTTGCAAACCGGGATTTAAAATGCTCTTCACAGTAGGTACACTTGAAGGGTTTATCCTGAGAGTGAAGGATCATATGCTCTTCTAAGTGAGGCCTTCGAGTGAAGGATTTCTTACAAATCTGGAACGATAACACACTTTGTCAAAGACACATCAATTACAACCACATTCTTTTCCTATTCATAAACCCGTAACAGTTTATCTCATCTGCTCTCTGCACTGATGTCAGATTAAACACGTCTTCTTCAAAAGCCTACTCTAAGCCAACCCGTAAGGCCTTGCAGGCAACACCGAAACCAGCCTGTGTTCTACAGAAACCACAGTGGATTGTACTGTAGAGATCAGGATGCAGATCCATGGCAGCCTAAATCAACCTCTGGCAACTCCTGCATGCAGTCACACATTCCTCCCCAGTCCTTCTTTCTACTGACTCCAGCACCTCCCAGACTTTTTTCCTAGAGAGTTTCAACACAGTAACGCAGCAGAAAGTAACCCAATGGAAAAAAGCAAATAGCTTTGGCTTGGGTTTGGATGCTGAAACAGTTTAGTTGGACCGTGGTAAAAATTGTTGTAGTACAAGCTACTGTAGAACCAGAGTCATACCTGTTCCTTTATTTCCTCTGGGAAATTCTCTGACAGCAGGTATTAAAGAGGAAATGTCAATACCAACAAAGAAATATAACTCAAAATACATTTTAACACTACAGGACCTTCACAAGCCTAACATTGTGTGTGCTTTTTAGTACTGCTTTCAGATTAACCAAAACCTAAATGGTCAAGAATTATTAGCAGTGACTAAGGTAAGCATGCAGTACAATTACAGAATTGAACCCACAGCTCAAATTTAGGCATCTAAACCAGGTATTACAATTTATCCTCAGGGTCCTATGTTTCAACATAAACCAACAGAATGCTCACTTATTTCCTTGTGAGACTCTTGCTGTTATGACAGCTCCACCGAGCACTACAACTCCCACACATTAACTTGTGCAATCAGCTTCTCAGAGCACACAGGAATAAGGAAATCAAAAGCAGCAGCTTTATTTGTTTAAAAACTCATTACTGTTAAATAGAGGTGCAAGAAAAGCCTCTATTTGTACAAAGTATAATAGCCTTCTTGCTTTGCTTTACCATTAATATCCATTGTGTTAATTTGCTCATATTCCTCAAGGATTAAAATATGGTCACCAAGCCCTGTTGTGCAGACAGATTACAGCATAAACCAACAACCTTAATGAATCCTGCAGCTTACACCTGTAGCACCTTTGCCCTCAGAACACCCCACTCAAACTGAAAACAAAGCCACAGCACAGCACCCAAGGGTCCTGTTCAAGGTCCAACTGCTATAAAAGTTGGAATTCTACCTGCTTTAGTTCAACTCCATTTTCAATGCACATGAGCTGTACAAGAGCAGCAGCTCACTTCTTTAAAAATTTCTACTTAACATTTTCAAGTGAAAGAATAAAGCCACAAACCAGGAAGTGGAGTTTATCAAATCCCTCATCTGGTAACACACTTTCCCAGAACAAATGTCAACAATGTTGCACAACTCATTCCCACTATTAAAGTGTTTCTTGTCTAGTAACAAACAGAACCTGCAACACCTTCAACAATACAAGTTCCCCTGGAAGATAACAACCTCTGATGAGCCGAGTAATACCTCAAACCATCACCCCACCAGCTGCACAAAGAACACTACAAATCCCTACAGCTGATCTCTCCCAGCTTCCCACTGTATGTTTACAAGTGAAAGTTCCCAAATAAAGCAAGGTTAGTCCTTATGTTACAGCAGCTAACATTACAGACACATAGAGGGGCGTGCAGCAGCTTGCATAAACAAAATAGCTGCCCTAAAATACAAAGAGGAAACCAAATCCCTTAAAAAAACAACAACAAAACCCCACATCTGAAACCTAAGACATTATTTGGCAGCATACACATAGAGAATGGAAATTCTACAAGCTCCTTTTTAGAACAGATGTAGTTTCACACATACACCTCTCCTGGGGAAAATCAAGGAAAGTATTCTGTGATTTTACAACTAGAGATAAATTTAGCAGAGATTTACAACTCTGTTGACAGGCATATGCAGCCAAATGAGAAACTGTTTCATATTTATCACATATTTTCCTCACTATTGAGACATCCTTCCTGAAACAATATACTTTATGGTCAGTGCTTGATGTGTGTAATTAACAGGAGAGCAAATACTGTTTTTAAAGAATTCATAACACTCAAGTCTAATCATCTGTAAACTGATGTTTTTCAATAACAGTAATAACTGATCATGAAAAAATATGGCCTCTAACTCTTTTAGAATTCAATTTGGTATTATTTATCCAACTAGAGGCCGTACATTCAAACAAAGTTCAGTCCCTAAACTAGCATATAGAGGAAACTTATATCATCACTTCCAAAGCTCTCTGACATTTCACAGAAACACAGACCAGATCTTCACTTCAGTTCACAGAACATAAACACCACATGAAAAAAACAAATGTGCTGAAGGATTACTTACATCGCATTTCCAACCTTCACTCTTTGTCTTCTTGATAGAAAGAAATTCCTGTACATTCTCTGGATGAAACCTAGGAGAAGGACAGAAGCTGAAAGTAGTCATAGCTTTCTAAGATGAAGATATTGAAGATAAGTATCTGTTTCTAAGCTTTATATTGATCACCACATGGCAGAACAGAATACTGATACTGAAACAATTCCACTGACACAAGTAACTGGAAAGCAGTGTTGACTATGGACTGTGTAGAATCTCATACAACAGTTGATAAGACAGAGGACAGTTTCAATTTATGGATATTCACAAAGAAAGAAGAAAAAAAGCAGCATGAAAGTAGTAATACCTTATAATTAGGCCTGTCATAAATTACTTATCTAAAAGAATCTGCAAAGAAACGGTTTAGACACCTATTATCATCAACAGTAAAGCACTGACACCTAAAACTAAAGAAGGTATTTTATTCTGCCTTCAAGTTAAAAGCAGCACAGGTAATTATTAAGACTGATGTGTTCTGACTGTGCTAATCTGAAAGATTCTAAAATTTGTAATAAAAAGTTTTGGCAGAACTCCCATAGATGCACTACTGCTATTTCTTACAGCCGATTAGGTGATACTGCTAATCCCCATGCCCTTTGAAAAGGCACTTATTTGAAAAAATAGTTATAAAAAGAATGCAGAATATGCTGTGTTTATATGTATGTTTATCTTTGCTTTTAAAATTAAAAGAATGCTTGTTGAGAAATGCCAGACACGTTAGCTCATACTTGCCTCTTCACATGCTTCGCTAAGGTCTTTTTGCTTGCATGCAGCTTATTGCAGTAGGGACATTTGTGTTCCTTCTTATGGAAGTCAGTGTCACTGGAGTGCTTCTTCCTGTGCACGGTCAGGTTGGACTTGGTCGAGTAGCGCTGGTGACAAATATCACACTCAAAAGGCTTCTCGCCCGTGTGGACACGCGTGTGGCTCTCGTACTTGCCTGGATAACAAAATCAGATCTGTTAGCGTGAACTCTAACAGGTATCACCTGCAACAGGCACCTCTGGGGTTTGTTCTATAATCTCTCTCACAGGCAGGCAAGCTCTAAGCACCCTCCACATCCATGTGAAGATTCCTACTGGCTTACACCACCGAAAACTGCCCAGTGCTCACCTACATGTTTGATCCAAGGTCCCTCCACACACTTCCATCTTCCTATAAATCCATGCAAGGGTTACAAGTCACTCTTGTTCAACCCTACAGCACAGTCTGCTCTTGAATACTAAAAGTTACAGTCCTATTCTTTCACTGCACTGCTTGGGAAGTACCTTTGCACTACGGTGAACAGCCTCACAACAAACTGGTAATTTTGAGGTTCTTTCAAATAGCAAAACACTAAATGAAAGATACAGACCCTTGCACATTATCTGTATTTGAGACCCAATATACTACCATAAACAAAAATACTGCTCTCTCATTTCTTTCACACCACGTGTATTTCTTCTTTTATTTGTCAGATTTTTTTCAGAGGACAGAATTCAGTCCTACAATGTGGACACACCTGCCTCGAGTGTGTCCACACTGTAGGGCAGAATTCTGTAGGACAGGCTTTCTGCTTTGTACTAGATTTTACTGTTTTCTCTGTAGAACATAAATGTATGCTGCTGTACAGTACTATAAATTTCTGCAGCTCATAAATTTAACATGTAAGTCAATTGTGCATTGTAATACAAGCTTATAAAGAAATACTTTATGTATCTCATTTTAATGCATGCTTGTCAGGCATTTTTGAGCACAAAACTAGAACTAAGTTATGAAAATGCAAAGAGAAAAGGACTCCCAATGCGTGTAGAACCAAAATGTACCATTCCAACCCTAAATACTCACAAGCCCTTTTTTTCTGCACAGCAGCTGTGCTTTTATACACCATGCTAACAACCAGAATCCAGAGCAGTGAAAGAGAAATAAATGTAGTATTTGCAGATTTTTAAAATAATGTGCTCAGACAATTTATTGAAACTATTTAGCACTACACACATAACAATTTAACACACTTCGAGAATCAAGGGGCACACTGGATCAGTGAGATTATCCAGACATTCTTCTGTTTACCCTCCCAGAGAAAACCTTGGTTTATTTCCCACACAAACAGCACCGCCAGGAACGAGATCAAATAACTCGCCCTTACCTATTCGATCAAACTTTTTGTCACACTTGGGACACTGCAGTAGCTTTTTGCTGCTGCTCTGAATGATGACTGGAGCTAAGCCTTCAGGAATATTCCCCATGGAGTCAATTGCCTCAGAACCCTCTTCCGCATCATTCTGTTCCTTCTCACTCTGTTCTTCAGATTCTGAATCTTCACCTGACATTTCGTCTTCCTGCCCGTCCTCATCCGCATTGCATTCACTTTCACTGTCCTCAAATTCACTTCTCTCAGACGTCTCCTTGTCAGAACTGACTTTTTCCAAATTGCTATCGGAGGCATCGCCACTGTCATTGTCACTGAGATCGAATTTGGCGGGACATTTACGGCTTCTCGTGGAGCGTCGAGTGGAAAAGCTGGCCTTCTCAACCATTTTTAACCCATGCTTTCTTTCCAGGGAGAGGGGTCTGTGGGCTTTAGCCAAATGATTTTCTAAGGACTTCTTGTAACAGAAATTTCGACCACAAAAAGTGCACTGATGACTATTTAATAGTTTACCTGTCAGTTCACTGAGTGTTTCTACAGGTGTAGGTGCATCAGTTACCACGTCAGTCTGTACACTGGAAACACTTTCGTTATTTAATAACTTCACTGCATCTATGATATCTAAAAACTTTGCTGCTTCCAGCACTAATGGAATTTCATTTTTATACACAAAAAACTCAGAGGTGTAGAGAAACTCAAGCAAATGTTGAAAGACAGAATGAGTTACATGATCTAATGTGACGACATCGGTGCTTGGATTTTTGCTCAAGCAGGCATGAAAATAACTACTCCCAACAGCCACAACAACTTTGTGGGCACTGAATTCTTTTCCTTCTACAATTATGAGTAAATCACAAAACGATGGATGTTTCTGTCTATCGTCATTTAAGTATTTAAGTAGATTTTTGTTATACTGCAATGAGCTTAGGAGCTTTCTTTGTTCTGGTGATGGTGAAAGTTCTTGGGAAGATTCGAGCTGATCTGCAGGAGCTATATCTGCAGGCTTGGAGACAATTTCTTGTGCACAGTCCACTACAAGAATCTGTTCTGAAGTATCTTTCTCATGGCCAAGATGAACCTTCTCATTTAGACTTGCAGCGAGCCGTCTCCTTTTCTTCATTGCAAAAGTGCAGCTTCAGGATCAGGAGCTTCATAGGTGACTAGCAAAGAATTCCTGTGAAGACTTGGTTCTGCTCCGGACCTTAAGAAAATATGCAACAGTAATTTCATACTCTGCAAAAGAATTATGATAAAAACTACTCTTAGCACTTAAACATTACTTCACATTTTAATAATGCTTTCTATATTTCACTGCCGGTTTTATGTATCTGCATAACTAAGGCTTTTATTAAATCACTACAATCTCTGCGTTTCAGAGCATGGCACAACCTGCTGCGAGGCAGCGACCAGACACCGCCTATTCTTAGCTCTAAGGCGGCGGCTGGGCTGGCTTCGCTCGGCTCCGGCCGCATTTAGCCCGCGCACCGCTCCGGGAAGGCGCGCACTGGTGGTGTTATTATTGCACCCAAGCTCGTTCTCTTTCGTTTCACCCCAGCAGGGCAAAGCCAGCGCAGCTGCTCCTCGGGCCGGGCCGGACCCGCCCGGCGCCTGCCGGGGCTGCCTGGCCC
>VYZT01048662.1:123721-156006 GCA_013400735.1 Pomatostomus ruficeps
GCCCTGACGGGGCCCGGCGGCGGAACGCGGGCCCGAGCGGGGAAAGAGCGAGGAGGAACGGGGAGAGCTCCCTCACACAGCGCCGGGGAGCCGGGCTGGCCGAGCTGCCCCCGGCTCCCTGCCACGGTACCCACCGAGTCCTCAGTGCCCGTAAGGGCTTGTGACATCCCCGGGGTTTGCTTCCCGCTGGTGACATCCCCGGGGTTTGCTTCCCGCTGCCCTGCTCAATAACACGCGTTGGAATTTGGTTTCTGCTTCAGTATTTTGAAGCGCTTGATGTAAATAGTTGTGAAATTCACACTTTCCGTGCTTCCCGGGTGGCAAAAGGAGCAGCCCCAGGGGTGCTCCCCGGCTCGGGGATCCGCTCGGGGTGCAGCTCCCCAGCGCACCGAAGGCTCTGCCTTCTGCTCATCCAGCTCCATCCCTCCCGAGATAAACCAATTGCCGCTGACAATGTGACACCGAAAATGAGCTTGTTTTCCTGACAGCCTTAAAGAAGGATTAAGGCAGGATTAAACTTTATTCCACGACATGCATTCTGTATATATGACCTGTAAATGGATACTGAATAAAGCGTGACTCGAAGGTGTTGCATTTTTTCAATAAAAATACAGTAAAAATACTGAAAGTTCTTAAAGCATTTGTTAGCTCCTGAGCGCTGCTGTACTGCCTGTACTCACAACCCTGCATTTTCCTTGAAGTCTACAATTATTTAGCTTCGGCTTTGGATTTGTTGTTGGCGGGTATTTTTCATTTTTAATAGTATATTACAATCGAATTAATAGCAAACCATTTCAAATAATATTTTAAGTAGTATCAGTTCTTTCAGTTATTACTTCCATAGTGAAACAATGGTGCCAATAAAAATAGAGCAATCAAGATTACTATGGTTTTCTTGCACTGAAGACAAAAATCTACTTATCTCTGAGCCATCTGCTCTTTTAGGACGTTCCTTGTGCATGCCCACTTTTTTTCTGTAGAGTCATAGTTAAACTGTACATAAACTGTAAAAATAAGTTCCTCTGTTTGATATATTTCTCTGTTTTGATTTTGCATGGAAAAAGAAAGTTCTAGAGCAAGCCACTGTAAATTTTAAGCTGAGCCTTCCATTTCACTCTAATCTGAATAGCAAGCACATAAAAACATCATTAGTGGGTAATTGGCTTCTTGGGTCTTACTGTTTCCATAGCAAATCCCTCATTTGGAAAGTACAAAACTTCATAAGTGTTTCATCAGTTTTCATGAGTGAAATACATAAGGAAAATGCAGCCTTGATGAGAACAATTTTGTCAGCAAGCATAACCAAGGTAGGGAAATGTTCCCTGGGACAGGCCTGACACTTGCATCATTTTTTCTATGTTGTTGGGGGCTTGGGGAAAGGTTTGGGGTTTTTTCTTTAGATAACTACCTGCTTTTTTCTGTAGTTGTTGCTGATATTATTTACCCTGTGGTGAGTACAATGTGGTTTCTTGGCAGTCTACAAAGCACCTACAGCTAATTGCCAAACAGTACAAGTTCAAGGGGCATTTTGACTTAGCACAAGTCTAGGTAACACCTTTTTTCTCTTGTTATTTTATGATACATGAAGGATTTAGTTCAAAGAAAAATCGTACAGTGCTAAGTGATCCATTACCATGCCTGGCATGGCCACAATAGTTATGCTCTAGAAACAAAATGTCCTTGAAATCTCAGGTCATTATGGTTCTTTCAGTCTTCTGCAGTTGGTACAAAGTACAAGCGGTACAGGCAAAATTTAACTAGATTAATCCCTTTTGTTCCAATGCTTATTCGTGCTACATTTTCTTGCCAGTTAATAGAGTATCCCACATAGGTTAAAAAGCTGATTTTTACTTTAATTAAAGACAGCATCAATCAAAGAATAAGCACTTGCTCACCTATCTTGAGACTGTATAGAACTGGCAAGCACAGCTGCTTAGATTTGTCCGGGAAAACAGTATATTTATCAAATAAATAGTCTTGAATTGTTGGAAATTAAGAAGTAGCTTTGTGCAAGAAGGTTTGCTGCTGGAGGAGGTGGTTTCATCTGAAAATACTTGTTCTCCAGCTCAAAATCTTCCCTTCTGAGATACAGTGGAACTAGAAATGACAGATACTTGAATCAAATACTACTTAAACAATAAGCAGATAGGAATCAACTCTTAAGCAGTTAGCTGCCAACTAAACAGAAATGAAATTACATTAAAATGGCATGCAAGTTTTAATACCTGGCTGAGTTCTTTCAGTTTATTCCCAATATATTCCTTAAGAGCTGATCACTGTGAGTACCCAGTTATAAATCTAGTAGCACATGCATTCACATCCTCTTCCAAACAGCTGCCTTTACTTTGGCCACAACATTTTTGCTAAGGTAAAGGCCTCTCTCTCTAGGAATTTTATAGCTAATTTGCCATGGGTTCACAGTGCATGACACTGCCGAAACATGATCCATGCTGTCATTCTTCCTTTTTGTATCCCAGATGTGTCAGTGATGGGTGGGCCTGGGGAAGGGCCCACAAAGCCTATACTTCCTCTAGTCTGAGATTTTTCTGTATTTTATTGCCAATCACCACATACACACAAATGTTTTAAATTAGGCTGTGAAGTGAAAGGGTTATAAGATTGCCTAGAGACTCCAACAAGTTTTCTAGCCAACAGTGCTGAATAAAGGCCATTCCTGGAACCATTGCCAAGAAATTCTTTCACATAGGCCATGAAAAGACCACCCCGGCCTCTCAATTGAGGGCTCTCTGGGGCACTAATCAGCTGGAGGCTGCTTGTACTATTAGGGATGTTTGACATGTGAATCATGTTGATCTCCCCTTGTCTCCTCTCTAGAGTGCAGCAAGTGAAACGTGGAGAGAAGGAGGTCAGATCCTCTCTATCATCCCACCTCGTTCCGCCCGGGAGGTTTGGTGCCGGGAAGGGTGGGCACCACCTCTGCCTGGGTTTTGTTCCCTGGAGTGCTCTGTAGGCAGGCATGAGTTGAATAACAATGACCTTGGCCATTGCCATCTTTTTCCAGGGGATTCATGCAGTGTGGAGGTTGCAGAGAGTTCTATGGCTGCAGCCTCCCCAGAGCAGATTTCCTCATGGAATGCTAATCCAGTGCAGCCCTGAGGTGAAATCAGCAGGGGCAGGAACAAGACACTCCCTGCTGTCACAATGAAGCAGAAATGCTACATCTGTTCATTCTGAGCTCAGTACCAGGCCAGCTCTACAGGTAGATTCACAGGTGCGCTGCGCTGCCCTCACACTTTAAAAAATACAGCAACTGAAGAGATCCTTGGGTAGAGGGAAATTGCCCGAATATTTTCCTGCCATCCGTGCCTGCTGCACCCGATCCACGAGTGCCTGGCAGCTCAGGGGAAAGCAGGGAGGGTGAGAGGAAGGCTGCACCAGAGAGAATAGTGCTGAAGGAAGTATCTGTCTGCCCTCTACCGATGTAAGTCTTAAGCACTGCTACAAAATTACTGTCAGTTAAAGCTGCACCCCCTGCCTGAAGCTGGGTAAGGAAGAAACAAGGACTTAGCGTATTTATTTTCTGTTGTTTTGAGTGATGTTTGGAACAGAGCACATTAAACCTTTTGCAATAACACACCTCTAGCATGAGAGGTATTTTCCTTTAAACAAGGCAAGAACTGGGGAGAAATGAAATATCTTTTATTAGTTCAGCTGGTGTATATCACTACTGGAACTAAAAACAGCACCCCAACTCTGGGAACGTGACCTTGAGAAGACTTCATGTGCCCAAAACCATCTTTTTTTTTCCAACCATAACAGCTGGTTAGTAAAAGGTATTGCCTATCCCAATAAATCTTGCCTTATTTATTGCCTTAGCCCATCGTAACTGCAACAACATTATCAAATAATTGAGTAAAACAAGCATAACCAGACTTCCCTGTACAGAAGTAATCTCAGTTCTCAAAAATATATAATGAAAATGTATAGAAGTAACATGAAAAGTTTTCTCTGTGTCTTACATGGCTGCATTTCCATGGCACTGCCCGGTGAGAGACCTGTACAGCTGCTGGAGCACCCTGCGTGCTGGCCCTGGTGCGAGACAACAAGAATTTCAGTCAGGGAGGGTAGCAGGGAGCTGATGTCACTGTCACTTTTTTCAGTCAACCAGAAACCAATTATCCCTGGCTGACAGGCCAAATTAAATCATTGGGTAGAAGGAAATGCCAGCTATCCTCCCCTAGATTGGGTAATTGGGGCTTTACTACAGCCAGACCTGGTGCTGTTTGTTGGGCCACATTAGACACCTAAGAGCCATTCTGGTCTGTCTCTTCATCCTTTCCATAGGCATTAGTGTATTTTTAATCCCTGAGAAAAGTAATTGCATTTTACCTTAAAAATGCTAATCTTTTAATATATATAATATTAATAGATCCTTCTATCTACCCAAGTTTACAGACAAGGTAAAGGTGGGAGTTGTGCTGTGGAAGGCCTCAGCTGACAGTTTTGTACTGATTTATGCTTAAGATCCCAGGTTTTTTGTCTAATACTCTTGCAAGGATATAGAAAGTTTTTAGCTTATACTTCTTTGAAACTTATGAGCATGTTTGCCATGGCATCAGGCTGATTTACTGAGGGGCTGCCCAGTTCACTGTAGGGATTGTTTGGAGCTGGAGAAATGAGCCACTAAGGTGTCCAAGGCCACTCTTGTTCAGGCTAGCACCTAGATGTGGCCCTCCAGGGTCCTCAGGAATGCATTGCTTGCAATGACACGAGGAGGAAGTACTGAATTAGCTAGTTCATTTAGATTGCCACGTTTAAAAGCTTCTTATGTTGCCCAGTAGAAAGCAGAATTTGGTACACAGGTAAGGATACAGCTGCATGTGCATGTAGAAGCCTGGGTGTGCAATATACTCAGTAGTTTTTATTTAAGAGAAAATAAAAGCTACATTTGCTATTGAAAACTTTTCAGAAATAGAGTATAATGCATAGAAGTTTCTGAACGGGGTAAGAAAAGTTGGAAGGCTGATGATGGTAATTTATTGGAAGGTGAGCACGTGAAGCTGACAAATTACCAGCAGCTATTAAGCCTTTGTGCCTTCAGGTAATATCTGCTGTGTCGTTACAAGGACAGCAGAAGCACTCAGGCCTCTCAGCTCAGTGTTTATCAAGGCTTCCCAGAGCTCTCCTCCTTCCTTTGTGATGAACCTTGACACGGTTACAGCTGTCAGGGAATCAAACTCCATCTCTCTGCTGGAGAGGCAGGGTACTTCAAGGTGTAGGAGAGATTAAAATGCTGTTCTGCACCCTCCTGAATCCCCAGCCACGGCATTTGGAGATGCTTTTTGTTTGGAATTATAAAGGTGTGTATAACCTCCAACACATTTTTCCCTAAAGACACACAACTGCAGAAACTCAAGGATGTTTTGGTGTTAGATGAGCATTTTAACTATCATTGTTTATTTGTCTGAATTTACATATTTAGTGATGCATTGCCCGTTTACTCACAGCCAGGATAAAAGGCTGCAGTTATGGAGCTAACAAATCTTGTGGAACTCTGCTCACGGTTAGTAACAAACATTACACAATGAAAGCATTATAGCTGCTTCTGGAGCAACACTATAGTGTAAATGAGAATTTCAAGACCCTGTTTTATTTTAGGTGACATTCGTTACCTGTTTTCTTAATTACATTTGAATAGTAATCACAACATTTTCCCAAGAAAATATGATTAGGTTCCGATATCAAGAGGCAGACTGCAAGTATATTAATTAGGCTTTGAGGCCGCTATTAAAAACCCGGAGCAAGACAAACGTGCTTCCAGTCAAAACAGCAAGCACACAGCACAGAGGAAAATGTTTTAACCAAAAAAAAAAAAAGGAAATACAGAATTAATTCTGCTTTGTTAGCAAGCCAATGCACATAAACAGCCAGCTTGTATAAGGAGCTTGTACAAGAAATGGCTACAGGAAAGTTATTTTAAAAGAATGATACTAACCAAAGTAAAAAACCCAACAACAATTAAATGACAAGAGAGTTAGTAAAATGTCTGTAAAAATGCAGTAGCAGGAGAAGAACTTCTTGTAGTCATTCCAAAGTGAACATAACCCTATGAAATAATCCTATAACAATCACCCTGTAACGATGACCTTCCCAAACAAAAAAATGAACCAAACCAACTTGCTGCTGGGGAGTCACTGGCGCTAACCCCCTTTCAGGGAATCTCAGTTTGTTATGATGGGTTGTACTTGTCTCTTTGGGTGTCGTGTGTTGCTCTCCCAAGAGTAATGTTATCAGGAAAGAACCATTCATTTCCAATAAAAACAGCTGAGGGGAAGTTTGTAGATTAATTTTCCTTTATTAGGCAAACTTGACAGAGCATTGTAACCCTTCAAAAGGCCACTTGCTTTCCTTCTGGAGCAGTTATGGTTGCTCATCCTTTTCTGTAGATTAATTTTAGGCCACCCCTCCGTTTGCCAACCTCAGCCACAACAACCATGGGTGCTTTTAGTGCTTTGGGGTCTGTGGCAAAAGGGCTGACAGGAACCTGGGTGCCTTTCCACGCTAAAGAACTGATATTGCTTTTCTTCTTCTGAAAATTTTTTAAATTCTGTTTCCACTAGTGCATGTTATTTGAATCAAGACATGGAGAAGAGACTTCAAAGAATCTGGGAGTGAGATTGCTTTCTTCTCTTCTGAAAATATTTTTCTTTTTCTGAACTAAGCCACAGATGGAAATCTTTAGTATCTGTTTATTACCTTGAAAATATGTGATATCAGAAGTGGCTTGGATTAGTTGAAAGATTTGATTGGAGGAATCTTAATTAATGTTTCAAACTTTTCTGAACACCTTAAAATTATTTTACTTGTTCAAAGGAAAAGAAAATAGCAAAAAGGTTATAAATTTTAAAATTGCCAAAACTTTTTTCAGCAATTTTAAAATAAAATATCCTTTAAAAAACCCCACAACTAAACACACACACACACCACACAGAAAAATAAAGTACAAAACCTCACCCTCTTCCTTCTGAAAGGCTTCAAAAATTTCTGGCCAGCTCCACTTCCAAGATCAGGCAGTTAAGAGAGATCTCCATCTAACTTTGAATTTTTGCTCAGTGTTTGGGAAAGAGGTCTCACATTTAAGTGACACACAGTACAAAACAATTGCACTTACTTTTGCTCATGATAAATGTGAGTGGATAAATTCATCTATTATTGTCAGAGAATGTGTCAAATTTGCCTCAATTTGGCCAGATACAAAATTTTTCCTTCCTGTCCTGAATTACACCACCTATTTTCAGAATCACTGTGGCCTCTGGCACGTAGAGGAATATGGTCCTAAAGAAATGCCAGACTGTTCGAGAGTCACACACGAATAGTGCAGTCCATGGACTCATTATTTCCGTAACTTCTGATGGAGGGAAGGGCAGATACAGCACATCCTGCATGCCCAACCTTCAGAAAGTTCATTCCATTTCTTGAACCGTTGTGACTGCCATGCCAGAGTGGAATTTGGTGTAATTCTTGTGAGTTGTTGGTTTCCCAGCTTATTTAAAAATAGAGTTGCACAAGGACACGATCTATTAATCAACTTCATCAAATTACTACTGAAGTCTGACTTTGCTGCTGCAGGAGTCGAGGGGGTCAAGGTTAACATGGCTCATGTTTATCCATTCTTCAGCAGTCAGATGCTGCCAGAGACTGTTTCACTCACTCCAATTAATCTTATTTCAGAGGAGTGAGCTGTAGGAGCTGAGGCTTTAGGCTGCAGTTCATTTAGTAACTTGCAGGGCTACGTTATTGAAAGAGCTCAGCCTTTGCTGTCCTCCTTGCGTGTGAGCCATGCCCGTAGGTTTAGTTGGGGACTAAAACCTTTCAGAAGGGCTGTGGGGGTGTGAGCTCCTCGTCCCTGTCACACCAGTGGGCAACACCCTCAACTCTGAGCAGCTGAAAGCTGAGAGGAAATCTTACCCTGCCACCATGAGGAGCTGCTGCAATACGTGCAGGCCGTGCTGCTGGGGGCATTTCTTGTTTGCCACTGTGAACACATCTTTTTGAAACAACTTGCATTGAAGATGCAGTTTCTGACAGCAAAATCTTGTTTCTGTGATAATGGTAATTACATTGGAAGTGCTGGCTTAGAAATTCTGGAACCCCAGAAACTCAGGGTCTCGTATTTAGAAGTCTCAGCCGCACAAAGCTGTGTTTGGTGAATGTTGGTGTTAAGTCAAATCTGGGTGTGATGAACTAGACCTCTCAGCAGCTGCTCGTGCACAACAAGCATATTCACCCAGGCTTTCAGTGTATTGGGAGAGGTTACTATAAAAATGCCATTAGAAAAAAAAAAATCTGAAAAAAAATTTGAAAAATCTTGATACCCAGGAAAATGGAAAGTGCTGTGTGAAGTTCAGTTTATGCAAAGGTCTCAGCTTGCCCACACACAAAAATTAAGATGCGATTCAGCAACAGATCAGCTGGTGATTAGAGGGGCTCTCTGGACACCTGAAAAATGTAAGTCAGTTACAGCAGAATGTCTCCTCCTTCCCTCTTTCACAGCCAACACGATGCTCAGAGGCCAAACTGCGCCACCTCCATGCAGGGGTGTTCTCCTGTCACCGCCGTGGGAACATGGTGACATCACACACACCACCATCATCACTGAGGTCAGCATCAGCACCAGTGGCTGAACTAGGTGTGAGAGAATCGAAATCAGCACAAATTTGGAAGCCATAATATTTCATTTTACCTTGTGAACAATGTAAGTCAAACTGACAAACTTTCAGGGTTTAGTTCAGTACAAAAGTGCAGCCTTTGAGAAAGGCATTGGCATTAAGATGAACGCTGTCTTAGCCAATCTTAGCAGAAACTTGAAATCCCTTTGGGGCACCTACTGCTGCTTATTGTTCCCATGATATTATCTAATACTTTAGCACAGAGGCCAGGATTTCCAAGAGAAATTTAGTGCTTGCCAGGATCCACACCAAGACACTTCAGAGATGCCTCCAGGGAAATTTTGCTTTGTGCTTTCTGGAAGTCACATCCTTCAACTGAAAACCTGCAAATCCAGGAGATCCAAATTGTCAGATGCTTTTCGAAACCTTGCCACACTCAGTAAACAATGACTGAACATAGAAAAGGGAAAAAAATTATAAGGGGTATTAGAGATCATGAAAAATTAAGGAACTTTTACATTTGTCTGTTACAAAAGTTATATTTTTGGGTATTGTGGTGTTTTGCATTGCAAATTTCACTACCTCAAAATTATTTATCACTGAAAGCACAGTGAAAAAAAAAGGGAAATAATTAGTTTTGTGTCCCTCAGCCCAGTGCTTGGCCTGGGAAACCAAGTTTGTTGTCACCTTTGTCTATTTGCAAAGACCAAAATTCAAACCCCAGCTTTAGAAGCATCTCCTCCTTCCCAGCCTCTCCCTATGACTGCAGCCATCACCCTGCCCTGTCCCTAGGACAGTTGCAGTGTTTACCAGAAGTAAAATATTTACAAACAAAGTGTGTGTTAAAATCAAGCATATTTGGTTACTAATCCTGCCTTCCTGATTCTTGCTCTTTCTCCTCCCCGGCACTGTTGCCTGCTGGAATTGTTGGGTCTGAATTCCTTCTGAAACCACTCTGTATTGATCAGGAGAAATCATGTCACAAACCTATGCAAATCTTTTCCAAACTGTGGCTTACCTATACAACTATGTCTTGTGTAAAAGACTGGATTTTCAATTTAATTGCAATACTTTCATGTTTAGGTCTTTCTGCTTTGTAGCATGAGTTAGTTACCTCACTCTGAAGGAAATTAAAAAAGAGAATTAGAGGAGGATTTATAAGGCTGTTAACACATCTAATCTGCTGAAGTGAAAAGCATAGAGGGTAAAATAAATGTACAAGCCATTTAGATCTTAATATATCAGTGCTTTTGTGAAAACACAATTTGCCTCATTTTCTCAAGCACTCCTATAACCTTGACACTGCCAGAAGCTCATTGGTACAGACAGAAACTTCCTGATTAGACGGTTCATTAGCAGCAAGGTACAGAATACTAATTGCCAATTTTCATCTGCATTGACAAGGCCTGACCTAGCATTCGTCTGATTGAAATCTTCCCTGGTGATGCCTCTTGCTTCCCTGATCCCTGCTTCCCAGCCACACACAATGCGATAAAAACCTGTTTTTTCACAAAAATTCCTCAAAGATAAGTGAATCACACACTTTATTGACTTCTGCAGGTCCCAGGGGAATCCTGTCCTACCTTACACCGCCACTTCGTTTTGCCTGCCTAAGTGTAAAATACTCAGGAGATTTCATATGAAAACCAAACCAGCTTTTATTGCTCCCACCATTTCTTTCACATCCAATATTAGATGTATCTGAGCAAATCAGCTTGACACTCCTGTAATCTTTGGTTAATTGTATTTCAGGTTGGCAGGTAGAAATCCCTCATTACTCAGAAGGAAAGTGGCTATCATAAGAATCAAAAAAGTAGTCATAATTTCAAGAAATGTATTACATTTAAGGAAGCAATACGCTTGACAGGTCTTGCAAAATAATTTTACATTCTCAGATAAAGCCCTTCAGTCCCATAAAAACATTAATAATCCAGAAATGGGCAGAACTGGAAGCTCATGCTCTGCTGCTTTACTCCTGCTGAGAAAGAAATAAAAGGTGCAAAGCAAAAGTTCAAAACCCCAAATATTTGTACACCCTAATAAAAAGGAAAAGAAGGCTCAAAAGAAGTAATCCTCACAGACTAAGAAGTTAAATATAGTCATCAAATATTTGTCTCTCGAAAATCACGGGCCAAAGGAGATTCCAATTCTCTCTTGCCCCATTCTTTTGGGGGTGGTTAACTTTGCAAGTGCTGCAGGAAATCAATGCAGTCAGAGCTGTTCTTGTTGCAAGGAGCCTAATTAAAATGCAAATAAACCTATAGTGGGTTTGTTAATGAAGTAAACAATGTCCTCTTACAATACAACTCTCTGTCTACAAGACCTTTTAGCCATCCCTTGTTCACGGTGGTTTACCCATTGCCTTGGTTTGTCCATTCATAATTACTCGAAGTGCAACAAGCTAAAGAAAAACATTTATCTGTGAGTTGTTTAATGAAGAGGTATATAAAGTACCATAAACAGGGAGGTGATCTGGATGATTTGGTCAGGTCCATTGTTCTAGCAAACTCCATCAGCCTGAGTTTTCAATACATACTTCAGAATGTATCTAAATGCCCAAACCGTGATGACAGACCAGAGTGACTTCATGCTCTAATGCTCCATAGTTTTTCATAAATGAAGCTCTCCCATTGGTGAACTGGGAACGCCAGTGAAATTTGGAATCCCAATTTCACCCCTGAAGAAATTCAGCAAGAGCTTAAGAGAAGATGTACACAAGAAGCACCATTGGATACGAGTAAGAAACTCAAAGACCCCAGGGGAAAAACCAAGGACTGTATAATAAACAGAGGTTTTCTGCATTAAGTGTGCAAAACTGGGCACTGAGCAGGAAATGCAGTGCTACATGCAGAGAATCACAGGAATATACGGTGGGAGGGGGGCACCTGCTCAAAGCACACCGAGATTGGGCAGGCTGCAAAGAGCCGCTGTGCAGCTGAGTTCTGCACAGCCAAAACCTCGCCAGGGCAAATGGCATCTTTGGCTCAGTCCCTCCTCCACTCTTCCATGGAATCACCCACCTGTTCCTGACTGTTACCTGTGCCCCGCTTGCCAGTGATCAAAGGGATTTAATAAACACTTCAGATTAGTCAGCATCAGGTGTTTTGTAAACTCACATCTTTCACTTGCAAGATAATTTTACACCTTACATGAATTATTTAACTATTCCAATTTCTGTTCATTTCGTAGCTTACATGAAAACTACCGAAACATTTTGCAGACTGGAAAAGAAGTACCAATCACTTGGGAAAATCACCTGTAAATATATTTGACCTAGAAGGCACAGGATGGCGTCAATAAAAATTGCACTTTAAATTGGAGCAATACTGAACAATCAGAAATCATGCCTAGCAGTGAGAGGCAGAAGATACACAATTAATTAGTACTGCTGTCATCTGAAAATTGAAAACACTGCTTATATCAGGAAGCAAAAGAGGTTAGATAATGAAATCTGTTGGACAGAGTTGCAGCAAAATGTTTTAGAAGAGATGACACTGACTGGTGTAGTCTGATACCACACCACTCTGTCATTATCGCATGGAAGCAATCAGAACAGAAAAGGCAGCACTTAAGTGAAAGCAAATGACAACACAACCCCCTTTTCCCTGAGAAAATGGCATAGCCTCTGACTATTGTGAGTGCAGAATCCCATCACAGCTAAGCTGTACTGAGAAAGCGTGGAAATTACATTGAGATGTTATCATGTTTCACTGTGTACAAATGATATGCATGCAGAAATTCAAACCTCCTCCTGTAGGCAACTTCAAGGAATTAGGGCAGTGATAAGTTAATTTGGTTTATTCCCCATTAAATTCTGTTATATGAATAGCTCACGAGGAAGAAGAAACATTTGGAAAAAAGGCACTGGGAAATGCAGAGCTAAGTTTCAAACAGGTTGAAAAAAGCAGCTCTTTTGGCTATTCTGAAAGTGATTACATTTTAATAACTTTAAAAGACGTGGGAGGTGTTCATTCACTTGCTGTATGTTTTGTAATTACCAGAGAGTTACATGGCAGAGTATTTAATTCCAATGTCAACATTTGTGTTAATACATTTAAGTTCTCAGATTGGCAACATATCCTCATGTCTGAGAATAGCTAAGTTTGCTTAGAGTACAGATTTTACAGGTACTTGTGTATTTTTCAGAAAAATATTCAGATTTAATAGATGTGACTGTTTTCTTGCAGTACTTACCATATATTCCTCCGAATTGAAAACTTTTTATTTGTTTAAATCTGGGGTCTATCTTTCTGAATACTCCCAGGATTTCTTTTTCAAATTGACTGGTATATGAATCCATAAAATATTATTGTTCTAAGTAAGTTACATAGTGACTGATTTAAATAATAATGCACTTAAACAGGCAATCAGCACTGAGCTAAACTGCCTAATTTAGCCCAACAGAAGAATTCCCAGATGACAGAGTGATATTTTCATGCTCACGTTGTAATGATTATATATCTTACTGGATAATTTCAACCAAAAACTAAGGAGACAGATGGCAAGGAGAGGAAAACATCCAAACAACTATAAATGTAAATATAAAAGAAAGGGAATTACAAAAAGTGAAAGAGCTGCAAACTACAATTAACAATTTAATTATATTTAACTTGATAGTTATCTAAGTACTTTCCACTAGGATCCCTGTTCATCACAATGTTCATAGCCCATGACATTTGGCCAGGGAATCCAGCCTGGATGGCCATCAGAGGGACCAGGGCTGGTGAATGGAGTAGGGAGGCTCGGGGGAGTGGGAGAGTGGAGGCTTCCTGGGAAGCAGATGATCGAGCTGCTGGTGCCAGGAGAGGGGAAAGAGTCTGGAAAAATGTGCCACAAGGTCAGCCGTGGGTGAGTGCAGCTACACGTAAATGAGATGGGAAAGAACGAGGAGCTTTGCTGCAGGAGAAATTTTAAAATTAATCAGTTCACTGAGCTTAATGAGCAATGTGAAAGTACCTACCTATTATAAACAGCTTTAGTGAATTCATGTTGGCGTCAACCGTCTGCTCCCTACTCGTCTGAGGCCTTCAGCACAGGCTCGACTTTCAGCTTGGACTTTGTTGAGCTGAGTGTATGTGTAAAGTTAAACTCATTATCAAGGCTTCTTGAACGGCAGATTAGCACTCTGCTGAAGTGGGGAGGACAAACGCAATACCAAACGTATTGATGCTACCTGTTTGACAGCAGCATCACGCAGCAATGAGCAGGCAGAGTTTTCAGGCTGTTCCTGGGCTTGGGAATGCCTGGTTTCTCACTGAAGCAAGGAGGGCAAGGGCCAGGAGGACTGATGGAAGTGGAAGTGTGGAAAGAGGAGATTCCCTGCCAAACTGGCAGCTCATCTCTGTCTTGGCCCCCGAGCCGGAATGGTGCTGTGGCAATGATTGCTATGGCCCAGCCTCCCCACAGAGGACACACAAACCAGTGTGGGAGGACCAGAGGGCCCGAGTTCGTGCTGGACCATGGCATGGATATGGATACAGCTCCCGGGGCTGCTGCTGTCTGCCCTCCCCTTCCCCTCTGCTATGGCAGGACAAGGCTTTCATCTGTGAGGGAATCTGTGATCCATGGATGGGGCACCACACACTGGGACAGCGCTGGGCACAAACAGGCCATTGCCTGTGCCACGCAGGGGTGAGGAGCCGCCGTGGCAGCTGGAGAAGCTCCCCGAGCACGGGCAGGCTGGTGGCACTGGCACCAGCCACAGCTGTTTAATACCAGCCTGGCTAAAAACAAATGGAGTCCATCCCCTGCCACCATCCCCTTGTGTTATCGATCCTGCTTTGACACCTCCTGGTTCTGTAAGTGACTGGTTCCTCCATGAGCAGTTCAAGATTATAACACAACCTGCCGAAGCTCAGAGGTCCTTTGCCAGCTCCCAGGAGTGTGCTTTTAGTGAATCCAGTGTAAACAGTAACACCAAAACAAAAAATTAATACTGAGGAAGAGAACAGGCTAATATCTAACTACTAAAACAATCGAGAATGGGGATGCTTCTTCTTTTCCTTTCATGTGCTAACAGTTTAAGATATAGGAAAAAACTCCGAAAGCAGGAGGTGTTTGTGAGCTGACTGTGCGAGCAAACGCCGAGTGTTTGCGCTGGGAGCCGGGAGGAGTGTCCCGGGCTTTGGGGGAGATAATGAGCGGTCAGGTCGGGGCACTCGGAGCGCGCTGTGCCGCGGCTGCGGTGCGGGGACAGCGCGCACCATCCCCGAGCCATCCCCGCACCATCCCCGAGCCATCCCCGCACCATTCCCCGCACCATCCCCGCACCATCCCGGCATCATCCAGCACCATCCCTGCACCATTCCCCGCACCATCCCCGCACCATTCCCGCACCATTCCCAGCACCATCCCCGCACCATTCCCAACACCGTCCCCGCACCATTCCGGCATCATCCAGCACCATCCCTGCACCATTCCCAGCACCATCCCCTCACCACCCCCGCACCATTCCCAGCACACCGCCGCCGACAGACTCCGGTCCGGCTCGCAGACAAATCTGCACCAGGTTTGAAACATCACTCGGACCTGCCGAAGTAAAACCTTAACAAGCACCGCTGCCTGGTGAATCAAAGTCTGCAGCGAGCAGGATGAGGAGGGGCACGGGCAAGGATGGCTCGTAGGGGGCTGGGTGCCCCGGGGGTGCCCCTGCCTTCAGACATGAGGGGAGAGCAGTGAGCATCAGCACCAGCCCTTTGGACAACAGGCAACTCGGCGGAGGATGTCCTATCAAGATGAATATGGCTCATTCAAGAATTAACTCTCTACTCATCTTCTACCTCGGTTTTTTGCTGCTCATCCATTTAAAAAGTAAGATTTGCACTTTTTCTTATTGTTCTGACATGTCCTCTGGGGAGATGGTTAGACATGCACTTCTAGCAGGAAGCTTGTGTTGTCAGAAGGCTTTAAAAATTTGATGGAGATGCCAAAAAGATTTGGTCCACGAAACCAAGTTGTATGAACTCGTTGTTTGATAGCTTTCCTGATCTCTATGCTTCAACTTTTTTTTTTTTAAACAAGGAATGAAAGCATTTTGTTGCTTTGCATATTCAAGGTGCAGCAATAAATTATTCTGCTAAAACTGTACCTATATTTTAAAGTCTGCTTTTTGATATCCCTCATTCAGTAAATTTAAACCTTTCTGATTGAAACCTAGACTAATTTATCCTCTTCTTAAACTATTCATGTTATCTTTTTCAGTATTGCTTTATTATATATACTTTTTAAAATTACAGCCTCTAGAGAAAGCAGTTATTAAACAACTGTGATGTATTTGGTGTTGTAAATATGCCCATTATGAGGGAGCGTGAAAGTCCAACTACTTTTACAGAGAAAAAATGTTCTCGGCAAACTTCCACATAGACAGAAGTGTGCAAAATAGTGGAAGTCACAATGGGTTTCCTTGATAATTGTGTCAGATGGCTGAGAGTAAATACAAGCCAGCGAGGCTAAGTGGCCTCAGCTGGTGAGGCTGCTGTGTGGGTCTGAAAAGCAGCAGCTCTTGAACATGTTTAAAGCGGAGATCTGCGGGCTGTGTGCCTGAGGAGGCTGTTTGATTTGTGTCTGTTGCATGTGAATAGCAATAACACAAAGCTTTGAGCAGCTGCCATTAAACAAGAAGACTTGGCATTAGCGCACAGTGTTGTGTAATCTGGGTCACCTTCTGTTGCTGCATCACTCAAATTGTTACTTGGACAGTTTACAGCCCAACATAAATTAAAGACTAAAAAGCAAACAGATGCAGCTGGATCAACCAGCACTGAACCACTCCCCCACTTCCCCCCCCCACTTGAAGATAAAAGAAAAATACAGAATGTCATAGAAACATTGTTTTATGTTACTAATTTTCTTTTTGGGGATGTACTGATGTGAATCAGGGAAGCCAGAATGCTTTTTCTAAATTTACTCACAACAGGACATATCCCCCCAAAAAAAAAAAAAAAAAAAAAAAAAAAAAAAAAAAAAAAGAGACTGGACCTTTAACTTTCACAAAGCAATTTTCAAAGTCTACATCCTGTAGGATGAACAACCAGAAAGCCCCTAAGACAGTGTGCTACCTAAGTAAAAGAAAATAATAGGAATAGTGTTAGCTAGGAAAATTTCATTTATATGTGAGGCAGGCAAATCAGAACAAAACAAAAAAGCTTTGGGAAAGGGAATTAAAAGTTAAGTCCTTATAAATGAGGAAGGTCACATTAAAAACATCATGCACAAAGCAAACATTGCGAGAATGTATACAAGGAAAAAGCCCCCAGGAACCAGTTTAAAGATAAATACAAGTTTGGGCTTTCACTTTGGGTGAGCTCTGCTCCGTGCAGGGTGCCAAAGGCGAGAAAAGGAATTCAATGTCATTTTACGCCTTTTCCATAGCCCAGTTAGCTGGACTGACACCTCGGATGTGGCACGGGGTTTCTCTGGGTTGTGGCCATATGGCCAGTCTCAGGCAAGGGGCTTTCCAGCCTGGGAGGACTCTCCTCCTCAGGTAGGACTGTGGCTGTTGGAAATTCTGGGAAACAAATGGATAGACCAGGATGGAGCAGCTGCATCGGGAGGCAGAGTCAGGCTCAGGACCTATCTGTGTATTTAATGATCTTGGTAAGTATTTCCTCTTTAGAAAGTTTGTACACCGTTTGACACTGCTAACAGTTTCTGTTAATAAAAACATAACTGTGAAGGGATAAGACAGAAGTAGATGCAGGAGAATTGACAGCTATTATTTCTTCACTTAAAACTTAAAGCCCAGAAAGACCAAGACAGAAAAGCTGAGGATAAAATGGAACAGAGGTGATTGATGATATTTATAAAAGTTGTATCAGCCATTATGTTTTTAGAACTCATCTTCCCCCAAAGGATTCTAATCTTAGGTCCTGCTTAAAGGCAGGATGTTCCTTATAACTATTTACTGTCAACAATTTGGAAAATAAATAGTATTTTGAAGCCATGAACACTGTATGCAAGCATTCAATACTAGCTGGGTTTATATGGCATTTTGTGAACGTAATTTGTTTCCACAAATCATACCAACCGAACTACTCACAGAACATTAATCTGGGAGCATCCAGGGATGCCCAGCTCTGTCTGAGGAGGGACCATGAATCATTGTGTACAACAGCTGACAGGAAGCATGTCCCAAATCCACAACAACACTGATAACTCACTGCTGCCATGCTATTGTCTAACAGCAATTACCAGCATTAAACTGTGGGCAGAGAGTTGCTTATGAAATAGAGGAAGAGAAATTCTGATAAATACAGGTATATTTACACAGCAGTTTTGGAAGTGATTCTGTCTGAAGTCAAATTCAGAATCTTTTAATTCAACATCCAAGTACTGGTATTTTCTTTTTTTTCTTCTTTTTTTTTTCTTTTTTTTCTTTTTTTTTTTTTTTGTTGCAAGTTTTACAATGGATTCTCTATCACTACTGCAGAACTGTCTTCCTTTTGGGAAAAATACAGAAAAATAATATTTTTGGGTCAAAACTTTTGCCCAGATAAGTTGTGGATGCCCCATCCCCGGAAGTGTTCAAGGCCTGGTCTTTGTCCCTGCCCACAGCAGGGGGTTTGAACTAGATGACATTTAAGGTCCTTTCCAACCCAAACCATTCTGCGATTCTATTTTTCTCCATTTTAGTGACCTTTCAGCAGAGCTGAAAAAAATTATTATTTACTTCAAAATAAATACTTCATAAATGGTTCAAATGTTCAGAAATTAAGAATGGAAATTCATTTGGGATTGCTGTTAATGTGAGCAAAACATCTGAGCTTTACTTGCAGCTTTCCCCACCCCTCTGAGATGCTGGCACTATGCAATTTTTCCCCGTGGACAAGAACTCTTAATTTCCCACAACTATTCCCATTACTCACGAAACTTCTAATTACTGCTTAATTACTGTGTTAGGTCTAAAGCTGTGCTTACAAAGAGATTTGTGGCTTTGCTCACGCTGCTCATCCCCCACGCACACTGGGATGATGTCAGGAGCTCTCCAGCAAAGCCTTGTTAGCGTGGTTTGCTGCGTTCACAGCCCGTTCGCAGCTCCTCATTAGGCCTCGGTGGAGCTGAGCCCGGCAGAGCTGTGCTCAGCAGCCCTGCAGCCCTGCCTGCTGCCTGTCACACACTGCAGCTGGAGCACAGCAACAACCAAATACCCTTCAGATGTCTGCCATCATCTTCAGGAAGTTATAACCAGCAGCTTCCAGGCCCGGTTGTAATAGTGCTGGGTTGAGGTTTTTTTCCTTTTCATTTATATATTTCATTATGGATAACATCTTCGTCTCCGGAATGAGATGAAACCTTAAGAACGAAAACTAGTAGCCCTGTAACTTTTTAAAAAGGCAGGAACTTCTGCAAGATAAATGTGTAAAAGCGACATTAAGAACATCCCAACCACACCTGGTTTTGAGCCTCTCAGTTCAAATCCTTACAAGGCATCCTTTGGCTGCTACACCTCCCATTCCAGGAGCAGAGGAAGGATGCCAGGTTACAGACCCCTTCTCTGCTGTGTGCTCTGTAACTTGGGAACTGTCACCCCTGAGAACCTCTGGAGGTTAAACATTTCCCCACATCCCGTTCAGTCATTCAGAAATTACAATGCAAGAAATCAGCCTCTTCCAAGATTTAGCCCTCGAAAGACAGTGATTTTGGCAGTACAGGACAAACCACTGAATGATGTATCCACAGTCACGGGACGAAAAGGGAATTCTGCACTGATCAGTCTGTAAGCAGGTGGTGTTTGTGACTAATGGCCTGTTAGGAAAGAGTCTGATGGGAAAGAAAGGAGGTTGTGCAAAAGAGTGTTCTATCATCCATGCTTAACCAGCAGCACAGCCCTCACACAGGTCTGGAAATACTGATATATCCTGTATCCGTGATAATGTACTGGGGAAACTGATCCTGGAATATTGAAGTGTTTCATACAGGCAGAGGATATAAACCTAATGTTTTAATATAATATACATAAACCTTTCAAAGGTTTCCCCACATGAAGTTTACATATCTATCTATCTATCTATCTATCTATCTATCTATCTATCTATTTTTTTATTCTCCCTGTGTTACTTTGATAAACCTAAACCACCTGGGGAGCCTTTCCCTTGTGGAAATCTCTACACCTTTTCCTTGTGCAAATCTCTACACCTTTCCCTTGTGGAAATCTCTACACCTTTCCCTTGTGGAAATCTCTACACCTTTTCCTCTCTTCAAGAGGAAGCTCAGGAAAAAAACAACCCAGTGCTGTTTAGAGAATGCTCAGATTTTGATGGCCAAATTGGGTACATCCCCACTGAAAAGTTACAGGGAAAGGCAAATATTTTGCTGTTATATGTTGGCAGAAAAATGACATGTAAGACACAGGAGAGCAATCAAACCACTGTTCAGTACTGGCTGTATCCAGTTTCGAGTGCTGCTGTGAGCAAGAGAGAGGCAATTAGGAAAATGCTGGAAAGGGACAGCAAAAATAGAAAGACATTTAGAAAGATGTGCCCTCTGAGAAAGGGTCACAGGAAGAGGAGCCTGAGGGAAGACGTGATTACAGTCTTACCTCCACAAGAGAGAGTGGCAATCAAGGATGGCGGTGAGAGCAGTTGCTCCCTGTGACCTCTAGAAGGGCAGGCTCTGGAAAATAAGAGATCCCACGTACATCAGGGAAGATTGGTGTGAAGTTTCCCAACGGAAGGATAATGAAGACACTAAATCAGAACTTTTTAATGAATGGCTTAGGTAACTATCTGCCAGAGGTTGTCTAGACGGCTGTCTCAGCTGCTGTTACACAGACCAAGGGCAGTCAGCACCACCTTGGGAGGAGCTGTGAAGAGCTCAGGGGACAGAGCCCCAGAGGTACAGGTGGGACTTGTCCCAAGGGCTGTGGTGGCACCGGGGCTCCAGAGCAGCTCGGGCACAGCCCCTGGGCAGGGTGAGCAGATGGCTCCTTCCCCTGGCACAGCTGGGGATTATCTGCTGTGCAAAACAAAGGCAGCCCGGAACCCAGCCCCCTGCGCTGCAGCAACCACAGAATCGTTGCCTAAATTTCAATGAGAAAGTCATTTACTCTCATTCTTTGAGACATCAAGTACCTACTCTTATTTTTTGGTACCCTAGACTTAAAATAAGCACTCTGGCAATTGAAGGTACTCATTACAATGAGGACAGAAAGTACCCCCCATGCTAGAGATCATGTAATCTGATTTCTGGCTTTTGGAGTGAAATCACTTATATTTTTACTTGCATTTTAAGTATACTTGATATTTTGGTGATACGATGCAAGAAAATATAATTAATGAGTGGATTATGAATATCAAAATTTTCATGGTCTGAAACCTGCAAAGGAATGGAAAATATGGATTGCGTGCTGAACCTGGCAGCTTCTCACTTCATATAAAAAGGCAATGCAAGACTGGAATTCACTGCATGAAAACAAACAACAGTAAATTCCTAGGAAACTGTTCTAACTGGCCGTTCTGGATACAGTGCAACAAAGTAACATTGGAGTAGGAGTCTTCATTCTGCTTCATCTAAGAAAAGTTTGACATTTTATTTTCATGGCAGCAAAAATCGCTTATTTATGAAATATCAAGGTTCAAATATATCTATCCAGCCAGCTACAAAGCAATAAATAAATATGTCTTAGTCCATGTTACTTAACTCTCTCTAATAAATAAGTTAGAGAAATAGCAACCTAAATGCCTTTGATCCTGCCTACAGCAGTTAGCAGCCAAAGACCTCCCTGGGATACTTCTACTTTTGGGTTTGTTTTTGTAATTCACATCCCAGCATAGACAAAATCTTTCAAACAATGCCTCAATCTCTAGGCAACCTTGAGTATTCCCTTTGCTCTTTGTGGTGGCCCAAAAAAGGAAAAAAGGTCCTGATATTTACATTTTCTAAGGGAAGCCTTTAAACCTAATTGACTCATCTGGAATCACAGAGGGTAGGCAGCAAGGACATAAGTGTTACATATTATTTTCTAGATTGATATTACAGACTAATCTGTTGGGTTTAGGGACTGACACGCTTTGTCTGTTCTCAGTGCACTTCTCTGTTTCCTCAGCCATTCCCAGTGCCATACCGTGTGAAAGCCCTCTCACACCAGCAAACAGCCAAAAAACCCAACAGCCCAGACAAACCCTTTTCCAATGAGACTCTTCTGTTTACTTTATATTGATTATATCTTACTCACCCATAAAATGGGTCAACAGGAAGCTGCTTCCACCTCTTGACGAAGACTGCAGCTGACAGGGCCTCTGGGCGGGCACCACGCAGCTGCCACCGCAGCTCTGCAGGGCTCCTCCAGGCCCGGCAAAACGTCCCTCTCCAGGCATCAACAAAGCAAGGCTGCTGCAACTTCAGGGTTAGGGCAGCTTCTGCCTGCCTGGAATCTTATCAGCGGGGACAGGAATCAGAATATTTCCAGGGCTAAATATTTCTGTGGGTAGAAAAGGGGCATGGGCTGCTAACCCGCTCCACGCAGCGTCCCCGCTCCAGCAGCTAAGGATCACTCGCCTGGTGCATCCTTCTGTGCTGGGAAATGCTGTGCCTGAGTAATTGTGGCCTGGGTGGATGCCGCGGGGCAAGGGGAGAAACTCCTTGCTGCTTTTTACTGCTTCTTGCTTGCCTGCCCAAGGCTGCACATACTGGCAGCCTCGTCCCTTGAACCTTTCCTTGAATAATGAGACAGACAAAGCATCTTTAACTGCATTAGTCAGGGGCTTTGCAGACAAGACGCGTCCCTTCAAAGTGCCCTCAATCACAGTGATTGAGATCAGGACTGTGGGTAAATAAACACAACTTTGAACCCTCCCTTCACGGACACAATGGCCTGAGGGTCCTTTGGTGAGGTTTTTGAGAGGTACCACGGTGTTCCTGTGCTGTGGTGCTGCCAAAGTGTGACTGTCCTCTGAAATAAAGGCCAGAGATGCTCTGAGTCCCATCCAGGCTGCCAGGGAGGCTATAGGCAGCATAAGAGGCAGCATAAGAGGCAGCACACACTGGCCACGCTCCTCCCTTGACAGTTGCTGTTCTCTCTCGTTGGGTTTCCAGCAGGGATGACACAGAACACTTCATTAGCTGCTTCTTCCACAAGGAGGGCCCTAGCTCTGCATTTGACTGTGACACATTTCTTTCTTTCTTTGAATGTGAGCTAGAGGACTTTGAAAACAACGTAATTTGACAGGAAGCCAAAGCAAGGACTCAGAGAGATAGACACTCATCAGTCTGCAAGGATCCCGGCAACTGCAATTTAAGTAACCTGCACTGACAGATTACTCTCAGCAGGGAACCCGAAGCTCTCACTGTAATAACGTAGCCCTGAAAAGACATCTGTACACAGCAGTAGCTCCAACATGTTTAGCTAAGCTTTGTGGCAATTTGTAGGTACTTCAAAAGCAGCTGTGACACTGCTCCCGGTATGGCAAACCATCCATGGATCTGAGCAGTGAGCGTCCCCACGCTGAAAGGAGGGATCAGGCTCTGTCATCTGCAGTGAGGAGTCTGCAGGAGAGCTCAGCACCCTGCCAACAGCTGCATAGAGAGCCCCTGAGAGTGTGTCTGAACAAATACACATCACCTTGCTGCTCCTTGGGCATCAGGCACCTCTGCTGCAGGAAGGGTGCAGCTGTGCTGCCTGTAAGAAAGGCAAAAACATCACTGAGGTCTGACACGGTGTAAAGAAATCCTAACTCTTAGTACCTGCTCTTCTCCAACAGCCCCTTGCCTTCCTTTGATAACCTCATAAATAAGATTGAGAGAGAGAAGGCACCAGTCTTGTAAAATAAGCAAACAGAAGCTGCATAACAAAAGAAATGTCTAATGCCAGTGAGAAGAAGCCAGGAAATGACACTGAGGTATCAGAGATTGCATCAGACCTATTAAATGGGATGAAAATGTGCAAGACCCTTTTAGGCTTTTCTTTTCCCTGTTCAATCTTAAGAGAATTCTGAAAGCCAGCCTCCACTGATTCCTACCATAAAATGTAGGAAAATATGAAAAATGTGTTTGTGGCATGATAATCCAAGCCTTTTTGATGCCTGTCTGTAGATGTACTTGGAGCAGAATGCAAATAGGTGCCTCTGCAATGCAACTGCAAAAAGCAAATATCTGGCTATCATTTTGTAGGACTCGCCAATCCAGACTTTCTAGCTAAACCCATCCCTTCTCTCTCATTAAATACAGCTGACATTTGTAATTCTGTTTGTAATACTAATGGTACTGAACATTTTGCAAGCCTCAGTCCATGTAAAAATGCCCTCTGTTTGATATAACAAGAGCTATCTGTTCTGTTTTCTCTCGAGTATGTCTTAAATGTCTGATTCAATTTAGTCTAACATCTTCCCATTTTGGAGCTCGTGGATAAGTGCAAGAAGAATAAAGTTACTAAAATCAATTGCCATTTTCACATTCAAAAGGCTGTTTCCAAAGAACATTGTGTTTCCCCAAAAAATAAGTGGGCAACTTGGAACTTCCACCACTTTCCACAGTAGTGAAGGGACAAGACCAAGAGGTATTTGGCTGGCAACAATCACTCTGCTTGTTATATTCCAGGTCTTAAACCAAACTTTGAGGGGACTGCATTCTTCATCACTACTAGAAGCAAATGGAGCTTGTTATTGCACTGGCTGAGATTTTTGTGTGACAGATAAGCAGCATCAGAAATGTGTTTGCATCCTGAATTGCACAATGTCTTCTTTGGGCTAACATAGAAACAAGTTCCAGAGGGAACTCACACAACAACCTGCCAACGCTGCTTAATTATGCTTCAGTTTCAGACATACTGTGTCAACATTTCTACTGGCAGGGAAACCCTTGCCTTACTTTTATTAGCATAACTGCAAACACCCAGAGAGCTGAGAGATGGATTTTCCTGTCTTTTAAACTTGCACAACTTTTGTGTCAGGGCTCTGAATCTGCCTGTAGAATTCTGGGTCTTCATGGGTGACCGCTTCTTTTCTGCAATCCCTGACGAGCACCAACACTTCCATTAACCACAGGCATGTGGTTACACATGCTTACAGTAAACCTGGCTTTCCAAAAATAAGAAATTTGTACTCAGTCATTACAGAAAGTTCCGAGAAGCAGTGACATCATAGGCGATGGGTGCTGAGCTTTCTGCTCTAGTTGGTGCAGTGGCTTGGACTAGGAGATCACAAATACTCCCTTCTCACCCTTTCTGTTCCCTGGGAACCACTTGCATTTCAGCTGAGCCCATTCCTACAATGCTGCTAAAGCAGCCACTTCAGGGAGTGTGTCAGAAGTGCTGCCCCACCAATTCTGGAACATTTTTTATCATTCAGTAATAAAAGGTCTTTAGAGTTTGTTGGAAGCTGGTTAGTGACAGGAAAAACTGCGAAGTGGGAAGTGTGAGGAAAGGGACTGCAATGTATATTTCAGACTCCTTTTGAAAAAAACGCACAAAAAACAAAACAATAAAATCAGTTACTAGATTAATTGAAAAAAAACCCTAAGAAAAGTCTCCACTGTGTTACCACTGCAGTGCAGATTCGGTTGCTATCTCGTCAGGACCCCCTGCAAAGTAGTAGGAATGTGAATGTAGCCCTGAACAGGACCCCGTGCTCAGAAATGTATCCAGACACCAAGGATGAAAACAGTCTTAACGCAGAGGAAACTCCTGCCTGCAGAACAGAGCTTGAATGTTGTAATGAATGTTCAGCTACTGCAGGGACATCTGAAAAACTTGTCACTTGCCTTTAGAAAAGGTCTAGTGTTTTTAAGATCTTGACCTCACTGAGAGTTCCAGTGATTCAGCCTTTCAAGCTGCAGTCATGCCCTATTCCAGCTATTACATGCCTCATTTCTGTTAATCTTCTCTAATTAGTTCTGCTTCTCAAGTGAAGTCTTGGAATCTAACATTTCTCTGTGCTAATACCAAGGGCTCTGCTTTCATGTTCAAGGTCAGTCCAGCATTTCACCTTGTAAAACTCATTTGTCCTCCCTGCACTTACGCTTGTATGTTGAGTTTGAGTTTAGACATCGGTTTAGACTCTCTCAAAGACATTTGCTGATTTTAAAGTTGTCCTTAAAGATGTGGTCGTGCCCAAAGCCAGCAGTCACACAAGTGTTGAAGAACAGGCTTCCTTTAGATTCTTTCTCTCCCTTGCAAAACGTGCAGAGAAAATTTCTCCCAAGAAAATAATTCCAGCCTTTTCCTTGTGAGGTATTTTGCAGGTTTTACAGCACATAAGCAGATTGGGCCTCAGAGCCTGCAAGGAAGCACATGACAGTTTTATAGGTGAGAATGCTGAGCTGAGAAGGGCAGGGTGAATACCTTGCTTGCAGTGAGAAACCTGTGAACACAATCTGAATGATCTCCCTGTTCAAGCCACTAAATTTAGATCTTGTGTTTCTCCCTTCATATGTTATACACACACATTAATGTAGATATGTGTTAGGGGGAGGACACGCAGACAGTTTTCCAGATTCTTGCTGTGCCTGAGAGATCTGTAATATGGCAAGCATTTCTTCTTTAAAAATGGAATCATTGTTTATTCACTCTTATAACAAACGGAGGCAGTTTTTGTATGTGCAATTTCCATTGCTAACTATAAGAATTTCCTTTGCATATCACTTTTTTATTTGATGATTCTTAGCTGCCCCTTTTGAAGGGATCAGGTCACTCACTCGCCATCCCACAGCCCTTCCTTTGTGAGGATTGGAGAGATCCAGCGATCACTGGAGGCACATGAGGGCTGAGGTGTGAACACTAATGGGAGGAGGCATCTGAGCCCCGGGCAAGAAACACACTCCTCTCCAGCTGATGCTCAGTCCAAAACGGCAGATTATTTTCAGGTTAAAAAACCTTAACTGGGCAAGGGGGAAAAGTCAAGCTTCAGTGATACATGACCTAGACTACAATCAGTTTAAGCAGCTTCCTTTGAGCATTGCTGCTGCAGCTGGGGATAAAATCTCCAGTTCATCTAAACTGGTCACCCAGGCTTTATATTTAATGCTGTCACAAACTGCAAATAAAGCATAACACAGCAATAGGATAATGGTAGAAAAGCAAGCATTTTTATGGTTCAGCTATTTCATACACAACAAGTGAGAAAATCTGTTAACTATTCAACCTACCTCCTTAAAATAAATTATAGTAAATATGTAAATGAAATACATGAAAAATACTTGGCCTTTTAACACTTAATTCTTGTATCTGAAAATACAATCCCTGAAATACTTTGTGGAGTTTACAGAACTGTTTATGAGTCAATTTTTCCTAAACCTCTCCAGTGGGATTTATAATGTTATTTAGAAATCATTGACAACAAGGTATTTATTTTTCCAGAACTGCCATATATTGACTAATGTCCATCTAAACCCTCTTATATCTGATTATCCTGATGACAAGAAACAGGACAGAAATAGTAGAAAACCCTTTCATTCTTCACACCTCTGAGGCTGAGGAGGAAGGACCAGCACACGTACAAAGACCAAATTCACAGACTTGCTGCAAGACCAGTGCTTAATTTTAAAACCTGAAAACTGTTCTAAGGGTTAGCACCTCACTCTGCATGAGCCTTCAGCAGAGATGTAGTACTGCAGTACCGGGCTTTGGTGCCAGGTGAGCTGCACATCTGTACTTTGTTCATCCTTGTGACCATGTGTCACCTTTCCAAGGGTATTTCAGAAAAAAAAACAAACCCGTGGAGGTAAATTGTGCCTGAACTCTGCACTGATTTGGGAGCAGGGCACTCAGCACCTTTCAGTGCTGACTATCCACAGGCAGAGCTCTTGTCTCATGAAGGGTCTTGCAAATGCAGCAAGCGGGAAAACCTTTCACCTTCTCCTAGGTGGGCCATGCAATATTTTTCCTCACTGAGGTACGCTGCTCAGAAAGAGGAAAAAAGTATTAGGCAGCAGCATCTAAGAGATGGTATGGGACAAGAGTTATGGACAAAAGACATCCTCCCAAACTGCCTTTCTAAGTTCTTTAACTCCAAGTTGTCACCCAGGCATGTTCATAGTGCAGTAACTTAATTACCTCCACTTTATTCTCCCTCGCTCAGCATGGTGACAATGGTTTTATCATGGAAATATTTCCTCTACAGAGCACTCGGAGTACTGACAGCTCTTTTCTCTTTCCCTCCTTCACACTGTCACCCCTCTGTATTTGCCCTGACACTGTCTTCACATTGTCTTGACATTGTTCTGACAGTCAGGAAAACTCAATCACTGCAGCAAACAGCCATGACAATGCAGAGAAGAAAAAGGAAGAGTGTTATGAAAATTGTTGGGAACTGTGAAGATTTACAGGCTAGTGAAAACAAGATCTTTCTTCTTCCAAACCAGGTTCCTAGTGAGTTTTTAATAAAAACCTGCTTTATGAAAGTCTTCAGCAAGGCTGGCAAAAGTCATCTCAAAGAAGTCAGTTGGCAGTTACGGATTCTGTACCTGAAATTCAGATGTTCCTAAGTAACAACCCCTCTTACTGCCATGAGTTCAGGTACATTATGGGAGCTACTTCAGCCCATCTCCTGGGGAGCAGGGATGATGAGTTACTGGGAAATGCTGACTTGGAACTCTCCAGCTACACTTTCTCCCAAGTATGCCATTCAAACTGGGATCCCGTCTGGGGGCAACCAGAAAAGAAAGGCGGCCGCAGAAAAAATAAATCAGGTTTGCTGGAGCTTTAGTTCTCTTTGCTAATAATAAAATAGAATTTTGTTTTGTTGGCTCACAAATCAGGAGAGAGGAGCCCAGAAAGAAAGCATCACTCCCTAGCAATCAGTCTGACAAAAGCCAAGTGTTGGGATAACAGATACAAACCCCAGCATGAGTGGGGTAAGTTTAGTAACTCTTTTTCTGGTTAAATTAAACTTCTGAACAACTCCTTAACGGGGTATAGCATGGACACAGTAAAGTGCTGTGCTTGACCCTACATGTACTCGACAAGTTAAGCTTTGTGAGTCGACAATTTGACAAAATTACTGCTGATTGGAGTAGGAATTCTGACCATCGGGAACCATGAGGGGAGGATTGTTGGGTTTTATTTTGTGGTTTGTTTGTTTTACAAAAGAAATCCCTGCATACATACAGTTTGGTACTAATCCAAATTTCTAGTAGTTAGAAGAACACCTAGATAATAAAAAAATTACTTAAAAACTACTTTATATAATCTTGGCATATGTACAATCCACATATTAGCTGAAAAGCCCAGTGAAAGCCCTTGCAAAGCAGCAGCTCATCAGCAGGACAGGCTACACTGCTCTGGCTGCAGGTCCCACAAGCAGACAGGAGAGGATGCCTCTCCAGGAGGAGCATCTGCTTCCCTCTCCCCTTCCACTACTGCAGTTTGCTGTCTTCTCCCTAAATAAGTGAGGGAGGGAAGCCACTCTGGAACTTGTTCCCTTTGTCTCACAGCCCTGGGGACAGCAGGGCTGGTGGCCAGGCACTGCCCCGCTCCTCACATCACCTCCCAAACTGCAGGGCTGTCCTGGCATCCAACACACAAAGGAGGTGGCCCAGGCTTGGGCTCCAGGGCTCCGTGACACCTCGGCCCCGTCCCCCCAGGTCCTTGAGGAGCCAGGAGGAGCAGGGCTGGGAGGTGCTGATCTGTGACCTGCTGACAGACCTGCCCCTGCCTCTGCACGCCCACCCCAACAGGAACGGGACCCCAGGGCTGGGGAGCCAAACCCGCTGCTTTCTCCAAGGTAACCCATGAATGCCATCCAGGAAATCCTGAATATAGCTCTGCCATGTGTCTCTAAGATTACAGGGTGAAGAAAATATTAGTGAAAGCTTCTTGTGAGACCAGAACTTACAGCAATGAACCTCTCTCGGTCAATTAATACAATTTGTTGATGACAAGGATGAATCAACACATGCTAAGAGTAAAGTGAGCATATGCATATGCAAATTGATGCTCACCTGGTTAATTTTATGGCTAATTTCATATGTACAAAAACAGAACAGAGGTAAAATTAGCCTAAAGAGTCAAGGCAGAAACAATATGTTTCCATTTAACCAGAGAGAAAATTTAGATTTAAATGCTTCTGCCTGAATTCACTTGGTGAAGCATGGCCTTGATACAATTAAGAAAAATGGCAGAAAGGAAAGGTCTCCACATCAGTGCTAACACTTTTGAACTACAGACTAGAGCATTTATTCTAAATGCTATTTTGGATGGTGTTACTCCAACTGCTCTGGCAAGCTGAATGACAAACATTTTGGTGCTTCCTTCCTACACTTTTATGTGTACAAGCTCCCTTTATTATTAATGGCATAATATTTGCTACACTAGGCTACCATGGTCAAATCAATACCAAAGTGCCTTGAAAAGACACCAGAGCTGCACCCCTAATTAAGTACAATATTTTGTTCCTTTTAAATGAGACACTGTTTGAGGAGTACAGTAACAGTGCCTTGTTCTGTTCAGGGTATCTATAATTAATAACCTCAATGATCAAAGGAAATGTGATCCTAAGAGGAAATGGCTTTTGAGGATCCCTAGGTATTAAGTACTGAGAATTACTTCTCAATCTGTTCTGCGGCCTCTCAGCACACTCTGATGTGTGGTGCCCTCTGGGATCATAAAACAAGCCCCACCGTAGATCTCTCTGCAAAAAAAAAAATGCTCCCAGCAAGACAGTCACTAGATATTTATCACTTATTCATTACTGCCATAAAATCTTTCTTAATTTTTTTTCCTGGCCAGACCCTTGCTGTCACACAGATCTCCTTTATTTATTTAGCATAATTTAATATAAAGCAGGGCAGGATGCTGCCCTATAATGCACCCTGCACTGGCAAGTCTAGACTGGTGTTGGGAGGAAGGTTCCTTCACCTAAAATAGGGCATTCCTTTTGTTTTTTCACCATTGTAAGGCACCAAAGTTTCTTGAGACAGTCAGCACCTGGATGTCAAGCTGTGGAGGCTTTAGGTTTATTTCCCTTCTCCTGCTTGCTGATCTGAACTTCTGCTCCCCAGCCACTGCACCACCAACACCCAGAGCTCTTCCTGTGCCTGAAGAGCAGATTTGTGACACAAAACCCCTCTGGCACTGCAGCAGGGTGGCTAAATCTTGTATCCAGGGGAAGAGCAGGCCAGAGAGGCGTTACTGTCCTGTGGATCATCCTGAGGAATGCGAGCACTTCAGCACAGCCCCGGAGGCAGCTCTGGTACCCTGTGGTGCCACCGGTGACATTGTGTCCTGGGGCTGCAGCGGCTGCAGGCTTGCTGAGCAAGACACAACCTTCCTGTGACTCCCCATCCCTGCCCTGGAAATCCCAGTCTGCTTTGGATCAGGCCTCAGAGGAAGAAAAGGAGAATACATGGGAAAAAAATCTAAGGCAGGGAAGGCAGAACTAGGAGAGGAAGGAGAGATGAGGAGTCAGATCTACCTCTCACATACATTGTATAAACAGAGGAAATAAAGGGGACAATTAATGGCGAAATAGAAATTAAAAGCACCTTCAAGAAATTACTCTACTGATTGCTAGTGGTGAATGTTTATTTATTCATGGTTTTAAATTTTCATCATTTTACTGGCAAAAATCCTGCTGATCTAATTTTGATAAAGGCTTGCTGGACACCTCTTCACTGATAGCAGATATTTAATGCCCTAGTGGCAGGTGCTTTTATTCTAAAACACACCACCACAGTAAGCTTTCACAATTTGACTTTTAGTGATATTCTTCTAATATGGAAGGCTTATTTCTTAGCATATTCCCCAAGGACAGTTCCTGGGCATACCCTGATGCTGCTGAATGTTCTGGTTTTGTTTTACTTCCATAGTGAAACATCTTAAAAAGGTTTAAGAGAAGGGTATCCCTAATTATATAGTGGGTTTTCAATACCTACTTTTACTCCTCCTCAGTGCTTCTGAGCCTGCTCTGGAAATACAAAATGGTAAAACCACGAAACAAATTCATTTTTGCTCTGTTACAAGTGAGTAGAGTTTTTAGGATGCTACAATGCAGTCTGCAGGTCAGGGAAGCTCCCACAGATTCTGTGTCAGAGCCACGGCTGTGTTCATGTTCACGGGACACTGGCACCAGTGCTTAAAAGGCCAGCCCTCTGCAGAAGTTCATATGATAATGTCCTTCTGCAGGGCCTGGGACTGATTTCTGTCTCTGTGGCTTGTGCAGATCACGATCACATCACTGTTCTTCCTCAATCTCAGTGTTACGCCCTTGGCCCTGAGGGGAAGCTGCCCTCAGCACAGGGGCTCAGCAGGACAGCTGAGGAAATTCGGGTTGTGCCAGTTCCCCGTGAGACTCCAGCCTGGCCAAAACACAGGAGCTGCCACTTTCCCCAAGCAGTCTTGAAACCCCAGTTGGTAATTAGTTCATGCAGAGCTAATTGTAGGTGATTTCTATTGAAAATAATTTAGCACATAACTGAAAGGGCTGGAATGCGAACTCTTCGACAAAGTTCATGCTGGAAAAGCACGGCCTTGCTTTCTCTGTACTTGTAGCCACATTGAAGCTTTCTTCTGAGCCCTGTGGCATTTAAATCACAGTGCACTGCATTTCTATCCACATAATGCTGGTCTGTCACAGGGCTGATTACTTTACTTTTATTTTTTAAGTCTGGGGAGACAGGAGAAGCAGCATCATGACCTTGATATGCTGCAGTTGGATGCCATCAGCAACATCCAGTCCTCACTGTGTTACTGAGAACCTACTGAAGGCAACCTCAACACCTGCACACATC
>VYZT01048664.1:0-72544 GCA_013400735.1 Pomatostomus ruficeps
CGGGTGCCACCCCCTCCCCGCGGTGTGGAGCCGGGGGGTGGGCGCGATGAGCCCGGGGCCGCCACAGCCCCGGCGGAGCACGGGGTGAGCGGCGGCGGCAGCGCGGCCCCGGCCAGGCAGGGACTCAGAGAGGGGGCTGTGCAAGGCTTGATGTTCTTCAGAAGAATTTGGCAGGGTGCCTTAATGGCATCTTGTGTATTGGTTACTAAAAGATGGAAAACCCAGTAGGAATGAACTGGTTTCTCAGCAAAGGCGGGCAGTGTCAGCAGGTGGGTGCCAAAGGCTTCTTTGCTGTAGCCGATTCATTGGCATAAGTGTCCTGAGAAAGGCAACGGAGGGCAAGGCTAAGAAATCACACACAAGCAAATACAAGGCAGTAATTCAGCTGCCTTGCAAGGATCTCATAATGCTGAGTGGGCAGAAAAGTGGTGTGAAGTTCAGTGTTAAGTGAAAAGCCACAGATGTCTGGACAACCACTCTAATTATATATATATGTAATATATATACACACGTGGATATGTTTTGCCGTTTAGGAAAGATTTTTAGAGGGTAGGTATTTCTGTGAAAGCGTTATGATGCTTTGCAGGTGTGAAACAGACAAACAGGAACTTGCAAACTAACCTGGACAAGGTACACTAAACAACACGATAAAAAGAATCACCCCAGTAGACAGTATTTTCTGTATGTATCTGTATGTCAGTATGTTCTGGTTCCCCATCATGGAAAGCAGACTGAAATTAGGAGGAGTGTCAGGGATAATGGGAGATAAGGAATGGTTTCAGAATAAAGGGAAACCAAATAGATTAGGACTTGCATAATCTCTTTGAAGCAGTTCACTGACATCTTCATTTCCTTTTCTAGAATGGTAATAAAGAAAAAGAGAAAAGAAATTCATGAGGAACCTGTACAGAAAAAGAAGAAGGTGAAAACTATCATTAAAATTGAGGAAGATGTTCAGACTGTCATTAAAACTGAGGACAATGGCCAGCTCAAGAAAAAAACAAAGATAAGGAAAAAAGATGATTTAAAAGATGAATGTTTAGACCAATTACAACTAAAGAATTATAAGAAGAAAAACAAGAAGAAAAAACTTGGATATGAATTACTTAGAGAAGCTCATTTAGAAAGTTTTGTGAATGTAAAAGGTCATCTGGATTTAGAAGTTCAAAAAGAATCAGAGAAACAAATTAAAATACTCAAAAAGAAGAAAAAAAAAGTCCAGTGTAATTTCTCCGTGGAGGATAATGAGAGTAGCGATGTGGAGCTTTCATATCATCACACAGATGGTGCTAAGAAAAATGAATTATCTTTTAAAAGAAAGAGAAAGAATACTGCTCTGAATTTGGAATCGGATGGTGAGGTAAAAAAGAAAAAAAAGAAGAAAGGCAGTTTTTCATTAGAGGACATCCAGGACAGTGAACAAAAGCAATCTGCAAAGGTTTGTAAAAACACCCACGAATGCATTTTACAAGAAGCAGCTTTTATAGGTGAAAACTATGGCAGAGATAATACCCAGAATGGTGGGGAGAGTGGTGAGAGAAGAAAGAAGAAGAAAAAGAAAGATAAGTCCGACTGCTTTTTAGCACTGGCAGATAATCAGGACAACATGCATCAACTTCTTGGTAGCCCCATTGCATTAAGTGACTTCAGAAAAAGGAAGAAACATAATTCCTGGGAATTCACACTGACAGGCAGAGAGGAAGAGGACAAAATTAAGAACTTCGGGAGTATCAAAGAGAGGAAGAAGAAGAAAAGAAGCAAAGATACTTCTTCCTCAACCTGTGAAGAAGATAAGCAAAACTGTAGTTACATCATTCCTGATAAGCATCTCCCAGCACAGCAAGAAGCTGAGTTTGAGGAAGAGCTGTCTGGAAAAAAACGCAGGAAGAATTCCAAGGATAATAATGAAGTCAGCAAAAAGAAAAAGAAGATTAAGAAAAAGGAGAAGGAAACAACATATTCAAAAGTTTCTTTAAACAATGACAGTGCCTCTAAAAGCCAAAAAGTACTACTAGAAAGCAATAAAAAGAACAAAGAGAGTGGAATGGAGCGAGCTCAGTGTGTCGCAGGGGATGCTGTAGGTGGGGCATTATGCAATAGTAATCCTGTGCTCTGTGACGGAAAAAGGAAAAAAAGAAAAAAAATACCACCACAGGACTTTGCTGAAGAACCAGATTCAAAAGCAAATATAGGAGAGATCAAGACAGAATTACCAGAGAATGAGTCACTGGTAAGTTGCAGAGAGGAGGGCAGCTTTGCACCCTCCTGCTAGGGAATTGGAAGCGTTTTAGGCAGGTTTTTACTTTGCGGGCTGTTCTGCCTGCTCATAACATTGAGGTTAATGAGGGACCCACTGGGTCTTGAGAGGCAGGGTCAGCTGATGTATTTCAGCAGGTCATAGTTCACAGAACCACGGAATATTCTGAGCTGGAAGGGACCCACAGGATCATCGAGTCCAGCTCTTAAATGAACGGTCCACATGGGGATAAAACCCACAGCCTTGGCACTATCAGCACCGTGCTGCAGCTGAGCTAATCTGTGTCTCCTGGGGAAGTGTTGATGCCTGTTGCTGTAATCGTGTAGTGGTTCAGTTGTGAAAATGTAAATATTGCAGCTAACAGCAAGTATTGGCCCAAAAAGGAACTGGATTTGTGCAGTCATAAATGTTCAGTTGCTCTTAGCAAAGTGGCATCAGTGCTCATAGAGCAGGAGTTTAACACCATGTCATTTACCCTGAGCAGGCTGGTAACACTGGCAGCGTGAGTGCATCTGTGTTTGCCAGACTTTTCCTCAAGCTTTGCTGCTGTTAGTGCTGGAATTATGTAATGTTAGAGACAAAGGGGAAAGGTAGCCAAAACCTGTTGACTAATTCAGATAAAACTTCAGAGAAAATCCTACGAATCCTAAGTGTAGACTGGGCCAAGAGCACTGAAGTATAAATTCTGATAGAAAAATACTAGAGACCTAAACACACAGTTTTAATTAAAACAATAAATCTATGGAAGAAAATAAATAGATGTAAGAACTGTAAATTGTAACTGAGGGTAACTGGGATTGTATCCAGAATGACTTTTAAAGGAAATCCCATCCCAGCGTCTTGCAGTACTGCCGTTTCTGAGGTAAAACGAACATGGGCAGGAACTGATGAAATATTTGAAATACAGACTTTATCTGATCAGGGTCATGATTTAATGCTAAGGGTGCCAAAAGTTAGTACCTACGTGCCCAACTTCTGTTGTTATCATTGGGCATTAAGCTGTGAGATGCTCAGAAAATCAAGAGGTGTCTATCTTGGAAAACAGCACATTGCAAGTCATTAGGAGGTTGTTTTTATTTTCATAGGTAATGGGAAGCTGTACTCCTGTTGCTTTTTCTCACCAATTTCGAATGCTTGGCTTATTTAAATGTCAAGCACTAGGTAAGAAAGTATCATTGAAGATTTTTGTAAACTAAGGGTAGAGCTGCTTCTCAGGCTCACTTCATGATGTGCGTTGCTTTGTCATGCACTCAGATGCAGTTTCCTCAAGTTCTATGGAAACCTGGCAGCTGTCTGGTGTCTAGTGCTAATACTTAAATATAGATTTATGTGGAGACACAGATACAGGCTTTTTTCACAGGGGCTTGTGAGGGGAGTGTGTATGCTTATCAGTCATGAGGTGAGCAGATGTTTGGGGCTTTCAACTTGAATTTCTCCTTTTGACCTTTCAAAAGGACAGGGTGGTTTTATTGCTGGATATATTTTTTAATTAAATTGACATTGCCTTTTTGAGACTGTTGGACATTATTTGGATTCTTGCAGCTGCTCACACTGTGCAGAGGCAAGATAAGCCCTACAATGACATGTAAACTTGCATGACCAGTTAAAATGGAAACCACAGCAAATACCTTGCAAACTGTTGAGAAGAATGGAGTAAGGTGATGCAGGTTTTGTTTCTCATTCCCATAGGCAGCTCCTTTAATAATAAAAAAATACTTAGGAGAAAATATGAGGATGGAGAAGTCTGGGTTAATCGGCTCTGGCAAGTTCTAGTTCCTGCCAGGCCAAAAGACACTGCAGTAATAAGTGGTCAATAATATGGTCTTGCATTTAACTGTGCATGGTCCTGAAACATTTTAGTCTACAGCATGTCACACACTCGGCATGCCTTGAAAAATCCTCTGTTGGGCTTGTGCTGCAAGCAAAAGAGCAGATTTTAAAGACAGTGTGGAGTGATACCCGTTTAATGCCAATGATGGGTGTTTTTCTCCTTGGATGCCATTGCAGTCAACTTGGGCAGAGTGAGGAGGAGGGAGGACTCACTTTACTGCTTTGATGTTGTTTGCCAGCAGACAGCATAGCCCTAGCACATGTGAATGTGCTCCTTTTCCATGAAGTTGGAGGAAGCTTGGCACACCTCCATGGGGGTAGTTTTTTCCACTCAGAAGCCCTCAGCAGGTCAGCACCGTGCTGGGAATTAGCAGGGGTGGGGGTGCTCCCTCCTTCCGGCTAAAAAGAAAAAATATGCTGCAGTTGTTTGCAGAATCCTGTCAGGACAGTTTTCCTGCTTGTTTTAATAGATCTGAAAAGACAGTACCAGGCCATCTAGAAGTAAATTGGGGGTTGTTTTTGGTTTCTTCTTTCCATCCAAGAGCATGAGCTCTCCTTCCTGCAGACAGTGTTCTCGCATTGTTAATAGTGCATGTACTTCTGTGTGTGTGAAAGCAGTGTTTAAAAGGTGGCTTTGGAAAATCTGGTAAATCATTGATGGCTTTTAATATAACTAAAGCCTCAAAAAAGTAACAGCAGGTTCTGCTGACAGAAGTATGTTGCAAATCTTGTCCTCGTCGTTTCCCTGGCTGTTTCATGCTTGGTTTGTTATGTTGGCTGTATCAATAGATCTTCCCTTTGGCCACTTTTTCCAGGCTGGTCTAAAGCTTATGGCTCTAATTTACCACTCTCCTGGACTTACTACTTATCCTGTTACACTGGATGCCCAAAAAGCTTATCCTAATTACAGATTTGGAAAAGAAAGGCTGAGGACAGTGGTCTGGGCACGCCAGTCACTGGAAGCAAAAGCTGCTGAAGGGCTGCACTTGGGGAGTGTGATCAGTGTCTGGCTGTGTGTGGACTCTGCCACAGATTTACCTGCTGCCACCCAGCCCATCCATTCCTTCTGGAGCTGCTCTGGCTCTTCCATCAGCCCCCTGTTCGTTGCTCTCCAGTGTGGAATGATGTGCTGTTTGCTGCCGTTGTAGGAGACACTTGATGTGTGTGTCCTGCCTCTCCCTGTGCTCCTTCCAGACTGGAGGCTCCTTGGGGACCATCATCCATGAGGGAGCACAATGCAGCTGCCTCTTCATTGGTTTTTGTTTGTTTGTTTGTTTCAGAGAGACCTTTTTTTTATTTTACCTCCAAACTTTCACTCTCTCTGTGCCTTTCTTTAAGTATAAATTTAAGCTTTCACAAAATGGTTTAATTTGAAATTACTCTGCCTGCAAATGTTACTGTGTGTGCCAGTGTTGTTGGCAGGTCCCTTTTAATGTACGAATCTAAAAATCATTTATCTTGATTAAAAGAAAAAATATCTCTGTGAGGTTTCTCCGTAGGAATACACAGATTTAATTGGCATTTTCATCTTAGATCTATTTCTTCTTGCCCCAGAACAGGACTACTGATTGCTTAGTGTTTTAACTACTTTTGTGGTAAGAGTTGTGCAAATTCTAATTAACCAGAATGGATAAAAATAATCATACAAGCTTTTTCCTGTTTTACAGGAACATCTAGATGGTGTAATTATTGTGCAGGAAAAGAAAGGAAACTGTGATGAAATTAGCATAGACAAGGTATGCTTTGTCTTAATTGGGTAAGATCTAAAGCAAGTCAGCATTTAATATTTGCATAGGAATTGATACAGAAAAACTGCTTTGTTGCTTATCTATGCCTAGATTTTCCTAAACAAAGCTCTGCTTAAAATGTGCTTTATGCATGGGTTAAGTCCAAAATGTACAGCTCCAGTCAATGTCAGAACTAAGTAACTTATTAAGTTAAATACACATTTCTTTGCCTCTCATCAGTGTTGGCAGTTTCAGCGTAGCTGTTGCCTGCAGTTAGAAAATTAAAAGTTATCTGATACAGCAAAACGCTCATTTAACATACTACTAAAAATCACAGTTCTTGTGTTGAGTGTGTGAAAGGATCCCATGCACCTTTTAATTATCCTTGCAAAATTCTGAAGATAACTCAGTATTTTATTCTTCTCTTACTGTTTCATTGTGAATTAATTGCCATTTAACACACAGGACAGAGTGTCTTAAGCTGCATGTGTGATTTTTCTGCACACTAGGTGAGGCGGCAGGCCCTGCAAGAAGAAATCGATAGAGAATCTGGCAAAACCAAGGCTTTCAGTTCCAAAGTGGGACAGGTAATGTATGAGTTTAGAGCTCAACCTGATGGAAATACTGTGTCCCAGGGCAAGTCCTTGTAAAAAAACTCCCTGCTCTTTTTTGTATGTGGCTCAGATGTGTGGCTTGGCACAACAGTGCTCCTTCTCTCTGCAGAGTTAAGGTCATGCTATAGAACATTTGGTACAATGCCAGGAGAGTCTGAGAGCTGAGCACTGAACTCCTTGGCATTGTACAGTGCTTTAATTCCCATCATCAGTCCTCAAAAGCAACATTTTCTCTGATTCCTCTGGAGAATGAGCCATCAAAAATTGCTACTGAAGCATTTTCTGCTTACTGTGAAATACAAGTAATTTTTGGGCTATGGATGCAGCAGCCACTGAAGTGTATCTGATTTCTTACCTGAAAGACTTTGCACACAGTCAGCAACAGGGACACACATGGAACACAAAGGGGGTGACAACTGTTAGCACACGTGTGTGATATTTAGTCAGTCCTCTCATGGCTTCTACATGTTTGGTCCACTTTGAAAGATGATTCTTTATTGTTTGCTTTTGCATCCTACTCAGCCTGGCTCCTGACAGCTTCACAGTAAGGGAGTGGAAACTTGCAGTAGTTTTTAGCTAGGGGTAAGAAGATTGAGGTGGAGAGAAAGTTTTGCTAGTAATTCAGGCTTCTGTTGTTTTGCCAGACTGCCAGAATGCCTAGAAAGCTGGAATATGCCTCAAACAAATGCCAGAAACAACTCCTGTAGATCTAACATAGTGGGAGGGAGTCTGCATAGCTCTGGAACTGCAACTGTCTAATAGTCTCTGGAGTCATTGAGAAAAATGACATCCCTGGCAGGAGATCTCTGTTCTTTGGCACTGAGCTGTCTCTGTTTAGTAGTATGCAGAAGAATAGAAGCTGTGAAAACTAATTCATCAGCTCCACAAAGAGTGAGCTGGAAATGCTTCAGCAAAAGCTGTGTGTAGTGCCTGCCAGCAGCGCACTTAAAAACAGAGTTTTGACAAACCGTAATTTTATTTGCATCTGTGCAGATGTCTCCCATTGCAAAGGGAGGGCTTATATTTATTTATCTGTGGCTTGTGTCTGTCTGTCTGTACCTGTGCATGTATCTGTGTCACACACTGGGCTTACACAGCAACTTGCTTTTGTGCAAGGTCAGAAGACTGCAGTATTACAGGTGGCTTTCTTTCACTACCAGCTATTCTGGCCTGTGATGGTGAATGATACTCCAGTCTTGCATTTTTTTAAAACTTAAAAAGCCCTGCTGTAGCTTGCCTGCAATATTGTGTAGTGTGCTGTGTGTCATGTTGGCTGTCTACTGGAGAATGACTGTTTCATGCAAGCTGCAACTGTTCTCTTGGAAGGATTTCAGGCTGACATAAACATACCCCTGAATTCACATATTTTCACGTGATGTAGCCAGCTTAGTCTATTTAATTAATAATCAGACATTCTGCCGTTTAGTATCATGTCCAGTTCTAAAGAAAAAATTGCAAGTAGAAATCCTGCCAAAAATATTTATAAATGACTGTGTAGCTATAGCTCAGGGGTCAAATATACCCTTTAATAATGAAGTCTGTTCTTAGGTAAGCCAAAAGTTCATGAACTCTGTGTATCATACAGTGTATTTGGAGTTTTCCACAAACAGCTGAAATCTCATTTTAGCTGAACATTGCCTCCTCAGAAAGGAGACAGAAGAAAAATCCTGAAGGACTGAACTAGTTTAGAGAATGCAGTTCAATGCAAATAGAGTAAATGCAAAGAACTCAGCAAACTGCAAGGGATGGGAGGCTTTAAGAGAACTAGACTTAGTCCTCTTGCATAGGGGAGGCCCTCTGCTTTTGAAACCTTGCAATATTGTAATTAGTGGGATGAGAATGCAAATATTACTTAAAGCTTATAAGCCAGATTGAACACTGTCTCCACAACTAACATAACACAACTGCTGAGAACAACAGCTCCCTAACTAGGCAGTGGGAAGATGAAGAGATAGCCCTATGAAGTGACAGTGAAAGAGGATTAAGTCTGACAGTTTTCTTAGAATAAGGGATGCCGTCTGGCTCTCCGAGCTGGGTAAAGAGAGAGCAGAAAGCCAAGATTCCTAAGGACAGAGGGAAAGGAGATTCCTAAAGCGCATTAACCCCTGTGTCCAGGTGCAATGGCCTGAAGTGCCAATGAAGGTGCACTCAGGCAGAGTTAGGTCATTCTTGTACCATATCCTTCAGTAGGTGCTGCCCACGGAATAACAGCTTCCCAGCTCTGTCACCCTGTCAGGCTTTTGTAGCTGGTTCTGTTCTCATGCTACACAGCCAGAAATTGTCCTCCTTGATCTTGCTATTTTCTAATTTTAGTGCTACCCTTGTTTTGCCTCACAGGATACGAAGCTTGGACAGTGGAGTACAGCTACTTTTAAAAGTTCTGCAGAAGAAATGAAATTTTTTAGACTGATGGGTGGCTTTAAAAAGGGTTCTGTGCCTACCCAAAGTCCCTCAGCAGCTACAAACAAACCGAACATGGCTCTGAACAAGGAAGGGGAGGAGAAGTTACAGCAGGCTCTGAAGATGGAGTTTGATAAAGCAATGGACTTGAAGCAACATAGAGGAATTGGTCTTGGTTTTCAACCTACCGCCAACAAAAAAGTATACATAGACAAGTATACATCTAGATCTATAAAATTCGAAGATTAAACCTGAATGCAATTTCTTTTTACTTTCCACATCTTTTTACTTGAAATAAAATAACAAAATGCTGAAGAAATTTCGTTATGAGGTACTTGAAGTACAAGTTTTCAACTGCTTATATCAGTAGAGCTGGGTCCTCGCTTCATCTGAACAGTAAGTTTTGAAAACCTTTACCATGTTTGTTCTGCAAGGCAAGAGACAGCCTCCTTCAAAGACTGAAGATACGTGCCATGCCTGCAACTAGTTGAAATTCAGTATTTTTTTTTAATGATGATTTAATAAACTTACTTTTATCTATATCTTAGTGATTCAGAAGGATTTTATTGTTCTGTAAAATCTGCACATTTTTTACACTCGGTGAGTGGTACAAAGTGATGGTGCTTTACTTTGAAGACACACTAGTGGTGTGCCCTCAAATTTGATGAGGGCAGACTTTTAACTCAGAAAGTAGTTCTTAAAAATCTAACATCTTCTTCATAGTAATGGATAGCATTGAACCAGCTGTCACCTGAAAATGAAAGTAAAAGCATTTTGGAGAGCAGCACAAATATATGGATCTAGACTTCCTAAATTACAGAAAGTAACATAATTTTAATAATGTGTTTATTGGGTTCATTACATCATCAGTGACTTCATTTAGAAGATGGAGAGCATGGACAGCTTTCTGCTCAGAGCCAGTCTGGGATGGGTGGTGGTTGGTCTTGCGCTGCCACTGATGAAAATGCCAATGATACCAATCCTGTGTTCTTCCCTTTGGATAAGGATTCTTTTTCCTGTCTGACACTGAATGATGTGTATACCACTAGTGCATTGCTCAGTGCAGCTTTCTGGAGGGCCTGGCACCTTGCTCTTGTTAACACTGTGCCCATGAAAATGGTGTGGTTTGAAAAAGAAGACAGAGGTGGGGAGAAAACCATCAGCTTTGTGCAAGCAGCCAGAGCTTGCCTGGCATTGTGTATGTGCTGTATACAGAAGAAAGAGGGGTTTGGAGTAAGTGGAGTCCTTTAAGGAAGATGAGTTTTGCTCTAACATGGAAATAAGTCAAAAGCAGTTTCTCAGAGTGCTAGTGTGTTAGATTCTGGGCTAGATTATTTAGAATTTCCTCCTGATACCTAACTAGAGCTTTCTGCCTGTCCTTGAGCTATTTTTTCACTAATAAGAAGTAGTAAAACATCAGAAAACATTTCTCATGGCAGTCTTGCATCAGTGAAGAAACAAAAGTTATACTGTCCTCGAAAGACAACAGGCAAGGATTGGTGCCTGCCTGGGGAGGAATGGCTGGGCCCTTGTAAGCCTACTGTTTCATTTCCCAGAATCTGGAACAACTCTATGGGGGGTTTAGAGCAGTCCACTGGCCCCCAGAGGGCAACTTCTGCCACACTACAGCTGTTCATTGTGACCAGCTGGCAGTTTAGAGAGCTCCGAGTTTAATCCACTTACCCAGTTTGGTTTGTGCTTCCAAGGCCAACAGGAAGAATCATGCACGTGCTGGCTGAGAGTCTTCTGTGCAGTGCAGCAAGAAGGAAAGCTAAATTGAAATAGGACACAATAACATATGAAATACTGTAATTTCGTTATCTGTTTGCTTTCTACAGAATTATCTAAGGAAAATCAGAATAATTAAAAAAGCTATGTACTAAAGGTTGGAAAGGAGATTTATTCAGTTGATGCCACTTGATAATTTTCTTATATTCCTGCAGTTTTTTTCAGCTTAGCTGTGTACTCTCTACCAGAACCAAGATGTCCTAGTTTGGTTCTTTACAGCCTGAACACAAAATCACATATATTAAATGTACCCTGCTTCAGTAACCACTGAGGAGATAAAAAGCATGCAAGAATGGTTTAATAATTTGGGTGGTATTCATTAGCTTGCTAACTCCTTAAATGTATGGTTCTAGCAAAACAGATTGCTTGTTTAGCCTTAACAAAATAAAAGATTTTTGTGCAAAAATATATCTTGATATCTGTATAAGGATTTAGCTCATTGAAATACTTACCACTAAGCAAAAGTAGCAATAGATGTAAGGTCTCAACATGGCTCCTTACCATGGGGCAGAAGTGGTGAAAATGAAGTTTTATTAGAAATAATAACAGTACATGTAACTAAATTCCACAAGGGTAAGGTGATAAATTGGTATACACAAAGAAACTCCCCAAGAACAGCCAGCTGAACTGCATATTGCTTTATTCAGTGATACTTTGCAAATACAGAGTACTTTGCATACATTTCCATTTTCCTTTGCCGCACTTAAAGATTCCTTCCATTTTACAAAACACCACTGGACTAAAATGAAAACATAAACATGTCTGTGAAAACGTATTGTAGAAATTAGAACAGTAACACCTCAGCCATTTTTCTCTGCTACTGGAACCAGCCAAACAAATGCTGGCAGCATCCCAAAGCAGAGAGACAGTTTAGTCTGATTATTATATTGAAATGCTGCTGTCTGCAGAGGAGAAAGACTATTCTGCAAGAGGGATGAAGTTTTGAAGCTCTGAACTCATTTGTACAGATTATCTTCCTCCTTTTTTTGTTAAAATTACAAGAGATTAGACCTCAGAAGGCTTTTGCAACCATGGAGGTTCAAAATGCTATTTACTGAATGTAAATCAGCATTAAAATAACAATACTGTGGTAAAACTGGATACAGAAATTCAGGTTAAATTATTGCACTCAGAACAGTTTTACCTTTACTGTGCCCAAGTAAATGTGTCTCACTAAGAAAAGTAAGAATACACTGAACTCCTCCAGTCAGCTGGAGATCAGTGATTTTTGGCCTTGGTTCCACGCTGCCTTGTGCAGGTGACTCCTCTGGAGAGCGCTCATCAGGTCCTGGACTGCAGAGGAAGCCGAAGGGCCAAGTCTGTGAAATGACTCATTTCAGGCTGTTTGCTCCTCCTCTTGATGTATTCTAGGGTTTTCACCTGGGTTTGAAAAGAAAGGTAGTTGGAGATTTCTAGTGTCTTTTCTCATTTCATAGGCCAACAGTTCATCTTTGTGAAGGTGTTTTAGGTAGACAGCCTCAGGATTTTCCCTAAATTTCACTGGCTGCATGAGCACTTGGCATTGCTTACTCCAGAACTCATTATCGTGTGTCTTTCTTAAAGGCTCTCAAATGCCACTTCAGAAGCTCTCACCAGGCAGTTCCTGCACAAAATAAAAAGCTGTATTTCTCTTAAGGCTCGTTTACTGAACAAAAAGTTAAGAGCACGCAGCACTTTGAGATTCCTTAATGCCTGACATACTATTAAAATGCTAGAAAGATACAGACCACTTTGAATAAGAGAAGCTGCTTGTTCCTTAAGAAGCATTTCGAAAAATAAGTTGTTGGGGTTTTAAGATAATTTGATTTTTTTTAAGAGAGTAACTTTTAAAGAGACAAGGTTTATTCAGATCAAGAAAATGTTACCTTTTCCCAAATAAAGAGTGGTAAAAGATACTAAGAACTAAATTTCTCTGCATTGTTTCCCTCCCTTACCATAGTCTTGGTGTCAGCAAAGCCATGTTTCTGAGCAAGATTCCAGAGGTTGACTGAAAGCTGGTTCAGTCTGTTGTTTCGCAGGTCCCCATGAGCCAGAATGGTGTTGAAGAAATAGAGTGCCAGCTGGCTCTGCCGCTTCAGGGTCTGTAACAAACACAAAAATACTCCCATGTTACTGTACAGCCATCCCAAAATACCCACCTTAACCTCACCGCGTTCTCTGGACTCGCAGAAGTTCAAAGGGCTCTCTAACACCTCTTCAAAGGGTTTTCTAACGCCCAGCAATAGTTACAGACATGAGAATACAGGCATGGTTTTCATATTCCATTCAAAAGGCAACAAACAGCAGTAGCTGTAAATCAACATAAGCTGCTGTAAATAAAATAATTACACAAGACTCCTACATCTCACACCACTGACACATTTCTAACTCAAGACTCCCTACAACTGCATAGAAATCACCCTCCCACCAACCAACCTTGCACGTAGAGCACCCTAGCTGTAAATTTTGAGAGAGATCACGGTTATCAATCTAAATTAATGCAACTTCAGGCTCTTTTTCCCCACAGTCTATTCTACTTTATTTATTTAACTAAAGATGTTTTTTCCCTGCTATTCTTTCACTGAAGCTCTGGTGATATGAACACATTTGCACCATATTTGTAGCTACTTCCCCTGAAATTGCTGAGGAGGGACCTTAAGGAGCATTAAGAGCAGTCTCCCTCCCCACACAAAGCAGAAAGGATTCACTGCTACATGCTCTCTTGACCAGAAACAGCTTGAACTTTACAGAACTGTTCAGAATTAAAAATTTCCATTCCAGCACTGGCACATAAATGAAGCATTCTCTAATACTGTGAAAAGACCACACTGTGTTAACAAGATGCATTGTTCTCTTCCAAATTGCCATTTTGGTGAAAGGATTTTATTGTGAGTAAAATTTATTTTCCTTTATAGCTTTTAAAGGAAATGAACCAATAAAAACACAAAATCATCTGAGGATTGTTCATTTAAATGAGCAGCCAAGAAGATGAATAATAAAAGGTCACCAGCACTGAAGCAATCCAAATACCACAGTGATTTTATGACCAGTTTTACTTTAGCACAATTAAAGATCTCTGATAATATTCTCATCACTTCTATTTCCTCAGCAACAACAGCTTCCTCAAACAGCTATCCATTCTTACAAAACAATTTTTATCTAAATCTCTCAGTGACTTTTACTCAACAAAGCAAAACAAATGGTCCCTCTTTGTAAAGAAGGATGGACAGAGGAGCAAATCCAAGGCTGCAGAGGCAAAGGCAGGCCAAGCACCTCCATCTGTGCTGCCTAGCCTTAAATACAGTTTTCAATGCAACAACAGCTTCAGGAAAGTAACACAGGAATCTCCTTACTCAAAGTGTGCTTGAAAGCAAAAAACAAACAAAAAAGGCCTTTCCAAAACCATGGGTTTCAAGCCCTACAAACATTCCTACCCACAAATTCCATCCAGGAGTCAGATGCAAAAAATTCCCTAATATACAACCCACAGTCCTGAAAACTCTGTTCAAAATTTCCTTCCAAGACCTGGTTAGACTTTCTTAGCTGTGCTAGAATGGTTGTTTCTGCTGTTGCTGTTCTGAAAAAGGACTACTGTTCACTGTGGTGCTGTGTACACTGATGTAGAGGATTTGGGCAAAGGACATATTCATCTTACATCTCTGCCATTGCTCAAGGAAGGACAAGCAGGATAGCAAAAGCAGAGAAAAGGCTAAACTTAGCACAGTGTCCTCCCAGTATGTATCACTTAACACATTCTGTATTGGCAAACACTCAGGGCTATGGTGCAAACAGCCCATCTAAACAATTCCATCAGATCAATCACACCCTGCCCTCCATTACAGGCTGCAAGCCACAAGATTTCTATCAATAGAAGCCATCCAGGAAGGGGTGATTAGGAAGCTGAGGAAGGGTCCATTCTCAGAAACAGGTACATTAACAGAACAGTAAGTTCTCATTATTTCAGTAAACATTAGTCACCTGCCTCTCAAATACAATCCATTAAGCTATATTTGATCCCTCAGAGCCTCTGAATTCCAATCAAGAAATCCAATGAGCTGCCTAGAGTTTATTTTATTTTGAACAAATATCCTAAAGACAAAACACCTTTTTCCTTCCTCTGTACCTCTCCTGACATCATCCTAATGCCTGGGATCTGACACTTTTATAATTACACGTGGCTTTCATTGTATTTTCCCCAGCAGCAGACTAACTGTGAATTCTCACTTTGCTCATTACAGAATTGGGCATCATTAGGTGTCTCCACCACCAGCCTGCCTATGTGGTGGACTCACTTTCTAAACAAGTGAAAATACCCAGTTTCCTTTTGTTACGAGGTTCCTGAAACTTTTGGAAAGACCAGTTCCTGGTCAAAGGTGGTCTCTTTCTTCAACTCCGAATTACTTTTGGTTTTGTATTGAATCATGCTAAGTAAGAACATACCTCCTCTTTTCCCAGGGTTTTCAGATGATCCAGGATCTGTGACACCACTGTTTCACTCAGTTTATTAATTTCAGCCAGGAACTTGGAGTCTCCACCATACAGAGTATCATTGGAATCAACTGCAGACAGGAATTCAGCTTAGGTCTGGCTAAAGAGCTATACATTTATTTGCTACTGAAAACATCATCTGTTGTCAGAAGACCACATTTGGAAGGCATAAAATGACCCCCCTCCACGAACACAAGCAGAACAATGTTTTTTAAGTGCCTGCCACTTGGTTGCCTACTATGTCCTTTCGATTTTAGGAACAAAACACTGAGAAGACTCTTCTAGCTTAAAGCCAATCCTGTGTCCCTGGATGCAGCCAGGCTCACAAATATCTGCTAAACTTAATGGAAAGCAACATATGGTGCCAATTTTCAGGTTTTCCACAGAGACAGTCTCCCTGCTCCCATCAATTTAGAAGAATATGGCCATCATCTTCAATGGCAGCAACACTGGGCCAAACAATTTGTGTTTTATTTAGTAAAAATAACCAGATTTTGAAAAGAAACGGCATTTTAATCTTTTTGCCCTAAAATAAAACCATGACTACCTCAAAGTCATGGAGAGAAATTCAAACAGTGTATTTTCAATTTCAAAGACCTTAAAGGATTCTTTGGAGGGAGGGAGCTCTTGAAATTTTTACAGCTTATATAACTGTGATTTTAAACATGTCTTTTGACCTAATTTATTTATGTTCTATTAAGAAGTAGGTTAAAAGAAATTTGTAGGTTTAAGTGTAGTCTAGGTAAATCAGAAAGCACAAAAGATAAAAGATGAATCCCTTGTTTCCAAGTAAACTTCATTTTAAGAAGCTAAGCTACAAGGTCCATGTACAAGGTTCATTTTTCTTTTTTGAAAAAAAAATCACCCTACTACAGGGGAAAAATTACTAATTTATATTTCCATGCTCGCCTCCATTAAAATCTAATTCACTTTGATTTCTCATCTTGGGATTATGCAGCTATTTTGATCATATAAAAAATGGAGTGAAAGAAAAATCAGCTAAACCACACTTCCTTACAGAATCTGAACAGCAGATTTACTATATAGTAGCAGTTCCACTGACAGCTATTTTCTGTGCTGCTAACTGCAAGAGATATTTTGTCATGGGTGGTAAATCTGACAGACTGTTCACCAGAAGAACTGCAGAACATATTCCAGCCTGCCCCTCTGTGAAAGTCCCGTGCAACTGAAAGAAAAAGTCAAACCAGCTTGGCCTCTCTGACTCACTAATCTTCCAGGATACTTTAAAAGGTTTAATTATTACCCTACCTCAATTTAGTAATCTATAATCAGAAGGCAAATACTCAAATTTTAGAGCATATCAAAATATTCCAAAAATTATTGCAAAAAAGAAGACAGCTATTTTATAATATGTAAAATCTTTAGAATTTTCTAGCTATTCTGAAGATTTTTGTAAGTTACTGCAATTTCCAAAACTGAAAGCCTGCCTTCAAAGCAGCAAATACATCATTTAAATAATGAAGACTAGGCTTAACCTTCTGAAAACTGGAATTGTTAACAAATGTAGATAAAACAGTAATGATAAGTATAAATCAAGTTGATACTTTAGACTAAAAAACACCCTTCATATGCATAATGTTCTATTCTTTCCTTGAAAAGTTCACATTTATAAGCATTTGCCCCAACACCACCAGAAGCAAACGAAGTACCCCACTCTGCACAGATTCACTTTAAAGAACAGAGGGTGCTCAGAAGCCAGCTCCTGGGATTATTCTAAATTACAATACCTGGAACTGGATAGAACAATAATCCATTCTGTAAGACTGATTACCACGGGTCTTCATCAACTGGCTATGGTGATAAAACAATACTACAAACGTCCTGGTGGAATGCAAGGAGCCAGAGCCCCCCAAGGTATTACCTTTATCTACATGGTAGATATATGCTTCTTGAGTCATTGCAGACAGCAGATGCAAAACATTAGTATAAATCCTGACTTTGTCATCGCTGTTATCCTCCCAAGTATAATCCTGGATCACATTTAGTAATCCTCGCACAAGAAACAACACTCCTTGTTCTGGATGGTCCTGCAGAAAAGGAAAAAGACAGGTCAAAACCAACACCCCAACCTTGGAACAAAAATAGGATTATTTGCAGTCATTCAGTGGTGTAGAGTCACAGTATGAGCTCTACAAAAGCAAAACTACAATATAATTAAATCTGACAGCTCCTTTTTTTAAGTGTGCTTCCTGCAAAGCCTTTAAAATTTATTGCTGGTTTCCATCTAAAATGCCCATTTGACCCATAATCAGAACAAGATCCCAGCAGCTTCCACAAACAAACTTTGAAATGCTTTGTTTAGCAAAGTCATGGGGGAGCAGTACAAAATTAATTGTCAGCTTCTTAACAGCTAAGCCTCTAAAATTAAACACTGGGTAGATTTTGTTATTAAAATCGTATCAGTAAGCTGTAGTGGCTTACTCATATAATTACGAGTTTCAGAAGAACACCTACACTGGGAAGTCAGCTACAGACAATCAACAGTCTTTTAACATGAAGTGAAAAGAAAGACTCTGCTTTACATAAGCAGGGAGTTTCTACAAGCAGCTTTAACCCTGCATCCAGCTAATTCCAGCTGGCAGTTGCTGCAGTGGCACCAAGATACAGAAGGCAAATCACAGTCCACTGGGGACATTTCCTTTTGATCTTCTGTAAATAGGGAACAAAATTAGGGAAGCTAATTTCTGAATCCTGGCATCTCATTGCAAGTTATTCTTCATTACTGAATCTGAGAGGTTGTATCACTCCCTTCTTGAGTTATCTGTTAATGATCCGAGTCACTCCAAGGCTCCCTTCAGAGCCTGACTTCTGCAGTCAGTGGGCAGCAATGACAGCCCAGGGGCAGCTTCCCTGTCCCTTCCAACAGCACAGCACCTCCACGTGTCTGAACATGCATGGCTGCGGAACCCCCTCCACTGGAACAAGGGGAATCCACAGCTCTGACAATGAGGATTTGGACAGCACCATGCCATGTGCTGCTTCACCAAGCATGCACGCAAAGGAAACAGGAAGGAGAAAGCCGTAAGGGAGGTTTCAGTGAGGAGGAACAACCCACTCTCTCCAAGAACAAATGAATATACCTCAAACATTTTTTTCCTGTTCCTCTGGATTAATTTACAATTTCCCCTCATCTTTTAGCTATATCTGAAAATATTGGAGGGAAAATTACATCTCCCTCTAAACTTGACAATTAGTTAAAAACTGGAAGGGCGTAGAACGGTAGTACTTTGTGAAATATTCACCAGAGGAGGATGGCTACGCCAAAACACATCTTCTAATTATTGTTTTCACTCAAATGATTAGGCAACCTATAACAAAGTAACTGAAACTAATAGGAACTAGAGCTCTATATTTTTCCACTCTTCATGTATTAAAGTTTTTTGAGTACTTAGCTAATAAACCAGTAAATTATGTTTACACAATTAAATGATGGTGAGATTTCACTGTACCCCAAATCCACTTATAGTGAGAGGTGGTACTGAGAGTGGCAATGCTGTACCTCTACCTCCACACAATTGTTCTGTCCCCCCCTTGCACTAGGGTGAGTGACTTTGTAGCCAATGAGCAGAACAGTTCATCTTTTCATACACTCTCAACTTACCGGAACAACTAATAACGTGGAAAAAAAGTTACAAAGGAATTCCAGGAGGAAGGCATCAGAAGGTCGCATCTTTCCATCTACACTGATCATTTTTGGCACTTCAGGAACAAGGCTCACTGCAGCTTTGAAAAAAGCATCAGCTACAAAACAAAAATAGAGTTGCTGTTATGTCACTCCAGCTGTGATGGCAGCCATGCCTGTGACCCAATGGTTGCTTGGAATTTGTTTCAAGTAGATTACAGAAAATGAACGTGCTTAACTGCAAAGAAACCCAAGACTCAGCAGTGCTCTGATTTCTGAGAAATCTGTATTAATTCAAATTATGCTGTTTCTCCAAAGGAAGTTCCCACATCACTCAAGGCTTCTGGAATTATAACTCTTCTCCTTTGCATAACAAGGAGACACCATTATTTCATATGTATTGCATATGTAAAAAGAAATTAGCACGTGATTCAAAATTGACTTCTCAAAGAAATGCTTATGCCAGGAGAATGGGGAATCCAAAGGGGGAAAAAAGGTTCATGCTATCTTGTTCACTAATTCATTCACACAAGGCTGTTAAAGTACCAACAACTTCATTTTTCTAATTATTTATAATCACTAAAACTAAAATACTAATATAGTACCAGAACCTGGGGTAGTGCTGGTTACCTAGATAAAAGGATTTTTTTCCAAGAATCACAGTACAGGAATTAGAGAAACCATCCACCATTACAGCCTTGGCAAAAAAGTTATTAAGAGGTTTTTCATAACACTTTATTATGTCTCTATCTTACAAAAAATATAAATTCCAAGCACTAGAACATCAATTCCTCAGGTTATTAATATTCACAAATTAAAAGTAACAGTATTTTCCCTCTTACACTAAAAGACCTCCCATATATGCTGAGTTCACAAAAAAATTCTGCCAGCGACATTGTTTTGCACTTTCTTGGCATCATTTCAGAATATCCAAGTATCCACATCCCACTCAAGTTGTTGAGCCATAGACTTCAAAGCATCCTTCAGAATTAATACCGTATCTTTATTTTACAGGAACAGAGACCAAGGCCTTGTAATCAGATTTTATCAAAGGCAAAAGGAGAATTCTCGGTGAAAGCCAAGAGGTGTTACATGGCTGGGATGGAGATACCATTGACAGGCAGGCATGGGCATTTCCAGGAGTGCAGCTTGCTCTGGAAAAATTCATTTGAGGCTCCAAGTAAATTTGCTAAATATAGTACCAACTGATATCTAATTTAAGCTTATGAGGAATACCAGGGAAACATGTGCTTTGGAAAAACTGTAGTTCTTGTCACTCTTATTTTTTTTCAGCACACAAGTGCTCAAGCCCCTCTGGACTTTTTTAGTGCTTAGAACGCAGACCCCTTCCACCACACGTCTTCCCTCCTTTTATTCTGCACATTTGTTTTGAGGTGAAAGAATGTTTATTTCAAACAACTTATAAGTTAAGACAGCCAACCCAAAGGAAGGTAAGTAATCTTTCTCTGAGCTTTATTTGAGGAAGGAAGGCAGCAGCAGATGTTCATTCTAGCACGAGTAAATGAATCGCTGTCACTTCCACAGTTGTCTCATCAGAAAAAAAATAAAATGCACATCCCACATCACCATACAATAAAAACATGTGACCAGACAAATGAAAAAATGTGCCTTAGAGAACAGTCTGCATACCAGAGTACCCACGTCTGTGCAGGGAATGCTGCTGCCTTCTGAAGTTATTTCATAACAGGACGAGAATGACCTGTGCAGCAATCAGAGTCCACAGGGAAAAAGAGCTGCAAAGCACCTCACCGTAATTTACTGCCCGCTCTCCCAGCAATCACAATCCTACACATCCTCCTCTAAACTTCTGCCATAGTGCAAACCCAAACCCTCTTATCTTCAATTTGAAAACCTGAAATTGGATTCGATTTACTCTTCTTGCCTCCTGCCGTTGCTGTGAATGAGAGCAGCCTCCTCATCTGGCTGAGCAGCTTCAGAGCCATGAGCTCCTCATTCTGCTGCTGCTGAGCAGTGCCCGGCTCCCCCGCCGTGCCTGCCCGACTGCCCACGGCACAGAGCTGCCCCTGCTGCCACAAACTCCTGGGCTCCCATCTGCTTCTTCCCTAGCCATGGCAGCCACACAGCTGCTGCTCCTGGGCTGTCTCCATGTGGCTGCAGCCCCCACGGCCAGAGGGTCACCCTGCAAACCCCACACACTGTCACCGTCCCGGCACAATGGGGAGACAGAGGCTCGTCCCCACACTTCTAATCCTTGTTCCTTGCCTTCTTCCCCCTGCTTCCCCCACTCAATGCAGCAAGGCAAGCCAAAAGAGCAATACAGCACAAAGTTGTATTTCACTTTGGTACATCCAGAAGAACTGGCAAAGGAGAATATGTTCATTTTGCAGTAAGTCCTGCCAATCTGTGCTAACCATGAAATGGTTTTATGCTGGAACACTAAAAGCACATTTATCCAAGATATATGTGCTTCAAAAGAAGCAAAAATAAATGTACATCAATGCAGAGGTTTTTATTACAGACTGCAGAAAATTACCTGTCCTCTAAACATTACCATCCTGGCAAACACGCTCTGAGTTTGGAGAAAAAGCTCACTAAAAAGGTTGTCACAGACATGCTATATTTTCAAGTATGAAATGAGCATGAGTGTTTAATTCTGAATTACATTAATTATGAGGTTATGCAATGACGGTTTCTCTGTGTTGCCCTGACTTTGCAGTGTTCAGTGTTTTTCCTTTTGTGATATTCTTAAAATCCTTTCTATAAACATGGCCATGGTTTTTCTTAGCAATTATCTATGTTTTCCTAAACTGTATCTATGTTATGAATTCCAGTATACTGAGTAGAGAAATATGATTGACAAATACTTTGACCAGTAGATTATGAGGGGTGGTAATTTCTACCTCCAATCCACGGTGATGTGTGAAAACATAAGTAAAAGTCAGAAGGTTCTGCCCTCTCTCTTTCTGCTCTCTCCTGCTGCTGCCTCTGTGTGTTCTTTGTGTGGCTCTCCTTCAGGCCCTCGGCCTAGCAGGCCTGCCTGGGGAGTGCCATATCTCTGTATCTCTAAAAGTCAATTTTAAAAACTATTACTGTAGAGATGTTTTAAAACCATACATTGCTTTTCCTGGCTTCCAAAAGATATAGGGAACCACTTAAAAAGCACTGAAAACCACAACAATCTTATGTTCTTGATTAAAAACCAAAAGGAAGATGAAAAAGGCTTCTTCTGATGAAGGGTGCTGTTTTCTTATCTGCCTAAAGTACAATACTGTGTCTAAAGTGAACCACTGTTAGACTGGATAAGGGAGCCTGTGCATTACAACAAATCAGCGTGATGAAGCCTTCCCGACTGCTGTTAATATCTTGTGCAGTGCTCTGAACATAACATACTTCATGCTTCACTAAATTCATCTTTTCACAACAGCTCCTTCATTTTGGTTGACCATAATCCTATAAATCTTTCCCCCAAGCATACATGCTGACCTTCAGGCTACAAAAACTAACCGTCTTGGACATCCAAGTCAGCATTTCAGAAACAGCCTCCTACAGAAGAAAAAGCAAATGAAATTGGTGTGAAATGTTTGCTATTGACAATATTCATGATGGCACATGTACACGTGTTTAATTATACCTACACACAACTATATGTACCTCCATATATTTCTATGTATCAATCTCTCTACATACAAAAATTCAGCTTGCATTGTATTTTCTGTATCTTTGAAAGCCAATTAAACTGTACAAATTTAGGATTTCAGGCAGGCAAAAATAAGGAGGAACAAAGTCAGAGATGGGGAAACAATTAGACTCCTTAAGTCCACCTTCAAAGAGCAAAAGGGAGCGAGTTTAACATACCTACCCAAAGTATTTTTAGTCACGGGTACAATTACACCAGGCTAAGTCCACCCAAAGGACAAAACCAGGGACCATGCACATCTTCTGCATTCCACACCACTTTCCTGTCTTATAGCACTGTCAAACCTAATTTAATACTCTGAAGATTTTGCTTCCACATCCAACAGATGCTGGAAATTTAATGAAGCTTGTATTCCAGTGCAAAAAGTTATTGGGAGGCAAGCATGGGGGTTTTGTTACCTTATTTTTTCTGTTAAATAAATTAATCCATTACTGTTTTGACAACAAAGCATTGTAAATATTCAAATCTCCTTCTCCTCACATTGGTGAGGTCAATGTGAGAGTTTTGCCACTTTGTTGAAATATGGTTTTCCCTTGAACTACTTCAAATTGTTCTCCTTCTTAAATTCTCTACACATCACTGCCAATCCAGAAACAACAAACAATTATTTGAAGGAAGAAAGTTGAAATTAGAAAATGAATGCACTGCTGCTTGGTAAGCTGGGATGTACTACGCTAATTCATACTATTTCATACTAGGAATTAGCTGCAGATAAAATGGTAATTATGTGGATGAAGCTGGGCAGAGCCAGTTTTAGGCATAGCTTGATTAGAGATTGTTACAAGGCATTGGTACTTAGAGACAAAGGCATACAGGGGCGTAAGTGGAAGATTCGTGCAGGGCCATCACACAGTATCAACAAGGACACTGGACACAAGGTATTTTATTATTAAAGTGTGATCAGTAAATGCAACACACACCCCACTGCTTCCCCTACCACCCAGAAAAAAAACCAAACCAAAAAACAACCACAAATCGCAGCCTGCCTCTCTAAATTCCATGTAATCCCTAAAGACTGTGAGGTAACACATAAGCAGCAGTCTCTAAAGAAAGCTCCACCAGTAATACTGAAAATTTTGAAATAATAAATGCTATGGTTAAATACTATTGTTCCCACTGTTACTATGAGGCAAAAAAAAAAAAAAATCCAATGAGCAGACATACAGAAAAACATGATACAAGGCTGGAAAGTCTATAAGGCTTTTGCAGAGAGAAATCACTCCTCAGAAGTCCCTCAAGTCTTCCAAAGAACCAGCAAGATTGTGTTTAAAAGTAACTCAGTTAATGGATACTTAGATTTTAAAAAAACTTTTAATATTTATCCTTATAGAAATAGCTCTTTAAACAACTAAGCTGAAAGAAGATAAGGAAAAGAGTCCTCATGAGGGTACATAACTTAATAAAGGATGGGGTGGATGGGGAAAGGAGAGGGAATAAAAAGTTTTCACAGTGGAGCAAAATAACTACTGCATTCCTTAAGGTTTTGCAGAGACATGTCCTGATGATGAGCTGGGAGGTGACAATGTTTGCAGACTGGTCTGGAACGTGACTGCAAAGCATCGCAGATGGATCTCATGATTCTGAGCAATAAAGCAGCAGATGAACTCTAATATTAGTAAGGCATGTAGGGAAAGAAACAGCCCTTGCTATAACTATAGAAAGAGAAGATCTAAATAGGCTATTTACACTCATGAACAATTTTGGAGTCATTATAGATGGTTTCCTGAAAACTACATCCGAAACAGCTGGTGAAAAGGCAAGGCAATTACAAGAATCACTGGGAGAGTAATGGAAAACTGAGGTGTCATTGTATCATTTATATTGCTGTTGTGCATTTATACCTGGAATAATCTAATCTAGTCCTAATCATCCCATTTCCAAAAGGACAGAAAGATTAAAAGGTGCTAGGGCATGGAACTGATTCCTTATTAGAAAAGGCAGTATTGACAACAAATTCTTCAGGAACTTACCAACTACATCATCGCACAGCAAGAAGAAAGTGAATCAGGAATGACTCAATTCTGCTCTAGCAGATCAGCTGCATGCTCTGAGCCACTCACCCAACATTTAACATAAACAAATCCCTAAGCATTAGCAGGTAACTGTGGAACCCACTATGACATGAAGTTACAGAGGCCAAAAAGTAAAAATTGATTTAAAAAATTAAATTCCCAAGGACTGGTCCATCTTCTTTATTAAATACCATTAAGTCCCTACTCAAGCTTTGTTGAAGGATGTATTAAATCACCTGCATCTGAAAGCAAAGAAGAATCATTCTACATTATTGTTTCCTTAGTAGATGTTGCTAGACACTTTCAAAAACAGGTCATGGGCTAGACACACTTGAAGAACTGACAAACTGATATAAAGTACTAGTCTGAAAAGCTTACAGAGACAGAGATGTCACCTCTCTCACATCACACGGAAAAGCAATTGGCTGGGATGAAGAGAGGAACAAGAAAGAGCTCAGGGAATGGGAGAAGCCTCCAGCTGTGGAGGCCCCAGGTTAACAGTACAGGTCACAGTTCTGTCCTAACGGAGCAACACTTAGCATTTCTAGCAAGGAAAACACTACGACACCATTCTTTTCCCAAAGCTCTTTCACTGCCTTCAAGGAAAGCAGTATTTAAAAAGATAACAGAGACAGCATAGACCAATCTCACCAGAGAAACATGAGCCAAGAAGTCCCAGTATCTGCAATTAGGAAAATCTCCTCAGGTTCCTAATTCCCTAAATTCTTTACCTCAAATTCTCTCTATTTAAATTCTTTGGATCTATAAAGATTTCAGGAGATTAGGAAGAAATACTAAAAATTGTTATCTAAAGCTACTGAGAAAATACTCTAAACCATTATTAGACTATGATTTAAAATGACTCATTAGATATTCCATACTACGCTTTCTCCAGAATGTGACTGAAGCCTCAAAAGAACACTCATGTAAAAGTAACATTTTCTGCAGTAGAAAAGAAATTATTTTTGCAGTCTACTAGGTGTAACTGTTTTAGTCACAACCGGAAAACAGAACAAATACCTAGTTGTACATGAAGTATGCTTCAGAATTAAAATCTGCATTTGCTCAGCAAAAAGGTCTGCAGCAGTTGATCTGAGGGACAGGATCTCTGCTTTTATAATGTCTGACAATATCCCAGTGAAATTAGTCACACAGAATCAGCTGAATTACCTTATTCACTCACCACGTTACTTCTCAAGTGAGGCAAAGATTTCACAGCCTTTAAAACAAAAATGCTGCTTAACACTCATTACCAGAAAGTTATGTCATCTTTACCCACCTGCTGGATGCTGTGACCAAACATTAAAAACTCACACTGTCTCTTTTTTGACAGACAAAAGTAGCATTTTCCACAGGGAGGAGATGTGTGCAATTAAAATCATACCTGTATCTCAGAAGTCCAGAAGAGTGACACAATGGAGCATGCATTTAATCTCAATTTAGTCCAAGCACCCCCACGACAGAAAGCATGACCAATGAGAATTTATTATTCTCTGTTGGCAGCATGCAGTGCTCAGTGGCTCAGCTAAGAAAAATGAAAAGCTCATCTCTCTAAAATCTAGCATCTTCCTTTCAAAGGTGGGCTCTTAATAGGCTCTCCAGAGGTACAAACTATGCATCGAGGGCAAATTCACCTAAAACATTTTAAACATAGTTAGAGATTCATTTTATTTAAAGCACGTCTTGGGAGCAGGAGATGAAAGAGACAACAGTCATTTTAAATACATCCTGAACATTCCCAGACAGACATCTGTCAGTGTATTAATGCTGGAGTTTCATGAGCCTATAAATTCACAGTTCTGACCCAATTTCATTGTCTTAAAGAAAATTTATTCCAGGGTAAATTACAATTTTCTAATACTGAAGTATTTCTATGAGTTCAAACACTTGATTTCGTTAACAGCGTGGCAAATCCCAGCAGGCAAGGCTGGGACAGAGGAAACAGAAACAGTGAGGACTGATGGTCTGCTACTGCTGCCCCTCTAGACTGGGAATGAGGCAAAACCCAAACTCTTCCAGCTATAAGCAGATTAGCTGTGGCTCTCCAATTGCTGATAGTTTATCAGTGCTATCCTCGGACTCATAAATTCATTTATTGTTATGACCTGCACATCCTCCTTTTTCAAGACAGACACATTGGCAATTTAGAGAAATCTTCCTGTTGCCAACAGAAGTTGTGGAACTCAATTTTGTTATGTGTTTAAGTGAAAACTCAACTCACTGAAACTGCTTGTCTCCCCATAGGAACTTAAAATTAAGAAAAATCCAAGACTTTACCTTGCTAAAACCACCAGCTGGAATCTTCACGGAGGAAGTGCATGCCCACAGACTCGTGCATGCACCACCGCTGACCGAGCTATCGGATCAGGTACATTACCTTCCAGCTTTATTTCTCTTCACAATTTTAAACCAATTAAGCTCATTCAAATCAGCATGAAATAAAGGTTACAGCTAAGGCGCAGCTTCCCTTCCTGGCCTAATGCTGTCATTAATGGCACACTCTTAAATCTTCTCTTCATGCTGCATTGGTTTTAGTAGATCAGTGTCTAATTGGCACCAGTTAACTCATTTAACTGACTGGAGTGAAATTTGCTGTTATGAATTAATCAGTACTTCTTACTTCTTACTCATTCAGTTGAGATACAGATTAAATGGTGTGAAAAGTAACTTTCAAGGACACATTATATGTCTTCAATGCATCAACATATGGAAAGACAGTTCAAAAAAAATGTCCCAAGACAGTGCCTAACTGTTTAACACATGCTAAATTACTCACGCAAGTGACATGTCTCTGAGTACAAATTATGCCCAAAATAGCTTTGCTAAGGGAGCAAAAAAGTGCATAGCAATAAGACCTTGGTAAATGAAGTGAGTTACTGAACATCAGTTTTGCTCCAAACCAAATGCTCCTCTCTCTGGGTCTAAAATTCAGGAGAGTGTGATTAATAAACATGAAGTTTAGAGACTGAGTTCATAATACTTTGCATATACCTGCTACCTTGAAAGATTTCAGGATGGGGATCCTGTTATTGTTTAGTGAGAGCACTGTATTCATGTGTCAAACATCTGTGCACATTTGTAAACTCTCACACTGAAAAATCTGGACAATTGTTGGGGCCCAAGAGTCTCACTCAGATAAGAACTAGATCACAAAAACAGTGGAAAAGTGTTGCCTTGAACATTGTTCATTTTCTTTTTTTCTTTTTTTTTTCTTTTTAATGGTAAAAGGGTGAGATGTTGTCCTGAGTTTTGCAGTTTCTCAGTGTTTCTCTTTCTGTAATACTTTCTCACACATTCTTCTGTAAACATGGCCATGGTTTCTTAACAACTATCTATGTTTTCCTAACTGTCTGTGTGTTTATCATTCCAGTATACTGGGTGGAGAAATATGATAGATTGATGCTTTGACCAATGGAATTGAGAGGTGGTCATTTCTACCTCCAATCCATGGTGATTTGTAAAAACATATAAATAAAGGCAGAGGGTTCTGCCCTCTCTCTCTTTTTGCCCTCTCCGTTTGCTGTCTCTGTGTGGTCTTTTATTTGGCTCTCCTTTGGGCTCCTCGGCCTAGCCGGCCTGACCCAGTGCTACAGAAAAGCAGTTTATAAGTTGAAAGATATGAAATCACAGGGTGGGTCCCAACGTGGTCAGGGAATAATCATCAAAGACCAAATATTACAGAAAAACTGCTTTGGATTTGCTTCCAGTGACAGAAGCTCTACAAGACAGCAACAATAACAAAAGTTGACACAGAGGATAAGGTAAGCTGGACAATTAAATAAAACACCATAGGAAGAAAAAGTGAGTGCATTTTATGTAAACTCTGTTATCTACAAAGAAACTGCACAATGCTAATTGCACAACAACAGACTTTGCAGATCTTTTATTTGCACAACAAACTTAGACACAACAGTCAGCTTTACTCTAAATCCCTCTGCTTTGCTGTATGGGCAACACCAGATTCAAAACAAAGAAACACAACAATCACTGTGCACTAAAAAGTCTTAATCAGCATCCTAAGTCAGCTTGTTTGTGCAGCTGGAACTTGCTGGGAAATGCAGAGCTTGGAAAACAAGCTCTCGTGAAGAAGCACAGAGCTAACACAAAGAATTAATAGCCACAACAAAAGATGTTGCAAAGTAATCCAATTTATTACTCTCACAGCTCCACTGAAAACATGTGAAGGAAAAGCATTTACTGTTGGAGAGCAGACATTTAAAGTCAGGATTAAAATTGCAAAACAAAGTAGAATGACATCACTTTAAAAAGGAACAGAAAAATACTGCAACCAGAAGTGTAAGAAGACTTTTGGAATAGATAACTGACTTCCATTTGTAACATGAACAGGAAAGAGATCATATTAAATGGTGATACAGACTTAATGCTCATTCTGGTGCCAGAATAGCTCTCATTTTTTTCCCTAAATCACGTTTTGTCAGAATCTCCTATTACTTAACACTGAACTAACAGAATGGCTGAAAATGTGCTCAGGCTCTGGTTCAATCAATAATTCAGATCCAGAAAAAGAAAATGTATTTTTCAGTCTTCATATGATCTGATATTGCCCCATTGTTTCCCTCTGATATAGTGGTACATTTTCTTGGCCAAGCATTTATCATGCATGTGCTTTGACAGCCAGTTTCTCCGGCCACTGACGTAACTTGTAATTCTTTCCCACCTCACTGGTGGATTTTGTCAGTCTGTGAACTATTACACAGATGCCTGTTTCTTGTTTCAGTTATCATAAAGCACATCATTTGTGATTAGAGTGCTTGCATAATTATGCAGGAGAAAAACTTTCCATGCTTTCCGTAATTCCAAAGTAATTTAGGACAACCTACCTCATGGCCAGGACTGTGTCAACTGCACTCAGCTGTCTTGGTTACTGAGATTACATTGAAGAGCTGCTTTAATATGACAAGTTTTTACTTTAACAGTGTTTGAAACAAAGCTGTAGTTTAATTGCATCATAAATATACACAGGATATCAACCAAGTTATTATTCACAGCTAGAAATATTTCTGACATTAGAGAACCTTTAAGAAGAGAAATTCATGCCTTACCTTGTGAAAGGCACTGATTTGCCAGAGCAACCTGTCCAGAGTGTAGATACAGATTAAGGCGTGTGAAGATACTGCTCAGAGATGGAATGGTAATGAAGCAGAAGGCAACACAAGCCTAAAGTAAATTTTAAAAAAAAATTGAGTAAAATTCCTATCTCAGAGTTATAGCAATCCTTACTGATTTAATACACAATTAGGAATCAAATTCTGTAGATCAGTTTTGGGAAAGATTTTCAATACAAAACAAATATTACGTGAAGCCCAAAATCAGACATTTTAAATTTCTAATGAGTATTTCAGTAATTATAAAAATATTTTTATTATTATTTATTATTGTTACTATTACTAGATAAGCTCAAAACTGACTCTCTATGACTGTAGCTCAAGGAGTTCCTCTCTCCTCAGGTAAGCACCTTGCAGCTCAAAACCAGAAGCTAACTAGAAAAGCAGGTTGGTGTCCTCAGGGACAAACATGTGCCCAAGTGGTCAGAGCAGGCGCTCTGTGTGTGCTGGGGAGGGAGCAGACCCAGCCCAGGCTGCTGCAGCTGCAGAGCCACGGGCACAGCCCAAAGCCCTGGAGGGAGCCAGCAGCCCTGAGGCAGAGAGGAGCTGGCCAGTGTCACCCAGCCATCCCCTGCCAGGTGCCATTGACTGAAGCCCACTGCAAATGCAAACAGCTTCCCACGTGAACATGGACACATCTTGGTTGCCACGTTTCAGGTTAGAAGAAGGGAACACGAGCAACTGGGCTATCCTGGGATGGCCTGTGCATAGCTCAAAGCACATCTGACCATTTCTGTATAGACTCAGAGGCACTAAAGCTGAAAGGAGCACCTTATTTGAAATTCAAATCCTGATTTCAGCATGTCAGCACTGATAATATGAGACAGAAGTTTGAATATATTTTTTTATCCCATCTCCCATTCTCTCTGTGACTGACTTACATAGAAATTTGGTATTTTATTTTAAATATAATTTGAAAAGCTGAGCTTTCCAGAATTCATACAAACACCTCTCTCTTTGGAGAAGGAGTGAATCTTCTGCTCTTTTTCAACACAAAGCTGCTATTAGATGGTTTGGGTCTTTTTTTTCTTAAACAGCAGCATTTGGCTTTAGAAAGGAAAGACTGCTGGTAACAAGAGAAAACGGGACTACAAACAGTGTCAAAAAATACTAATATACTAGTTTTGCAAAAATTGTAAACTTAGGTGGCAGCAGACAGTATTATCTGCAAAGAAAGCAGACTCAGAGTTTATTGGTCAGACCTACCCTGACGAATGCAGCCGTCTTCCTGGAATGATTTCCTTTCATCACCCTTCTTGTTTCCATTGCTAGCTGGTTCACAGACTACACATACAGAGCAAAAGCAAACCATTAAGAAAAATGCACAGCCTCTGTGGGAAATAACAAATTGCATGGTTTATTGTATGCATTTAGAGAATAGCAAGCGTCCAAAGGAACCCTGATACAGTGTGCCTTCACTGTACTATTTACTTTTTACTGGGAGAATTTTAGTGACTGTTCCTTAAAGCAAATATGACTCAGTTTGTGAAAGGAGACTTGTTTTATTCAAGCCTTTAGCTTATCCTTTCCTTCCCAGCTATAGTGCTTTCAGCTCTTTGCTAACCTAACCATCGTGATCTCTAGCTAACATAGATTAAAAAACCAGAAACCAAAATAATACAAGGATTTAAGGGAAGATACAATGTTACAAAGGAATCAGATGCAGCTAATGCTCACCTGTGACTCAATACAGAAAAGAGATTAACCTTCCCAATCACAGTGGGACTCTGCCTGCATCTGCAGCCAGACACTGTCTAATCTTTCCTAGATGGAGGATTATAGAAGAGACAACCCAAATTCTGAATGCACGAAAGTGCCATTTATTTTATTATACATAAAATCTCTTGCAAGGTAGCCCGTCTTCTTTGTTGCAATGAGACTTTGCACGCCTGTCAAGCAACAACTTCAGAGTGTTTAGGGGGATAATACCAGAGAGGAGATCAAAGTTCACTTTTTAAACACCTGATTAAAATACTTCAGAGTTATTTTGCCATAGACCAATAATCTCAGCAGGGAATGGGAGAACTCCAAATATATCCCCATTTATTAAGGAAATGTAGATAAATTGTGGCTTACATGAATCAACTGGACTAGAACAGGCTCCAGATTGCAAAACATTGACCTGGCTTCAACATAGAAACTCAGCTGTTGTTCAAAGTCACGGCCAAATGAAACCTGTAAAAGACAAAAGGCCCCTAGACTTTACCACTGTAAGCCTTAAGGATATATAAAACTGCATGCAGAAAACCCACAGATATTCAACAGTCAAAATCCCCAGACACTGCTAAGGAGAAAACCCACCAGTAACAACAAAATAGCAGTCAGAGAATCTCTGTTCTTTTAACTGTCTGCAATACTTAACCTTCAGGGAAACATGAAAGTTTTACTAGGTGGCTTTTTTTTTTTTGTCTATACTCCACATGATGTTCTACTTTACAGATCAAGTATTTTTCAAGAAAACAAAATTTAAATCCTAGGTTTGTGAAGTGTTTTCAAAACTAGCAGAACTCAATTCTTTATGGGAGAGATAAAGGCTTGGTTTTGATCATATTTACAAAGCAAGACAAAAAAACCCAGAAAAATAGAAACAGAATGGTGAATCTGTATTCAGATTCCGCTAATTTCTAGTTGATAAAGAGCCTCCAGAAGAAAAAAGCATTTTTCCTAATTAGATAAACCAGTAAGAAAAGCAGGTTTTTCTTGAGTTTGGTTAATAAAGATATGCTTATATAGAATGGCAAAAGCCTGTAACCTTGCATTCTGGCAGGAAAGAAGTCAAAAAACAACCTTTGTGTGAGAACAACCCTCTTCCAACCCTGTAGATCTAAAAAAACCCTAGTGCTGTCAGCTGGAGTGTCTCAGCTGTCAATTAAAAGCAGAGCAGGAGGAACAGTCTCCAGGCAGTCTATGTTTATGTATTCTATTGCAATTTTTTTTCTAATAGAAGTAAAGATTGCATTATTTATTATTTCTCAAGTCATATGCAAAAGAATTTTTTAAAAATTAGAATAAAATTTACATTTAATCCATACAATGAAGGATCAAAGAAACTGCACCAGAAAACAAAGGATTGCTTCTCACATTACAACCAACTACCTTTGCTTTTCCTCTATTTGTACAACTGCTGATTCTGGAGTCCTAGTCTCAAGAAAACTTGCCTAAAAATATAATTTTTCCACAAAAAAGACTGACTGTAAGGATGACTGTTACAATTGCTTTCCCTCCACATCTTAATGTGTGCTGGTTTAAATTCATAACTAGTCATTTTGCTGCTATGGGATTTTTTTTCCCCTAAACCAGGACTACCAAGACACATCAAATTTTATTCAATGCAAGAAATCCTCCTAAATGAAATTATACTATATTATACTGCATGTAAAGCTTAATAAAGCAAAACTACATTAAAACATTAATTAGAAAATTATTACAGCTGAAGAAAAAGCAACCACCTAGAGTAAATCCACAGAACTGCAAAAAAGAACAAAAAGGATAAGTAGACACAGAGCCTGTCAGCTCTATGTGAAAGAAAAAACAAGCATTGAGAGTATGTGGTTGAGGAAGTCTCCCTAAAACAACCTGACATCTCAGAAACAACAGAGATCAACAAAAGATTTATTGGAACAAGAGTGAGGGATGGGTTAAAAATTAATTTCAAGACAAAACACCTGGGGTTCTCCTGGGACTACTAATTTAATGATATGAATTACCTTATTTCTAAATTAAGATAAACAGAGATTAGAATAACAAAAAAGTTACACTTATTTTGTATTTCTGAAAGAAGCTGGCATTGGTTCCATTTAGAGCAGGCTAGAGAAACTTCATTCACATAAACCAGTGACCTCTCTGATGCTTCAACTGCTGTTTAACTTTTAAATATGTGCTCTGTTTTACAGGAGATTTACAAAACTAGCAGAAAATACAATTAAATAAACAACATGTGCACTTTAAACTTTCATATGGCACCACAGCCTCAGCACTGTGTGACATTTCTTTGAACACAGACACTCTTATTTCACTAAAATGCACTGCCTGGGGTTTTCAGTGCCCTCAAGCAAGCCAGAGACTGGGCTCTGATTCAGCCACACAGGCACCTGTTCCTCATGGGCATCTCACCAAAATCTGAGCTCTAAGGTGCACCCAACACTTGCACACAATTGTCACTCACCATTTTTATGAATCCATTTATCAGAGCTGCTAACATTCTCTTCTCATCCTCAAGTGTTAGTGCACTAGGAAAAAAAGTTATTTGGTCCATTTGAGAATACTGTTTATCCTATTTATCTATAAAGGTTCAAATGATACATAATATTTTATATTTTTTTCTATATAAAACTAATTTTAATATGAATATCACCAAGTCAGCCATGAACCAAACTAAATTCCAGATTTAAAAAAAGGTAAAAATTGGTGAGTGTCTTTAGATTCTATAAAAACTTAGACTTTGGCATGAGGAGAAGGAAGCTACACTAATGTTTTTTACTGTAGCAAGCAAATGGCTTCAGCCTTGTGTTGCAACATGAGAACTTGAGTAAGAACTAAGTCTAAAAACCTAAAGAAACTATTAAGTCTGTTTTCAGAAGAAAGTTATCCTATTTAAGGAGTAAAGCTTTTAAAATACCCTTTAAATAGTATACAGTGTATAACATTAGCTCATTGTTTCATTTGGAGTTTGTTTTGTTTAGGGTTTTTTGTTGAAACTAACTTTGTCTCAGAATTTAAAAAATAATTAACTTCACCTTGCTACAGAGCTGGTTTTCTTTATGTTTTAGTAAGAACTGAACTAAACTTAATATGTAAAAAGGAGATTCTTTTCAAAACTATCACAGATGCTTATTCTACACCAAGAGTCCAAAATTTGGTTTGAAACAAATTTACATCACATAAAAATCCAGTCAGTCAAACCTGTTTCACTGAAAATGGATGAACAGAAAGTTAAATTACAATTAACTAATACAATTTAATCCCCTTACTATTATATGCTTGGCTCCAGCTTTGACCTTTAGTATATCGGTTACCAATTGCCAACTCAGACACCAGATGGGAAGAGAACAATGGGTTTACTATATAAATTCAGTAAGGGAGGAAAGAAAACCTCAGCATGATTAGCTCATTAGTGCATTGCCAATCAAAAGAGTCAACTGATGGGCTCTGAAAGGCTCAGAAGGCTTGTAATGAGATCCCCAGGTCAGTAATAGGTTTCCAGTTCAATTGTGAATCAGACCCCTACCAGTCTAAGGGCTGTTATCCTGCAGCAGCTGTTACAGGGGTCACTGAGCCCTGCACAATGGGCTGGGAGTTTCCTGAACCAGGATGCAAAAACAGATGCAGGAGTTACTGAAAAATAACTGGAATTTATGATGATTTACCAAGAGATGTGCAACCACCTTAGCTCAAGGAACTGCTGGTTTAAGGGATTTTAAAGGTCCCAGAAAACTGTAAAATTGTTTTGGCAAAGTGTCAGAGGAAGCACCAAATATGGATTGCTATAAACTGCTTTTTTTTTAATAAGCTAGTTTAGGTACAATATATTGTTCTATTTAAAGGCTGAAGTGGCTTCTAGTGCAACATGCAGCCAAATAAGGTACTCTAACCCAAAATAAAGCACTCTAGCTGGTATAAATTGGATTTACATGCTAAATTGGACCTCTTTATTGACAATAAATCTTGCATTCATGGCTTATCAAGGATGAGAAAGTTTTAAGTTACTTTGCAGCATTTGACATACTAAGAGGCTCAGGGTGGAAAAAGAAACTGTGCCCTTACAGTTCTACCCAAACCAGAAGGAAAAAAGTGATTTGTCCTCTTGAGAGCTAAAATTTGCAGCATTGTGATCCTAACTCAGTTTTCAGACACAGATTTCAGTGTGATTTTTGCAAGTTATCTACAAACCACAGTGCTTTCCACACTGAACAACTGCTATTGAAATAGTGAGGGTGCAAGAGGGCACCCCAAACAACCTCAGCTCTCAAAGTCAAGGGCAAAATAGAAAAGGAAGAATTAGGGGAAAGATACAGATGGTTCAAGACCTTCCAGTTCTAGCTTCCCCTATTCAAGTTCCTAGAGATCTTCCAGGTATGCTTTTAAAGATTTCACACCCCTTTGTAATGGTTAAAAACAGTGGCCCACAAAAAGGTACAAGTGAGTATGGCACTCTGTGCTTTAGTAGCTGCACATTCACTTGAATCTCAAAAACAGCTTATTATTCACCATAACTCACAGATTACATTGATTTCACTCTCAAAATATTTTGAAGATTGGATTGTAAAGTGTCTCTGATTCAGTAGAAAAATACAAAACCACTGCTATGTCCCATTTAAAATTCTGCTTCAGTATTCAAAATGCAGCAGTAATTAAAGAGCAAATGGTACGTGCTGCCACTTCACTGCACAGCTCTTCCCTCACCACTAATTGGATTCATGTCTTAATCCACCTTGAAACAAACAGCCTCAGAAACATGAAACCACATCAGGCAGGCCAACTTTGCATAAATGAGAGTTCTTAGTGGGGGTTCATCTTACTTCACAGAATCGTGCATCGTCTTACAGATGTGCAGGAGAGCATTGAGTATAACGGGGTCCTTTGTCGACTCCTGCTGATGCCTAGAAAGTGTTTTAGAAAAAGTGATGAAAATCCTGCTCTGTTGAAAGGGAAAACAATTACTAGAACAACACCCATTTAATGCATAATTCCAATCATCAGCACTGTATGACACTGCGCATGTTTTATGTTCGTTTGTGAACCAAGGGAACACCAATGATCACATGGTTAATAGATGCACAATTCCAACGAATGCCATTCCAGAAATATTATTTTAATAGACAAAGCTGCATTGCCAAACCAGAGACTCTGACTCCTTAAGGGGCACAGTGAGGTAGACATGTGATACATTGAGGCAATCTAAAAACATCAAATCTAAACAATGCTGGATTTAGCAGGATATAATATAATTTCTCAGCTACTTAGGGACAGACAGGAAGGATCAGTGTCCCGTTTAGGAACAGAGGCACATGTGCAGTGCAGCTCCACTAAGATGATTAAGGGGCCACAGCATCTCCCACATGAGCAAAGCCAAGAGAGCTGGGCCTGTGTGCCCATGGGGAGAGAAGCCTTGGGGGCTCAGCAGTGAATATAAATACCTGAAGGGAAGGTGAAAATGAGAAAAATGTTTCAAGAAACCCGTTAATTATTTGAAAAGGACTGCTTGACTTTTAGAACAGTTGAATATATTTTTGTTTTCTAAGTTCATTTTCAACTGTAGCAATATTCCATTCTGTGCTGTCACAGCAACTGGAACGTGAAATAAATTTCATAAACCAACAAAGTCAACACACACAGAAAAAAAAAGCTCAGAGAACAACTATTCTCTTAACCTACAGCAAGTCTGCATCAATATAATTACTTCAACTCAGCTTTCGTTGCAAACAGTCAAACAGTCCATCAATGGATTAACAAAATTAACAAATTTTCTTTTCCCTTTCCCATAGCCTGGAACACCTTCACAAACTAAATCGCCAATATACTGGCTCCTCTTCCCCAGCCATCTTTTAGTAAGTTTCTCAGAACCTCCAGAGTGCATTTCACCTCAACAGTCTCCACTTACTTAATAAAAGATTCCATAATGCACTTGCAAACCTCCACTCTCACACTTTCCTTCTGGAACATATCCAGAAATGGCAAGAATTTCTCCTGAAAGTACAAATACATAAACAAGCAAAATTAGGTATGTTACAAACAACACATTAAACAATAAATATTTTGGGTAAGTTTTATAAGCACAGCTATTTAGGTAAAATTATTTTTGTCTCTTTTGAAAACAGTAATTCATCTCAGAGGATGAAAAAGTGGAACTAATGGGAAAGGGCTGATGACTGAAAGATGTATCAATTTACGGATTGCAGAGATCCAGAAGGGAACACAAAATACAGAACTGTTTGAATCAAGTGTTGCACTTTATTTGTAAAAGCAATCATATGCTTCAAACAGCTTAAGATCATGACAAATTCAGACAAGTATGAAACAAAAGTAAGATATTAAAAACAATTAAAACAGGCTACACATCATCAACACTTTCACATGTATCCACAGCAAGTTACAAAGGTCTAAGACATTTAAATTTCCTCCAAAGATAAGGGTCTAGGCTGCTAACATACCAAAATACTTTGTTTCTGTATCATCTCAAGAACATGGTCAAGGTAAGTTTTTCAGAATTATCCAAGCAAGTTGTGAACAACACTTGACTCCACAGCATCAGGCTTGAATTTTACACTTCAAATGGTTTCAGTACTTTGACACACACTGCCTTTGTTTCTATTTTTCTACCTCATATACAGTGTCTGTCCTCTCTGAGTTCCACTTTGTTTCAATGCCAAATGTAAGTGCCATGAGAGAGCTTGTTAAGTGTGTATCATAACACAGAAAAAGCTATCAGCACACACATACCAAAAAATGGTATTTCATCTTCCACTGATTGTCACTTATGCCACAGCAACAAACAAACTTAGAGAATTTAACAGCCTAATGAAAAAAGTACAGAAAATTGGAATTGGAATAATAAGTACTTAAGTAGTAAGCAGCAGAAAGCTCACAAAATCTTTCTGCACTTAGCTACTTGATAAACAGTCCTTGCATTCTGTGAACTTGTAAACAATCTAAAAGTCCCAGTCAGGTAAATTCTCTTGCAGAAACAGTGCCAGACAGTTCTTAAAAATTTATTAAACAGAATATCACTTACCACTGAAAAAAGCAGAGCGAAGTCATAGATATAGGTAATAACTTTCTGAATAATTGACTGCAGCTAGAGGGGAGAAAAAGGGAAAGTAAAAAAAAAAGGAGGGAAATTACTGTAATATGAGTCAAGACTATCCACACCACATGTTATTCTTTAGTTACTCACAGAAAATTGTTTTGAAAGATGTTTCAAGCATTTATCAATGTAATTTCCTTCCCCAAAGCAGGACAAACTATAGCTTTGCTGTTCCTACACCCTTTTCCAACATATCCTTCAGACCCTATATTGAAAAGAGGTTGACCAGCCTGCCCAGGCTTTATTTGCTCTTCGCTTCCATAGTTGGGCACATTTTTTCAATTTAAGAGTCTCCATGTCCTCAGCTCTCTGCACTAAAAAACTCAGCCAAATAATCAAAGAAAAAAAACACAAACCAGTTTGTTAAATCTTCTTTTGTAGGCACTTATTCTACCCTCCAAGGAACCACAAAAACCTTCTCAACTAATCTATATCTCATTTGGCATTCAGTCTCAAGAACTGGACACAATAATTCACTGAAGCCTTAACAATGCCAAGTAGAGATACACTATTTTATGGTTTACTTCTGTTGAAACAGCCTACCATGACTGCTAATTTCCTTCAGCAAACACCACTACTGATGTAGGAGTTAACTATTGCGACTTCTAAGTACATAAATCATTCAAGTTTAGCATTTCTCAGAATTAAAAGATTGATGTGCACGGAAAAAAAAGGAGGAATAAATCTCAGGATTAAAGTGTTCCAAGAGGCTTCCCAAATTATAGCTAGTGTTTAAAAATAATTATTTTATTCTAAGAGTTATCAGTAATGTTTAAGAATTAATTCAATTTAAGAAAATGCACATCAGATTTTTGCAGATTTGGCAAAATAAATTCTTTACCTGGGGGTAGGCATCTTCAAATGCTCGATCAGGAGTCATGTGTTTGATAACATCAGCCAGAACCGTATTGACCTCTCGCTTCTGTGCAGCAAAAAACAAGGTTACAAAATACAGGAATGAAATTGGCACAAAAATCAAGTCACTAAACACCAGCTGAGTAGGATAATTTATTTCCATTTGCCAAAGCATCAGCTTTTTACAGAGCTCTAGTTAGGCCGGGAACTTTAGCCATAGCTCCAGTAAATGCTTACTTAAACTGGTCCATCTGCCATTAAAACAAAAGGACAAGAAACATTCAGTGCTGCGGGGTAGTAAAGCTTCAAAGCTGCATCTTTTGTCCCCATTCATCTTTCATGAAAGCAAACACAATTTTTCATTCCTACACAGTTATATTGAATAGTCAAAGCCTTTCCATCTTTAATACCAAACTGCTAATACAGCCACTTAGTCTGCATCAGAAAAATTCAAAGGAAACAAAGTAATTTTCACCTACCGTAAAATGCCTGCAGGTGTACTCCACCCACACCTCAGCACAGTTGATATAATCCTAGAAATACACGTGTCTTATGATTACCAACACTTGCAGGAGACTGTGAGAAACACACTTACAAAAGTTACACTTAAAAGAATTAACTCCTGAGGTATGATTCACGCAGACCTAAAGATTTAGAACGCAAAAGCTGTATTTGCATAATAATGTTATGTAAAATTAAGTTATGCTTCAGCAGAGCTAAGAAAAGCAGGGATGATCTAAAGATATTACAGCCATTACATTTTTTTTTGCAGCTGTGTGTATTTAGAAAAGGTAAACAGTGTCATGCTAAACATACGCTTTTTGAACAACTGGCTACAACTTCGCTCTGAACACAGAATCAGTAGTGAAACAGAATGAACAGTAACTCACCTGTGGGTTTTTCAGCTTTGTTATAACCTTCCAGGCTTCATTTAATATTTGAAGGCGATCATTTTCAGGAGGATCAGCCAATGCCAAGTTTAATCCCAGCGAGCGAAAGAGGAGATGCTGAAAGTTAATGAGAAATTTTAAATTAAAAGCAGGTAATGCAGGTCCATCCAAGACTGGTCTGGCAGGTACACTGTGCAGAAAGATGTTCAGATCAAACCACCTGAATAGTTTTATGCAAGTGATATGCAAATTCCTGAATAGTTTTATGCAAGTGATATGCAAATTATGTAGGCAACTAAGAGCATAAAGACCTCTCTCAAAGGAAAGGAATTGTTACAAATTACACACAACACAGTACCTTTGGGAATCCAGACTCATCACACTCTTTAATCATGCCAATGAAGTCCATCGATCTCGCGGCAATAAACTCTGCTCTGAACGCCGACATTACCGAGTTCAACAGCAAAGCACTGCAATGAACAAGCACAGATCAATACACATCAACATCAGCTCCGATTTGGTTGTCCCTGCATTTACATTTCTCTGAACTTCTTAGACTAACAACTGTCCAGCATCTACTGTAAATCAGAAAACAAAGAAAGAGAATAAAGTAGAAAAGACCTTCACAAATTGAGCTTGCTTTGATGAGGATTAATGCATAAGCAAAACAAGAAAACATTAAGCCACCAGATAAGGAAAAGGTAACGCAGCCTGTAGAATACTTCTTCCACACAGGTGTTTTTGAAGCCAGCATTTTAGCAGGAATTTGCTAGAAATATCAAGCAAACCAGGAGTAGCTGACATTTAGAACCTTGTTCTCTCTGTTTAACTATAGTTCAGAAGAATACTTAGGGTGGACAAATCCCTACTGAATTTTTTCTTAATTAATTATATTATAGATGCATTGTAAAAGTCAGATTTCTAGCAGCTGCATTGTTAGGAATAAAGTAAATCCACACAGTCATGATCATGACTGTGGCAATAACATATTTAGACATTGCCAGATAACTGGCAATGACATATTTAGACATTTATGATTAACCTTTCAGACACATATTTGTGTTACTATCAAGCCAAAGCCACAACAGAAGAGGGAACTCACTGCGTCCCTGTAACATCCAGTGCACTCAGCCAGGAGTTAGCTCAAGGAGCTGCCTCATAAAACACTGTGCCCTTCACTAGTCTGAAACACACAGCTTGAATACAGGGAAGTTTACCTTGAGGGAAATTCTATGGAGTGCTTAAAATAGCCCAGCAGCTTCTGTGTTTCTGCCTGAGCCTTAGTGGTCCCATCACAATTTGACTGGAATTTGCATTTTATCATTAGACAAGCACTTCCAGTTCACTAGGTCTGTGCTCAGCAATACAGAGAGCAGGCTGTCACTTTTCACTTAGATGGCTGCAAAGTAGCTCATGGAACATACTGAGATTATTTAAAGATTTATACACTGATGCCTCTTGCTTTGTAGTATTTTGACCGTCATGAGACGACACAAAAACACAGAACTCCACCTTGAAAGAAGATGACTGTTTTAAACTGGATTACTCAACTTTCCAATAAAAAAGACATGTCCCAAAAACATTTCTTTAAAAAAACCCCTTATTATACTCAACATTTTATCCTTCCTTCAAAGAGCAAACAGGAACAATGAAAAGGAACCCAGCCCATCCTTACAGTGAAAAATGCTATAAGGTGATTTGAAAATAAGTTCCACAGAACAGATCAACACCTATGCAAAACAATTTGTACATCAGAGGATGTGAACTACTTTTATCTGTACTACACACTCCGATACAATAACATTTCCACAGCACATTTTTAAAATCATGCTTTCCCCACACTCCTGAGCTCAGTCACAGAATGCTGGTATTCCTCAGCTAAGTGATTAATGTATTTTAGTTCCTCAGCTGCAGCAGAACTGGACTGTGCAAAGCACATCAGAAAAAAAACAGATACTGAAAACTCACAGAACTCACCCAAGCTACCCAATAAAATGAACAGAGAGGAGCCCATGAGTAGGCCAGCTTGCATTCGCAAAACCCAGTAAATACACCCAACTTTCAGACCAGACCATCTTCCTGAACACAATCACTCTGCACGCAGACTTCTAGGAGACATTTAAAATACTATTTTTAATGCTGAAAAAAGCAAATGCCCAAGTATTACCACCTTCCAAAGGTTGCCAGCTGTTTTAAAACTTCCCTTGCTAAATGCATGTATGGCCTGACTGTAGCCAGTGGAGGATGGGGGGAAGGAAAGGCAGGAAAACCCAGAAAAATAAGCACAACCAGGAATCAGAGACGTGGAGAACACATTACATGTCCTAAACTTTGGCCTAGGAGCCAGAATGCAGCAATCAAGTTAAACTAATTAACTTTGGCTCGACAAGTAATTTACCAGATTTTAGAATTCATCTCTGGAAAACAGATGTTCCTAATCATGATTTAGTAAGCTACTGGCAGAATGAAAGCTACACTATGCACCCAAACAGTTTCCAAAAGAGGGAGAGAGAACATTATTCCAGAGACTCACGGGTACTCTTTACAGACTCCTGTCTTCTACACTCTGCAACACTTACTTGTTCCCCAGTTTTTTGCATCTCTCCATCATCTCAGTAAGCAGAACCTGGAAAAATTACTTATTAAAATTAGTGAATACAGACTTTGCAAATATATTCAGCTTTAATTACAGCACTGAAACCTACTAAAAGATGTTTTATTTACCTCCACAACACATTCCAATAGTCCTGTCTTATCCTCTATTTACAGCACAAGAAAACAACAGTGTAGCAACACATTCTCTGGAACAGGTACAGTGGCATTTCAATCAAAACCACCATTTTATGGAAGTCAAATTTGCAATCCTTCATCCATGCCATTACTCCAGGTAATCACTGTTTGCCAGCCAGGTCAGTTATCTCTGGCAGGAGAGGTGAAAACTCTGCCAGACTGCAAACCACACTGACAGAGATTAAAACAGCCTGTTCACTATGTTAAGCTACAGTTTACTCAAGTAATTTTTATATCTGTATGACAGAAAAAACAGATGAATTCAGGAAATAAAGATTGAACTAGCTAAAGGACAGCAAGAAACAAACAGGAATATTGCCTGTGAACTTGAAGTGGTCACACTTGAGCTTGGTGGAAGCAAACAATCTCCCTGTGCAGAGGAGAGCAACAGACAGTTGCATGTAGGCTCTTTATACTCGCTCTCACACTCATGGAAGAACTGACTGAGAGCTGATTTGTTTAGTAGGCAAAATCAACTCTTCACCACAACATTCTCTTTAGTATTGAGCACTACCACGTTCACTTACATCTGGAGCATGGTATGCAATACACTGTAAAATCCAGTCTATAGCAGGAGAATATAGGGTCAAATACAAAGGGATCTCCACACATTGCACCACCAGCTGGTTCTGAACCGTATCCCCATGTATCTGTTGAAATAAAGACAAAAATATGTTGCTGTGAAAAGGTATTTATAATGGGATATATGATAAACTGGACAAAGTTCGTATATGAATGGAAACTACAGCAGACAGTATCACAAAGGTACAGATATTCTGCAGCATTCCTTGCAAGCTGGGGGAAAAAATATCAAGCTCCTAACATATATTATTCAAGTTTGGAAACATGCTGAATAGAGCAGTTTCAACTTATCAGAATGCATGTAAAATTTCCCATACTATATCTGGATCCAGGAAAACCCCTAAATCTAGATTTGAGAACTTCTAAGATTTTTTAGAAGTATGTAACAGTGTGATTTAGTAGTGTATTTATCTGATTTTGCAAATAAAACACTTCTTTGCTTACTTGTTTAAATGTCAGAAGAAAGTCAAAAAAATTTTTGTTCAGGCTTTCTTTGAGTTGTGGTGCCACTTCCATCCCAACCTGTATTAAAAGAAAAAGATTTTATCATCATCTATCAATTCTCCTTCAGAGTGAGACAAAGATGCATTTGCTGAAGGAATACACCAAAGTCACACACCCCAAATCAAGAAACAGCATTGAACCGAATGCTTTTGGTTGATTATTTCCTTGCTTATTATTATAGTCATGTCCACTAACAACCACCCTGAGGTAGTTACAGCTGTGTTTAAACACGATCCTAACATCAGCTCCAAGTATCTGTAAGCAGTGAGGACATCAGTGTCTACTCCAGTGCACTGCAATAGCCTACAGCAGCACATAAAATTATTCTTACTTATTACAAACACTTAAAGAGAGATTCCCCATTCCTAAAACAGAAGAGAAATTATTTTTTGTTTGTTGAAAGAAATAAACAGGCTGCTGACTGCTTGAAATAAGAGTAGTAGTTCCAAGAAGCAGTAGCAGCACTGGCTGCAGTAAATCATTGAGACAGATCAGAGGAGGTAAATGACAGCCTACCCTGCAAAGGTATGCTCTGGCATAGACTGCAACAAGTGGATCTCCAATTCCTCTAATCATGGATGTTAACCGTGGGAGACACTCCGAAATCCCCCTGTTTTTATCAGAAATGAAAATGAGCTTCAACAGTCAATAACAGAATTATATCACCTACAGATAACTTCAGTAGCTGCCTTGTAGCCTAACAACTGAGCATGAGTTATAGAAATATCTATCAAAGAAAAAGGATCCTAGCACAAAAATTTATTTATTTGATAAGTAAAATTTTATGTGTACAGTAATACATCTCCTATCTTCAAATAGCAATATTTGCTATTCAGAGCAAGACAAAACTAAAAGACTCCTCCTCTAGCGTGGAGAACAGCAGAGCATGGAAAAGCTGTAACTCAATGTAAGGAAAGCAGATGCTTAACGCAGAACTGGCAGAACTCCGTCCATGTCTTATTTTCCTGCAGGTCCTTTTTGACAGAGCTGTATTAGTGCCTGGACATGAGGCCCACCAATTCCAGTAAAAGAATTGCTTTTTAGGGATAATAAAGTTGTCACTAGAGTAGCAATTTGGCTTCCAACACTCATTTCAAAATATAACTGAAGAAGGACAATTACAAGGGAAGGAACATGTTCTGCTCAGCAGCTGGCACTGTTTGGCAACCCATTAAACTTATACCAAGGTTTTGAATAGATCGTGGCTCATTGCTCCTAAATTATTTCTCCAGCTCTGTCTCTCCCAATATGACATCAATAATTTCCTTCGGGTTTTCTATCCTTTTTCCCACACTCCTCATGTCATCAATCTTCCTTCCCCCTCCACCATCAGAAGCCACTGGTTTTCAATTTGCACTGAAATTTGTGACACCTGATATCACAATTGCACATATATTTGAAAACCGAGAGCACTTTTGTATTTCAAAGTGTATCAGAGTTTACCTTTAATTTTTTCATGGCATTCTCATTAAAAATTCCAAAACCTCTCTGTACTGCTTCTTCTCAGTTCTGCTAAGACCCTACCCACCATTAATCACAGAACTCTCATGCTCCATTCCTTGAATTAGTTTCTAAATCTGCCCATTCACTTCCTTCCCATATTTACATTATTCTTACGTTTTGGACAGGAACTTATTGCACTTCAGTATTGCTGCTTCCACATAACTAAATTGAAGCCAAGTTAAGGAACAAAACTAAGATTCACGCTGTTGAAAAACCTGAAGCAAACATACACCAAATGCATATTGAACAAACTACTTTAAGACCTTCTGTAATTAATTAAGTCACTACACTTTGTTGATTTTCACAATTTATCTTCAAGATTTTGTTTCAAAATTTTTCATATCATCTCTACTTTGTCACTGCCAAACTGCTCAGAGCCAATAATTTGGCATTCAGTTTACTATGAAACATGACTCAAAGTACATTCAAAACATACAGCCTGAAACAAACAAAACAAGGCCAGTATAAACATCAGCTCCTGTGGGTTTTATTGAAACAAACATGTTCACTTTTGGAAAAATCGACAAAAAACCTGCAGACACACTCTGAGGGTCTCATTTGACAAGGATACAATCTGGGAATGAGTTCTCTGATTGAAGCAATCTTGAAAAACCAGTTTAAGCAAGTTTCTTTAGCCGTATCATTAACACTCTCTGGAGAAAAGTTATCTGGGAAAAAAACAACCCAGAAATAGTTACATTCTTTCTGGAAACAAATTACTATTCATTCTAGGTTTAAAACTGTATTCCCTTTCCATTCATCAAGAAATTAAACGAACAATAACAAACTAGGCAATACATTTGCTTCTCAGCTCTCTTGAGCAGCAGTCGGAGCTGAGTACATAACAAGAAAAGGTCTTGTAGCAAATAACACTTCAGAACCGGAATTCAAGCACTTCCAGCTCATCTCAGATCTGCTACTGAGAACTCCAACCTCTGCCTCTGCTCTCCCAGAAGCAGAAATTGCAAAAAAAGAAAATACAGGGAATCTGCAGCAAACACGTGTATATAAATCTATAATGACTAGAGAACATACAAAAGTGATTTAAGCACTCAAATTCTTTAATTTAAAAGGCCAATATCAATTTTAAATAATACTATTAAAGAAGTAGGAAATACTAAACACAGACAGAAACCTTGTTTCTGTACACTGAACATTAAATATATCCTCTTATAAACTCTTTCTGAAACAGTTTAAAATAGCAGTACCCTCCCACTCCTGCCTCCAGAAAGTGAGAAGCTCCACAAGTAGGTTTCCAACTTCCAACACCAGAGAAGACCCATGTCAGAACTTCCTGCTCTCAGTCAGTATCTTTCTCATCTAGGACCTCAGGAGTTCTCATTGAACTTTGTTTCACTTGGTTCCCAAAGGACAAGCTCAGAGGTTGGGCCTGAAATCCCCAAGGGTTCACATGCACAGTCAGCACAGCACAGAGTTTCCTTCTCCCTCCCTTGACTTTCTGAGCTGCTTGGGAAGTTCCCACCAGCAATGCCTCCGGCAGCTGGACAGCCGCATCAAGAGCTCAGCTCCACAGAACAGAGGTAACTGTGCCCAGAGATCGTGCCGTGCTATGGGAACTGTCTGCCTTCATCAATGCTTAGAAGAGCAGTTTGTCAGAACTGCAACAACCAAATTTATCTTAACTACTTTCTCCAAGTTTATTTCAAATTTCAGTATTTGTTGGTTTAAAGTTTACAGCTCCAATCCTACGGATTTAACTGCAAACTAATGGTACTGTTCCACTGCCAACTACAGAATGTTTCATCTTGCAAGGACGTGCACTTAATGCACTCCAAATTGCAGGGAAATGCCTGTATTTTCCACGGAATGTTTCAATGTCTTGCTAAAGAGGTTCTTCCACATACATTTATACTGCAAATGTCAAAATAGATTTTACATTGTGTTGGAACTTCAACTGAAAATATAAAGAGCCCAAATTAGAAAGATTATGCTAGAAGCAGCCTGTTGCTTCTTCCAAAATTCTTCTTTAACTAAAGCAAAACTATCAAGCTTTCAGTATAGCAACAAAAACATCTATTTACCAAAAATTGAGACTCCCAGCTTAGTTACGTTTCTACCATCAACTTTAAGCTACTAAACTGTAATACTTTCAGAAGAGTACATATGCTAAGAAGAAAAAGGAAAAAAAAGTCTCCCTTCATCTAATTTGGCCATTCCTGTTTAATTCTCTCTCCCCCTAATAAACTCTGTATTAGAGAACTTGGTAAGATTCTTTGTGATTTCACGTCTCAAGAAGACCCAGTTTACATTTAGTAACAGCAGAGCCACAAGAACATTTTATTGTATCTTAGGTATATCCTTCACAATTAAAATGTAATCTTGCATGAACACTGTGAACAGTGGAAGCTGTGAGCAATGGATTTTACTCTGTTAAAAACTGGAAAGTACTAGATTCAAATCAGAACCTTTCCTATAGGAGATAGAGCAGCAATGATCCTGTTTAACCTTCCTCAAGCTTGGACATGACTTTTTTCTGGAGCACAGCGGAAACAAACACAAAGTTACCTGGCAAAGAGACTCGGTTCTCCACACACATTGACAGAATCCTTTCATACACTAGTTTCCCTGGTTAAAAAAAATGAAAAGAATAATGAAAAAAATCATAACAAATTAACAAACCGTAAAACACAAAAATGTTGGTACAATGGTTCCCTTTCCAACATACAATGAAATCAGCTGGAAGAAACTTCCTAGAACACTGACATTTTGCTGCCCTCTAGTGAGGCTGAAATGTTCAGTGTGATTTAGCGCTTCTCACACTATAACAATTCTCTGGCTCCCTTAAGTGCAGAGGTAACACACAGGTCAGATTTCTCCCAGGCCAGGAAAGGACAGCTGGTGTCCTGACTTTGCTGAGTTTGGATATTATGTTATCTCCAGCAGCTTTCAGCAAGTAGGAAGGAGCACAAAGAGGAAGCATGACCTGAAAAAACAATTGGATCTCTGTCGTAGCATATCCTGCTGGCACCAAAATACTCTCCAACTTTGAATGCCATTGTAAGTCTTTTCCATAACATGGCAGAAAAACAAGAGAGTCACATGAAGTGGATGATAATTTCACTTACAAGTTTAAAAATACATTTAAAAAATCAATAACTACGTTCTGATCACTTCATAATCCCCATTCAGCCAAAGGAAACTTTCTTACTTTTATTCTTCAAATACAAAAATAATGAAATATTGAGTCAAAAGGCTGCCAAAATCCAAAATATATTCATGATGACAGTTTGTTTTTAATTTCAAAATGCAGAGATCATGATTTTTCCTAACGCTTTGTTCTAGATATTCACTAATACATAAAGCACAAAACCACAAAATGAAATCTTTTTATCTTAAAGACTTTGCTCTTAGGAGTTTTTTAACAATTATATACTATGTTTAACACTGGTGTCCAAATGTTTATGTTGGAAATATTCCATGCTAAAACAAAAAGTCATTTCAGCACTTTCTGGACAACTTTGATTCTTTCTAACATCACAAAAAAATTAATCTTATTAACAATTGTGTAGTAAGTCTGGCACAGTAGATACTTACCAAAAGTATCAAGGATATCTGTAATTAAAACAAATTTACTTGGATAAAACTGGATTACTGTTGTGTCTGAAAGAAGCTTAGAACACTAGAAGGAGAAAGAAAAAACAAAGAATCATTTTTAGAGGCCAATGCAAGTTTGTGTTTTTACTCCACAAAAGCTGAAATGAATGAATACCCACAGATGGAAAGGGCCAATGTGAACTAGGAAGCCAAACGCACAAGGACATCTAACATAACACACCATGGTGCTGGCTGCAATTTTCAGATTACTCTTCATTTCCAGAGCTAGTCACACACCTGGTTTACCTTTACACAGGGTAATCTACAATGCAGGGTTTCAGCTGACTATGCAGATCTGTGCATTTGTTCAGACAAGTCAAATTCTCTCCCAGACAAAGTATTAAAAGGCACTTTGCTAAAATAACTTTTTTTAAGGGCATTATTCAGTTTTTCACCATCTCTCTAAGCATCCGTATCAAACACAAAATTCAATACACACTAAATTAAGAGACTATTTTAGAAGTGTGGTTAATGAGCTTTCCAACACATTTCTGCAGCTCACATAACTAGTTCTAACATTCTGGAACGAGAGTGAGCCACAGCCAGCTCCAGGGAGGACTCTCTTTCATTCTTAGCCAGTCTTTCAATTAGTGATGAGCACCTGCAGCATTAAGTGCTAAATGAACAACACTTTAGCACAGACAAACATATTCAACTTTGGTACCACTTTTCTAAAACAAAGCACTGAATCCATGTTAAAAACAGTATTATATCAAAATTGTTTGTGAACCATTATCACACACACATATATATATTTACACACAAAGCACTGTAAGTACAGTACATCCCTGCTCCTTTTCTTCTCATCCAAAGACAATATTCACACTTCACAATCCTATATATGGATTTTTTAAAAATACCAATAATAGTGCTGATTTCATAGTATTACAATAGAACATTAGTCACCTTAGGTCACATATAATTGTTTGATCTCACTTCATTAATGTTTCATTTCCTTTTTTGTCTTTACCACAATTTAAGATTAAATTACTTCAAGCAGTTTTCACAAGAGTATCCAGAATGATCAAAAAAATCCTGACTTTATATAACCCCATTGGATGACTATGAGCATTACATCAGTTTTACAGCTTTTAAGGACGTCATTATCTCATCTGTCCTCTGCTGCACTCTGCCTCTGGCCTTTTTTAAAGGCCAAGCCAAACAAAAGAGCATTTAACTGTCCTATTTCCCCTTACCCTCCTCAAAGCGCATCACCCCAAATGACCCAAAGGAAGACTGTGGACAAGTTTTACAATAAACAAACAAACAAACACACATAAACCCCATACACATAATTTTAAAAATCTGGAGCTGTTTTTGGCAGCTTGCTAAGGTCCTTAATCCCATTATTTAATTGCCTTAGTAAGTTTGGATGGGTAAAATGCTGATGCTCAAAAAGCCATTCTGGTATTATGTGTGGGGAGTAAGGGGCTGAAGGGGAAGAGGAGAGGAAAGGAAATTACATGCCCTAGAAAGAGCTGCTATCACTACACGTTATTTATTCTATCCTTAAGCAGGTAAAATTTCCACACCTGTCATTTGGTGACTCATTGAGAATTCCATCCCACGTAACCTAGTCAAAACCAATATGTAACAACAAAGCTGAAAATCCAACTATTGTCAGAAGTCATAAAACTCTGAAAGGAACGTGTTTCAGAGAAGAACAAAAGAAAATAATACAAAAATAATAGAAACCCTTCTTTTCCCAAGAAGGAATTTGGACAGTTGTATCACCAAACTCACTGGTTCTGTAAAGAACAAAAACATAAAACTGACCTGGATGACTATTTTCAGAGCTTTTACTTTCTGATCGGAGGACCATGCATCCTTTAAAGACTGGTTCAGTTCTTCAATTCGGTTCATGTAATCCTGCTGAGTCAAATTCAACAGCTCTTTCTGTGATCCCTGGCAAGAAAATGCAAACCCACTTAATAAGAGCAGGAGAGAAGGAAGGAGGGTGCTGTTATTATAGACTCAAATCACCATGTTGTGGGGCAGAATCCTACAAAATTTATTACAACTTCTCTTCAGGTCTTAGGAAAGTAGGTTATGAAACATCTCACCTCTGCACAGTAAAATACTGCAGCTTGAGAAATAACCTGAGTACTCGGTATTTCTATCAAGCTCATAATTGTGGCTTGAATTAAACTCAGGCAGACAGTATGCAGCTTCTGCAGCAGGGGCAACCAAAATTATCAGATGTTAAGACTACTGGGCTCCACAAAGTTTTACAGCAGCTGCAGACTGTACACAGTAACAAGGTAAATCAACAAATAGATCAGGTAAATTTTCACATCACAATTTCTAGTGATACAATAATATGATTCTGCCTGAATCCTGTAACAATAAGGATAAAAATTACGAAAAACTCCCAGAGAAAGTACATATTTATCTAAATACTGCATAAGCACTTAAAGAATCAAGACCTTTTTAAAAGATTTCACGAAAGATTTTTATTTCACAACTTCCTTTCACTGTTAAAATGGTGCTGTAATTTCATCAGAAGACTTCCTCACCTCTTCCAGATCATCCAGTTCTTCTAACCTTGTCCTTACTTTTTCAGAAACTGCTGAACCAGTAGTTGTGGCTTTTCCTGTAAAGAATTACATGTTTAAGTTTCTTTAACATTTAAACACTGGGGGGAAACAAACCTGAAGGAGCCTGACATGGACCAGCCAGCTTCTGTGACAGAAGTGATTTGATTTTTTGAGTATTCCTGAAGACACACATCTAAACATACCTACAGTGCATTCACTTTGAACAAAGGGAATGACAAGTAAGCAACACTGAATATAAGTGGATTTTCCTGCAAGTTTTACTTGGTAAGAAAAGAATCACCATATAGAACCATAGGATAATTTAGGATAGAAAAGCTCTATCCAGATCTCTGTCCAGCTCTCCTCCTCAAAGCAGGTCCAATTCTGAAGTTTTAACAGTTGCACAGGGAGTCAATTTAACAATATCTAAGGATATGCATGTCACACTCTTCCTGAACATCCAGTTTCAGTGTTTGACCATTCTCATTGCAAGAAGGTATTTTGTATTTTTGCAGCAGCCGAAATGCTGCAAAAATACAAAATACTACTTAGCCCAGATTCTCTTCGCTAGAAAACACAATAAAATATTTAACACTTTGTTCTTTTTTGAACACCCAGCATACAGTTGCAATCATTTCACTTTCATGTAAAGAGAATAACTGAACAAGTTCCCAAAGGACTTGTTTGTTTTCCTTCCAGTTAGCAGAAGAGCTGATAAACATGATCCTCAAAACATCATTGCTCAGTTTAAATAGAAGAAAGTTTTAAGCTACAGTGGAAAGCAGTGCAATGAAATAATCACACATTCATGAGCTCACGGGAATAAAAGACAAGATGGTTGGGTGGCTTATTTTCAATAATTATTTTAAGTAAACATCCAGATATCTTATCCACGAAAAAGCATAGACCATGATGCCAGAATGGGGGAGGCAGGAAAACACATTTCAACTATTCTTGACCACAAACCTGTCACTGCACCCCGCCTCAGGCAAACTCTGTTGCTGTTAAAGAAAGTGCTCACCTTTTTCAGATCCCATGTACAGATTCTGTGAGGAAGCAGAAAAAAGCAGACTTTTAGAAAATATGTACTCATTAGCATTCCAATGCATAGGGTAATTACACTGCTAATTAACCCTCTAATCATTTAGAAGTAAACACAAGAGCAGAAGTTATTTGCACTGTTACAAAACGACAAAGTGACAGTTTCTAAATATCAAAAGAATTGGACTCAGCTCTAAAGCAATCTTTATAAGTGAGAGCTTGGGATTCAGTTTTCTACAACATTAAAACTGAAATTTAGAGGACCAGTATTTACCCGTGAAAGAATTATAAAACAGCGACATCCAAATCCATTACAGGTCTAGTAGAAATAAAAAAGACTGTGGAAGCCACCACTTACAATAGAAAGCTTCTCTGTTGTTGTGTATCTAGCAAGGATTTCACCACGTTTGCTTGACCATGGTTCAAAGTCACTCCCTACTGCTGAGTTCTCATCTTTATCCCGTTTTCTCCGTGCACCATCCTATGAGAGGAGTACGAGTGCAAATGTTAAATACAGATCTGGAAAAAGCAGAGAAGGCTGATAAAGGTCAACTTAATGTTTCAAGTGCCAGCTGATCCTTTCAAAAGTTACAATATTTAAAAAAAAATCCACATTTAAATAAATATGTCAATGTAAACCGGATAAAATCTCTTCACTGGTGAGACAACTATATTTCATCCAGGGTTGGCTTTATGGTTTTCTTTTAAGTTTGGTTTTATTTTATTTATTTAACGGCCCCCAGGGTTACCATGGGAGGAGCAGTAGTCACAGGATCTGCAGCTGCTGCAAACAATGACAAGGGATCGGTGCCATCCAACACACTGCTCAGTGGGTCCATCATAGAACTGGAGGAAGATGAGGACGTAGAGGAAGTACTCCCTTTCCGGTTCATTTTCTTGGTCTTGGATTCAGTAACCTGAAGAAAAGGTTCAGAACGATTAAACAAAAAGGCATTCTCTTCCCTCATTTTTCTTTAATAAATCATCAAAATACATGCTACATAAATGGTGCTGTTGCAATGAAAGCAAGGAGACATCAAACAAACGCTTTAGAGCAAGCACCAGCATTTAAATTGAAGCCCCCCCTTTTCCTTGAATCTGGAGGCACTCACTCTTCAGCAGCATTTCCATTACTTTCTTTTTCCCCTTCCAGTTCTAGGTCTACAAAACTGTAAAAACGACCACTCTGAATTTCTTTCTAGTGCCTCTCCTCTATTTTATTAGGTTGGTCCCTGTCCTCCAACCTCTTTCTTGCTATTTAATTTCCTCTGCCGGTTTCATCTTTATTTTTCTCGTACAACACTTAAGCCTGGAACATCAAATCCCTACCTGAGGCCACTGTCTTATCTCCCTACTGACCTTCCTGAGCAGAAGCTGCTGCCCATTTATCATTCATTACTGCATAACTCTTCTCTTTGAAGCTGGATTTTTTTGTACATCTTTAAAAGCCTCTTATACATCAAAGAAATTATAAATGTTTTAAAGTACACAGCTGACTGAAAGTTAACCCAAAACCAAATCTTACATCAAGCAATTATGCAGGTTATTTGTAATACAACAATTTGATTTTAAATGTATCCATTATTCAGCATTTAATGCAACCAAGAAAACCCACAAGCTGGAGGTGCTGTATTTGTCAGGAGACTGTTTCTGACACATAACAGCACCAGCAAACTTCCATAAAGGGCAAACAGAATAAACCTTGAAGCCTCTAAAACAGGCCACTAACACAGAAAGCAACTTCACAAGTACCACCACCAGCCTCAAAGCCTTTTAATTTTAAAGGAAGAGACGTAAAAAGAGGAACACAATCAGTTTGAATTCAGATGCATTTTCTAAAAGCATAAAAAAACTCACTGTAATGGGTTTCAGTGGATGGTAATCACCAAAATCCAAGGGTACAGATTCCAGCTTGCACACTTCAGATTCTGACACATAGTTTCTTGATCTTGCATGCCTTCAAAAGCAAGAGTGAAGGGAAAGTATATATGCATATAAATAAACACATGCTAAGAGAGATGCATATCCTACATCTATACAGATGCTTATTTACAAAAAAAAGCGCATATTGAAAAATAAGCAAACATAAAGATTCCAATTTCTCTCTACTGAGATAACATAAAACTAAAACTGGAGAAATTTTACTTTCCATTGTTTAGTTGTGTTCTTGTTTAGTCTTTGAAACACACACAGCAGCTACTTGTTCTTTTCTGTTTCATTCAAGATCCTGAGAATGTTGATAGCACACGCTACCACCTCAGCTGAATGAGTAAAATCAGGGGATACACAAAAATTTCTTTAATCAGACTCCTAACAAAAGCAAACAGCACTTCCCCTACTTCTGCATCAGCATTAACAGACCTATTTATTAGCCTGTTACCTCATTGCTGCACTACATAAAAATCAAATTTTCAGCATCTCTACTCCTCTATTTTGCTACTGCTTTTGTCTGTTAGAGTGCCTCTTTTATCCTTCCTTTACCAAATACTAGACTGAGTAATTCCATGTCCTACGCAGTGCAGCTTCCTCAGATGTACATCACGTTTTCCTGTAAAATTCAGGTTGCTAACCTAATGCAGATCTCTGTCTGTAGCCCCTGTCTACTTCTAAAGAGCCTGTGTAAGACACTAACAGAGGCTGAACTGTGCTAGTAAAGGTAAATACACAGCAGGAGACCTTGCTCTCCACCGGCGAGCTGCGGGGCGGGCGGGACAGCGGGTCCGCAGCGACCCCGCCCGGAGGCGGCGGGCGGAGCGCTCCTGCCCCGCTCCAAGGAGGACACTCCGTGACAACACCCCGGGAAAGCCGGCGGCGCTCGGGGAACTCTTGCTTAATTTAGGGGAAATAACGGGAGGCCAGCGGCCGTCGCGTCCCGCCCGGCTCACAGCTGCGGGAGAGCTGTGCCACCCGCGCAGCTCAGTGTAACGCTAGGGTGTTATGGATGTTATCTGTACCCTCGGGTTTCTCACACAGCGCCAGACAGCAGCGCCGGGCTGCGGGCCCACGGCAGCGGAGCCGCGGCACCCAGCGCCCCGGCTGCCCCTGCCACTCGAGGGGCTCCCAGTCCCCCTCAGGCCAAGTGGCCCCGAGCCCCGCGGGCGGAGAGGCCCCGCAGTTTCCCCTCTGGCACATCCGGGGCCGCCCCCGCCCCAGCCCCCCGGCTGCGANATCTTGCGCCCGGTCACATGACCCCGCGCGCAGCCGCACTGCCGCCGGCCCGCCCGCCCCGCCCTGCGCGCGGGAAGCGCCTGAGGGAGCGCGCGGAGCGGTGGGCACAGCTCCGCAAAAAGCACAGAAATGCGCTTCTTGGTAAAGATTTGAGAGTTTATTGTGCAGAATGCTTTGAGTAAAAAGCGAGACTGGTGAAAATGAAACGAAGTACAAAAATAAATAGACTTTCGTAATGGTATCACAATTCCACACAAAATAAAAAGATAAATATGTATAAATACAAAACAGCAAGTACAAAACCAAATTCTGGCACTTGTCAAGAGAAAGGCCTCATGAAAGTTAAAAAAAAAAAACAACCTTGTGCTATAATGTTTTATTACACACTGGAAACATGCTTGAAGAACAAGAGGTTTAGATGTGAAACCCTAAGAGAAGGCAAACATTCATTTCTACTAACACACTAAACCTATCTGTGCATCAACATATTACCTATGCTAATAATAAATACAGCACACAAAACATCCATTAAAAACATCAATCTTTAGTGCTGCTCCATGAACAGCACCTTTTGTCATCTGTGACACGGGTTACTCTCATCACTGTAAATTCTTCCCTTCTTGAGATGTTTTTCATTCCTAAGGAAGGCTGGGAACTAAAACACAGCCTTGGTGCCCACGGGGTGAGCAGGAAGCTTGCCTCGGGCATTTTCGGTATTACAACTGAGATTTTAAAGCACCATAGCATTTGTATGAAGGAGGCACATCCTCCACTGGTGTAAACTCTTACATTTACACCATTAGGGGAGCCCCCTGGTCCCAGGCTTTCAAATAAACCAACCAGTGTCGTTCTTCAAAGTGCTTGGGCAGTGTTTTTGTCATTTTCCAAGCACGCAATGTGGGTAACTTAGTGCATGGTATAACACACCTGTCCTGAACAACATCACCAGGTGCAGAGGACAGACTTGGTGGCAGATAAAAGCCACAGGCTGGTGCCACAGTCAAGCCAAACCACTCATCGCTGCCCATGAAGGTCCTGTCCTCATCCCTTTATTAATGTTCCTCCTTCATGCTATTTACCACAATGAAATTTTCAGTTCATCTTTTTTCTCTTACAGTCATGTCAACATGTTACAAACCCTCCCAAGTTATTGTGTTGTATTGTATTGACACTGGGAAAGTAACAACTATAACCAAATTTACATTCTGGCAGTCAGTTCTGTACTGCAAAGATTATACAGCCAAGCTTTTCTCCCTAGAACTTTGCTAATATCATGTCTCAAGTTCAGTAAAAGAAGGTGGAGAATTACGCTCTCCTCAAGTTGATGGATAACATCCATCAGTTGTAAGACTAAGGTAAAATATGACTATGATCTTTTAAAGTTAGATATTCATAAATATGAAAGTGTTGGGATTTGGTAGGGATTCCCACCTTCAACAATCATGACTTCAGTACAAGGGCCTGTTGGATCACAGCAGAAGATAAACTGCTCAGAAAAACTGCAACTGTCATCAATTAAATGTAACAGATCTGAATTACTATTACAGACTGAAATTTAAGTCTAAAATGGTAAAACAGTTAAAATCTTGCCTTCTCAAGTTTTGGTAAAATATACACATCTCCATATTGGACAGATATTGTTTCCATAAGAAAATGCAGTAGATAGCAGGGAAATAAAAACCCAGGACTCTTTCAGAAGAGTGGTTTGATCTACCACACATATAAATGCACAGTTTTGGTTTAGTCAGTGTGTGTCCATCAGCCCAGCAGTGAATCTGGACCATGTCTGTCCAGCTCAGCAGAAATGCAAAACATTTGGTACAAGGCCTTTAGTACTGAAATTGAGCTAAATCTCATTCCTACAGAAAATACATTCAAAACGGCTGCTGACAAATTCACTGATGTGAAAACTCACTTTTGTTTAAATTAAGTTTGGGGGTTTTTTTTCACATTTAGCTGCTTTAACTTTATGATATGAAACTAAATATATACCCATGACTTATGGTGGCACTCATACACAGAAACTGCAATTTAAGTAATGCAAAAACCGTATGTCAGACACTAGAATTAGGAAGTGTGAAAAAGCCACAAATTACCTTCATGTTGCCCTGTGGTAGTCTTTAAATAAACAAGATTTTGAATCTTTTATATATTAATACTAGTCTGTACACAAGTTCTAACATGCAATTTTCCCCACAAGTATTAGAGCTTCAAAGCATATTAATTCAATATGATTGTGTTAATGTGTCCTCTGAAAATGACAAAGTAGGTTTATAATGTCTAAATATACATGTATGTAAAGAAGATGCAATATTAAAAATCAGTGCTGAGAATGCAATCATTAAAACACAGTCATTTTATCCCAGTGAGTGCTGTCTTCTTAAATTGTCACAACATTTGGCTTCTTTCTTTGGGTTCTTCCTGCATATGCTCCTAAAAATAAGTAGAAACATTACCATTTTACAATTAATAGTACTGGTTTTTGAAACAGGATTATCCAATTAAAATAGCTGAAAAAAATTACGACTTTTTTTTTAAAGCAGCATTATGCATTCAGTGACTACTTTTAAAATGACAGTTTTCATAATGTTACACCCCAAAAGCCTTATGAAAACTACCTATAGGTTTGCAAGTAACGACATTTTACAGTATTGCCTTACTTGATAACTATTCTATCTTCTTTTCTGCTACTCTAAAACAACTACAAAAAAGAACTGTTGCATAACCCAAGACAGGGATTAAATGGCTGATAAGTTTAGCTATGCCATGTGTTACTTTTAAACAAATTATCAATTAAAAAATATTATACTAGTTGAATACTTAAAATAACGCTTTTCTTTTGTCACATTAATTAAAACAAGAGACAGCTGTAGGCTTCCACATGTCAGTATAAGACAACCAGACTTAGAAGTGCAGTGCAGTATGAATAATGTCATCAGGCAGAGTCCTTATAAAAGAAAGGATGCTTAATTAAAAATAAATAAATAAACAATCTTTCCACAAGGAACAAGTATATACATACATATATTTAAAAATCCATATTATACTATGCATAGCACAAGTATCTTCCAGTAATGACCGTTCAGCTCTGCAGGCTGCTAAAAAGTAGCACAACTCAGCATTCTTTAGGTTCAAGCAGTTACCAAGAAAGTGCAGCAGTGTGAGCAAACATTTACAGAAAGCAGTGAAAATCATACCACAGGGTGCAGAGCAGTGGGAATGGAAGACAGCCATGGAAGAAGAAATGACTACCAGGCAAGGAAATGAACGTGACAAAGGTCAGAGCTGCAGTGGTTACTTACAGGTGTCTGAGGGCTATGTTCAGCACAGGGCCAGGCAGCTTTGGGAATGCCCAGAGCCCTCACATCCCAACAGGCTCCCACTGCACAAAAGGCATTCTCACTGGCCCAGCACTGCCCGGTGCTGTGCTCTTCAGCTCACCTGGGAGCTCGCAGGACAGACAACTAGGCTGACACGGTGCTCTACTAGTGATTAAAATTACCCCTTAACTCACCTCAAGTATCCTCCAAGTTATATAAAAACCTCACACAAGTAATAGGATATTGCAGGAATAGCATATGGGTGTACAAAAAATCCCACAGCAATCTAGACTAAGGAATTGCAGGTGGTAAATCTGAATAAAAAGTGTCAGTTCTCCTGAAGACAATTATCACCCAATCTTTTCCTGTGACAAGGGGCAATCACATGAGGCTTCTTCCCCGGGACAAAGGACAGACCTGCTACTCACACGCAGCAGATTCAAGGCTTCAGAAAGCCTGAAAGCCAACAAACTTCACAGTCCCCACCATCTCACGGGGACAAGCTGTGCCCTTGGCTTGGCCAAGTGCTGCCACCACCCAGATACTCTGTGTGCCTCGTGCCCTGTATTTCTTTCCCACAGAAAGGGAAACTGGGCAGAGGAGATGAACAGGTCTTGTTGTAGGAGCAATCTGATCTCAACCACCTTCTTTCTAACACAATCAGACCTCATTAAATGCCCTGCCTGGCCCCGCTTGCAGGCTATTGCTGGAACATCTCAGTCTGATTTAAATAAATCAGTGTTTAAAAAAATCAATAAACAAGTTTTTGCTGATTCATGAGTTTGTACCTTTCTCTTAAGCACAGAGCTTTGAATTGAAGGAGTAAAAAACAACAAAAGCTTAAGTTTAGGATTGCCACTTGATTCCTAAACAAAACGTCTTCTTGCCACAAAAAGAGCAATCAGTCTGAGTGGTATAAAGGCTACAAAGCACTTTGCAGGTAGAATTTTAAACAACAATCAGGAGAACAAAAGAAAAAAAAGTTGGACGAGTATGTTATTATTTTCTTCTGAGGGTTTATCTCATATCTAAGTTGAGTGTGTTTATAATAGCTGTATTTTACTCGCCCTTCTTCCCTTTTTGCCCCTCTAATAAGCACAATTTAATTGGTAGTCAGGAATGAATGAGGACAAGAAATTAAATCAACACCTTATATAACATAGTGACAGGCTTTTCACTATTCACATTTTATCCATATATAAAGGAACCTGGATTCTATTTAAATATATGCAAATTTTTTCATTATTGTAAAATTATGCAGATTGTTTCTATCATGCCAAGAGTTCCCCATGTAATAATTTCAGAGGGCATTTCTACTCATTTAGTACAAGAAGTCTAACCGATTTCTGAAGGAGCACATGGAAGTGTTGGTATCGTACCACAGGAGCATGTGTGATGTCCAAGCTCTAAATGAGGTTACACTGAGCAACCAGAACTATAGAGTGTATAGCTGGTTAGCCACATCTGCTTGAAGTTCCAAAAACACCGCTACAGAAAGCATTCAATGACTTTCCAGATATTTGACAAATAGCAACAAGGCAAAGAGAAATTTGGACATATATCCCAAAGGATTTTTCTCATTGCCAAGTATGACCTGCCACACCTTTGGTAATTATGATGACTAAGATTAACCCTCGAACTTCCTTAGAGCAGCACATGCCGCCAACACAGAAGAGTGAGACAGAATGCTTAACTGGATGTCTGACACAATGTAAGCACCACTGTGGTTTATTCTGAGCTCAGGGTGAATTACCTGAGTTTGGGGATGGTATCCAAACCTCGAATTGGTGCCAAGCCTGACCCTGACCCAACCCTAACCCTACTACTCTTCTGCAACCTCTGTAATACTGTAGCTGGAAGAGGTTTTGATTGTTTTGCTGTCCCTGTTCTTCAGCACAGTCATTTACTAGTCAATAGCAAACTTGCAGATGAACGCTTGCCTTAATGGCTACATCTAGTTGCTAAAATTATAATATTTACTTTCTTTTCTGCTTTATATTTCAGGGAGATTATTTATTATCTTTGCTAATTTTTCTGTAGTGTCACTAAGTCCAACCAAACAACTGCCTTGCCCTACCTTGGTGATGACAGCACTGCCAGGAGAACTGACAGCACAAAAATAAATGAACTCACTCTGGTTGTGATCTCATCACCTGCCTTTTTTCCTCCCCTCTCATACTGCAGTGTTATCTATGTTTATGCATATTGCCTTACTATACATCCTTCTGTGGCCACTTCTCTCAACTTCATAAAGTAGCATCTGGGAAAACATCACATTTCAACAGTGTAAAACATACTGCATTCAATCCCACAGATACTCCCTGCCAGCATTGCTCTGGGGCAGCAGTAAATAAACATTTCGCTTATAGGAAAGGTTTGATCCTTAATACATTCAGATTATTGAAAACATTATGGGAAACAGTTGAAATCTTACTATGTTACACATTTCCCTTTTTAAGCCCCAAAATTCCTGATTTTTATACTTGACTTGTGGAACTCTCCTTTGAGAAGAAAGTGTAATTCAGATCTTAAATAGTTTTAAAACCTATAAACCATTTTACCTTTTGATAAATTTGTCATATAAGGAATTTAAAAGGTAACCAATCAGTAATCTCTGTATGGAAGCACAGAAACACTCCACTTTTAAACTTGAGTCATTAAGACTCAAACAAGCTGTGACATGCTACAGGAATATATAGATATATGTTTCAGGACTGTATGATGAGTGAACACCTGCTGAGAAATCTGAAACTGTCCTTCGTGTCCTTTCAATACGCTCCGTGCTGAAGATGTGTGTACAGAACTAAGAATCAAACGACTCTAATCCAAATCTACTTTGACTACTATTAAGTTCCAGTGAATATATCTGGCAATCTTTTTTATGGCTGGGCATCTGGTGAGTGAAAGCAAATGAGCTGTGCAGCACATTCTATATACTACTTATAGAATTTGAAAGTGGATGGTTCAGTTACCAGCACAGGTTTGTTTGAGGAGATAGGTTAGACTTAAGGCATAGCAAAGCAGGTGCACATGGAAAGGAAAACAATATATTGCCAATTTATTTTTTCTAAATACTACTTATTTACTATAAGATCCAAGCACCAATTTTCTACACACCTGAAACAGCCTTGTTAGACACTCTGCTCCCTGAGGCCTTCTTTCTATTTTGCTCAACCCCACTCACTGAGGTCTTAGGGGTTCTAATTAAATACAAAAGAGTTAATAAGTCATTTGCAACGAAGTTGAAAGGCTGCATAGCTGCATACAAAAATATAGACACTATCAAAATGTGTTTGGCATGAAAACATTTTTACAATGTCCCATAGAGCCTCTTCTGAGGACATGTACAGTTCCCTTTGATATTATTATGGCTTACGTAGATACATTAAGTAGGAGAACATCTCCCCATGAATAGATTGAAAAACTCTGTTCAAGAAACTGATCTGGTTTAGATATCATGGCATTACAGTCTACATATAAAAATCCATATATTTCATTAAGTGGAAGCAAAGCTTCATGGAATGAATGTTACAAATAGAAATGTTGGAACAGTGTAAATGAAGACAACACACAAGAGAATGACAACAATAAATATTTTCCTGCAGTATAAGGTAAAACAAAGCTTCATCACTCTCTCAAAATACTGGGAGAAGTAATTCTTTTTCGTTTGAACAACAGTTGTACCATTATGTGTAAATATTATTTAACAATCACTGTTCTTGCACTTTGCATTTACTTTTGTCTTTAGGCTAGAAATGTGCTGTGCTCTTACCCTTGTCTGCAAAGCAGTCTGTGAACCGGGGCATTCTGTCCTTGGTTTGGTTGAAGTATGCTGTTAAAACACAAACTTTTATCAGTGCTTTTTCCCTTTAAAATTAAAAATCTCTCAAAAATACTGAATTATTAATCACATTTCACGTAACAAATTTCAGAAAGGCTAACAGGTTTTGTAATGCAAATGACATGTAGGCAAAACAGCTGGAATTAAAATTCCAGACTAGGATTACTACTTCCACTATTCAAAACAAAGAAACAAAAAAAGCACGCAGAGAGATCTCCCTCAACAGTGCCTTGGGTTCCCAGTCACCAATGAGAATGCACAGCAAAAAGGGCTGAATTGCTTACAGGAGCCCTTGAAGGCTGAACTATATGAGTAGACAGCATGTCTTCAAAGCTTTTGGGTAAACATGGGATAAAAACTGTTTTAAGGGATGCCAAGTATCTGACTTTTAATACAAGAAAAAGGTGCAGACGGGCCTCATAAGAGAGCAACTGCTGTCTGCCTGAACAACATGTACTGAACGCTGTAATTTCTGTGATCTAAGCAAACACACAGTCAAGGAACAAAACTTTCCTCACAACAGAAAGCCACTTCTTTTATGACAGCTTCCTAAAGAGAAGCATTATCAATAACTCCACTGCAAAGTAAAGGGTATTAGGAAAAGTACTGGTGCCAAACTGAAGCTTAATAGTGCATCCCAGAGAAAATCCTTGAACCTGAGCACCAAGACTTAAACCTATAAATAAATAACTTCTGAAGATAAAATTTCAGAACTGACTCTGAAGAAAATTTATCTTTCCTAACTTCTAATAAACTAATAAACCCTTTTCTCGGGCCATGCTAAATCAGAATTCATTAATTTTCATTATATTAGTTGCAGGAATTGAGCTGATCAATGGCAAACAAACAATACAGATCACAGAATCTATCATTATAAGACAGTTTCTTAAAAGCATCCTAATACAAATAAACCATCACCCACCGGTTTTCAGAAGGTTTTTGTTTTATGATTATTTTTTTACTTGGTATTCCCATTTCTGAAGCCCTAGAGAAACAAAAGTATTGAAACATATTTCAATTAGCAAATCATCATCCAGGTCTTGAACAGCAACACTCAGAGAAAGCCTACAAGAGGAACTACACCTACAGGTAATACTGCCAGAGCAGTCCCACAGATTATCACTTCTTTACTCAGGAGCAAGTGTAACAACTGTTCCACTGTGCTGCAGGAAAATGCCTGCTACCATTCCCCAAAAAACTTTGCCAGAGATACTCTATCAAGTATCTCTATTGCTAGGCACTTTAGATAGATAAAATCACTTGGAGCACTTTTTTACAATTTGCAAAATCAACCAAAGACTAGCATTCACCACCACATTATAGTATAAATGCACAACTTAGAACAAAATTGTTCTCCATACAGACAAGAAGTCTCTTAAAAGTAAGAGCAAAATACAATTAGCAAGACACCACACACCTGGAAAGCTTTTTACTCATTCTTCCTAGCAGAGATATCTGTTTGCAAAGAAACTGTTATTCCATAAACTTCTTGTCACTAATTCCTGTGCCTCCTACTCCTCCTCTTGAACCCCTCCCACCAGCCCTCCCCACCCAAGGGAGAGCTGCACTTACTTCATGTACTTTTTCCTGTCCAGAGATTTCTGTGTAGCTGTTGAAAGTGTCACTCGCTCTCTTGGGCTCTTTACTTTATCCTAAAAAAGAGAAGATACTGAATAAAGTTACCTACAAAAGCATAATTAAAAATTTAGATTTAAGAAACATTGTGCAGGGTGAGGAGGAATTATCTTAAATGCAAAATGATTCAGTACTTAAAGTCTTGAAACAGTTTACATTCCTTGGAATATAACACACCATTTGCCTGAGCATCTTCTCCTTGCGAACTTCACGATCGTGACGCAGAATATTCATTCTCTCTGATGCCTCCATCGAGAAAAAGATGTCATGGATGTCATACAGAGCAGCTCGCAGCTGGAAAGAATAATTAAAGTGTTAATAAAATACTCAATCAAGTTTATCTGCCCATGGTTTTGATCATCAAGCTCTTTTCACTTTCAATCTAAACAAAACACTTCATAATTTTGAGATCAATTTTTTGAAATCAAGTAATTTTGTGTCAAGCAAAAAAATGGAATCTTCTCTTCTTTAAACGTTTTACTCTAAGCAAAACTACTCTCGAGGTTTTATATATTTATATTACAAAAGCAGAATAGCAAGGAAAGACCAAAAAAAAAAAAGGTTTAAATTGTGTCACCTGAGCCATTACTCTTTCATGAAGGGATGCATCTTGTGCTGACACACTTCCTCTTTTCAATGGGGCTTCAGACTGAAAATTTTTTATGAACTCCAGAGTATCCTGGTAAAGATGGGAAAATAAGAGTAAGCACCAGGCATAACCCTTCATAACAAAGCAACCATTACAAACAGTACACACAGGACATCGATTCTTTGTTTGACTTGGACCTTACGACACTAAGCAATGCAACACTCAAACATGTTCACGTAACAGCCCCAAAATCTTCTGAGAGCAGAAAATGCAGGATTTTATCTGTCAATTGAAGGCAGGAACAACAATAAACAGGAGAAGCTGCCTATTACAAAAAAGCTGATCTTACTTTTACAGTTTGCTTAAGATGCTTCAGTTTTTCTGTCTGCAGGAGTCTACGAGTGAGAAATCCCTTTGCCACTGCAGTGATCTTGTCGAACTTCATTTGTATCTCTGGACTGAAAACCTTAAAAAAAAAATACCCACATTTTTCTAAACTTTTGATTTTAAAAGCAAGAATTGTGAATTACTTAGCAAGTAACATCCATCACGTGACGTAAGTTTTCAAGTGAGAAACAAGCTGTTGATAAAACTTTGACTGGGCCAAAATTACCCCCCATAATTTAACAGAAGCAATAAATTGCTATGATTATCTTGCATACATGAATAAGAAAAATACCCTATACAGTTCTCTTATGTAATCAAAGTTGACACAGGAAGGGACACTAAAATTTTCTGTTACCAGTGCCTTACAAAAACATGAGGGTCTTTTAAGAAACAAATCAATCTTCTTTTTTTCCTTACCTGACTCCATCTAGTTTTGATCCTATTAGTTGGCCTGCACACTGAGGTTTTTATAACTCCACTACCTGATGGTCCCCAGAGATAGAATGAAGTTTCACTTGTTGAAGCAAAGGTGTTGGGTGTTGTATGAGCAAAACCTGCAGGCAAAGCAGAACACACAGTTCAACACACACTTCTGCCACAGAAGTAAGGCCTGTGTCTGTGTATACACTCAGCTCGGGGCACACCACTTTGTCTACAAGTCAAGAAGCAAGCTGAATATTTCTGATTGATTTCCATGCAGAATTTGCTAAACAGAAGACGGAACAAAACATTTCATAATGTTCTGGAAGAGGTGAAAGGTGTTCCATCACCTATAGCAGTACTGCCTTGCAGTTAAGATCCCTTGGCAGAGCCCCTCTAAACCTTCCACACAAATGTGACCACCTGGCCCAGGGCTGTGCAGCTACATGGCACGAGGACAATCCTTCTGGGACATGATGCAATCCACGCCCTCATCCTCGATCAAAGGAGGTTATTCTTAGCTTGTTTTCCTTGGATGTGCCCTAAAACAGTTACGTAACAAATGCAGTACACGGAGCAGTTCGAGGATGGCTGAACCTGTGCTGAATGCCAGTGACACAAAGATGCAGCAGCCTGTGCTGCACAGATGCTGTCCCAGCTGAGGGCAGCAGCTGTCTGTGCACCCTGAGCAGCCCTAGGGCAGGAACACTGCACTTATCCACACAGTGGGGCAGCTGGACCAGCCAAGCACTGCAGAACAAAATACATCACAACACTTAATCTGTATTCTTCCCTCCCAGTTTTACCAATGCTGGTGGAGTTTGTGTTATGGACTGTCTCCAGCTGAGACTGCACACTTTCCAGCAAGCCACTTTCACTTTTTTTCCTCCACTCCAACTCCATCCTACTGTTAATATTCACTTTGGAAATTTCTATTTCCGTTGTAGTAACCTTCTTTCCTTTCAACTTTCTCTCCTGCTCTTCCAGTTCCTACAAAAGGAAGATTCAACCATGAGACTATTTTTCTAACTCTGCAAAGCAACAGAATATACATTCAAGCCCAATTGCTTCCTGACAAACTTCCATACAACAAAACCTTTGCTTAGAATTCTTCCTTTTGACCTTACCTTCTGCAATTTCTCCTGTTCTCTCTCTTGTTCAGCTATCAGAATCGACAGTTGCTGTGCATGCTGTTCTTCAAGTCTCTTTCTCATTTCTTCAAAAGCCAACATTTTAGTTTTTAAAATATCTTCTGAGAAAATACATAATGAAGAATCAAATATTAAATACCTTCTATATGATCTTTGCCAGAAACATACATCCTTTATCAGAAGTAATTTGCATCACCAGTAAAAAGTAAAAAAGTCTCTGATATCAGGTTTCCTTGATATCAAGTTTCCATTACATAAAGAACCCCATCATTTACTAGTCCTTCAAAATATTTGCATGTCCATATTTGTGGACTAAACTTGTGAATGGAACAGCAGCAACACCAAAAGCCTGTATTAAAATAGGGACATGGAAAATACAGGTCTAAGAATTGTTACACTTGCTGGAGTGAATTAACATTATTTAAGCCACTTCAGCCTCATTTGGTAGAGACACATGCACAAGTAACAGAGTCTTGAATTTGAAGAAAATACCTATATGGTTTTCTTTTAATTTACATGGGCTATCTTTTCTTGTAGTAGTCTTATTCAGACCTCCTGGCATAAGACAATTTTCCTAGTAAAACTAAATTTCAACTTCTACATTCAAATGGGAAATCAGTATTTGTGATGTCAAATTAAATCAGAGAAATGAGGCTACTGAAAAAAATTTACATGCAGTAAAATTTTAGCTTTTGGAAACACATACATACTTAGAAACACCAATAACTAATGATCACTGGGGTTTTTTGTAAAAGATTTATAAACTGAGAAGTAACCCTCAAGTACAGGAAATCTTTTACCTTTTGCCATATTTTCAAGAACTGCATTCTTGGTAATGTAAACAGATCCCACAGGATATTTTTGTTCTTGCAACCACTGTTTCTCTTGTTCCTCCACTCCAACTCTTAGAACACAGGAACTGTTTTCTTTTTGGCAGTTGTCAGTGTCCAAATCAAGTCTGCGTTTCACCTTTTCGAAATTTTCTGGAAACTGCTCATTTGCTGAGGAAACACTTGGAGTATTATCCATCTGCTGTTGCACATTCTTGCTCTGCATTAGCAGGGGAGATGGACTTTCTACGTCATAAGATTTATTGAGTTCCATTGAAGAATTACATTTAGTGTTTTCTGGCAAGGTAGCTGGTTTCATTTCATTCACAGCCATGATCTTCTGTGTCACTGTAGACTGACTGATGGCAAAGGGCTCGTTCAGTTTTGGAGGTACCATACTGGTACTGGTCTCTACTTTATAGGGCCCTCTGCTGTCCACCACCACCTGTCCCTCCACGGTAGCTGACACCGTTCCCCTGCTCTCAAAGAGCCCGAAGGAATGGCGATTTGCTTTGCCAGCCCCCAGCCCATCACAAGGGCCTGAAGAGCTCCTGCTGATACCAGGAACTCTGCCGGGGCAAACCGTACTGAAATCCACCATGAACTTTGGCACTGACTCGGACACGTTGTTTTTATCTGCAATATCCTGCATGATTAAATCCATTGCTCTGCCCTTGCCTTTAGGACTTAACTCATAAGCATTCACAGGGTTGTTGATAATGATGTGTCCCATGGATAAAGGCCTTGGGCGCCGGCGGTGCATTTTAGGGCTCATGCTTGGCTCTGGGCTTGGCAATTTGGCGTAAGAGCCTGTGAGGCTTCTGACAATGCTGCTGTCACGTTCAAACAGAGAATTCTTTTTCAATTCCTCATCTGAATCTGAATCCGCCAAAGGGGGTGTTCCAACTCTCATAGGTATGTCTACTTTAGAGAAACTGGATAAAGTGGACATACTTGTGTTACTTGTATGAGTAGAGGCACCTTGGAGAAGGGAATTTGATTTATTAAGACTGGGTTTATCGAGCGTCTGAGCAGCGCAGCTTCTGCCTGTAAGCTTTGCTCTCTCCTTCACAGAGTCGGTTGGTTTCACACCATCATTTTCTTTATCTGAATGACTTTCACTCGTGCTCCTCTTTGAACTGCTTTTTGAGGTACGCTTGCTTTGCTCTTTCTCTATGTATTCCCTGGACTTCTTTATCAGGTTCTGCAGACTCATTACACATGGATCTTGGACATCCTCATCCGACGGAGACCCCACTCGTCCCTCCTGCTTTTGCAGAGCATGAGAGGGGAGCTTGTTACACACCTTGTCAGGAGACGCAGCCCTCGGACATGGCACGCCTTTCAAGAAGCGACTCTCGCTTGGCTTTGAAGGAACATTTTCTTCTGCTGCTTTAGCTACTTCTGTCACATTTGATGTCATTTGCTCTGCAGTATCTGATGGTCTAACTTCTGGTGTCTTTTCCAGATCCATGGAACCGTTTCTTTCAGAAGAACATGTTGAATTGGTATCTGATAGAGCTCTGAAGTTCGTCAAAGCCTTTGAATCCAAATCAGGGCAAGAACTCTCAGCCTCCGGTGTGTCCACGTCACTCACGCTAGGTCCCTTCTTCATCTGCAAATTAAAATTTTAAAAAACGACATATTTTCAATGAAATCTCAAAGTCTCAGACTCCTGCAAACTTCACTTGAACTTAAAAAAAAATTTTAAAACCACATTTATTTAAGTGAGAATTACATATTACTTCCAGCCAGCACTTGTTTAAAAGGATCTTCACACTACAATTATCCTATGTGCTGCATCTCAGTCATCAAAAGGATACATTTGGGAAAAAAAACCCACTTAAATTGTTTTTGTATTGAACATATTTTCCTGCTCTGCTGGTCAAACCCCAAGCCAGCTGACTGCTGTCACAAACACTCAGTAAAAAATCCAAACTAGTAAGTGTTGTTTGCCACCTTGGTAACTCAACAAACTCAGTGTTAACTGTACTTGTTTAAGCAACAGTTTAATTTAAAGGCTGTATTACAACTGTTCCAAAGTCATAACTTCTTGGTTAGATGTATTTAATAGTCTTTTAAATTTAAACATCTACTAAATTCATCATTGAAACAGCAAAGGAAACAAAACGTTTGCAGTAAAATTGTAAAGAACACGATAGAACTTCAAGTTGTTGTGAAGGTAATTTGAATTCTGTAATCATAAAATTGAACATAGATTATTTTCTGATTAAACTATAAGCTTGCAAATGAAGCAAGCTCTAACACAGGGGAGTTGTTCGTTTGTTTTAACAACCTAGTTGTTTCCAACACACTTACAAAAGCAGCAGTGAGCTCTGCCTTTTGCATAACGCAAAACAAGCAGTGGAAAGGAAATCCTATGCACTATAACAAGAATCAGTAAATAATCAAGTATCAGGACACACAGCATGAAATACTAGCAAATGCTGGTTCTGGAGACTTAGCTGCTATTAATTTCATGTTTACACTGGGGAATACTTAAACCCCAACGCTTCCTCAAAATGTCTATAAAGCAGTGATTTTCAGTAAAGCTGTGAGGCAGCTTTGGACTAACACTACCTGGACGTTTTCTACGATCTCCTGAACACGATTCAGTAGAGCTTTTTGCCGGGACTCCCATTTCCTGGTCTCTAGGTCCAGTGCTTTCTTCTTATATTGCTGTATTTCCTTTTTCTTTTCAAGGCTAAGCTGTAAAACAGAATGTAAGAAACATGGTTTATATCACTAAATGCAAATTTCAATACAGAATTACAGAAAAAATTCAAAATAACAGAACAAAACAATTAGAAGAACAGCAATAACCTGAGACTTTGTGCACATATTAAATGCCAGCTTCTTTTCAACCAATTTTTTAAGGGAAGGTGTACAAAATGCCTTCTTGGCACACATGCAAATGAACATGAATTTAAAACACCTTTTATAAAATTTTCCATGAGCATTACATGCTACGATACCAATCTGACACAGGATTCAGACTTTTTTTTTAAAAACCCTTAGAATACCCATGCATTTGTAAATGAAGAATCTGACAATATATCTGCAATTTATATCTGTATCATGATTTCTGGACTTTGTTATTAGAGACTCTCTCCCATTTCTTCCCATCACTGAAACAAGGAAGTCAGCAGGAGTATTACAGGAACCACCAACAATCTTCAGCTTGGCTCTCTTTGCATTAGCACAGAATGACTTAACATAATTGATGAGCCTGTGGAATACATTAGAGGAAGATGCAAACACATGCAAAAAAACCAATTACTTAAAAGCTTCTTAACTATTTCAGTATTTCCTATTTGCATTTTTTTGACACATTAAACTGACTCACATGTTCAATATTTGAAATGTCAATGTGATTTCACATGAAGCTAAATCCAGCAGTAAAATTCATCTATTGAAAACTATAAACATATGTGCTCCCCTTAGGAAGATAACAAGATCTAAAAAATTAAAGGAAATGTAGTCAATGTGCAGGGAAAAAAGTACATTTTACCCCTTACATTGTAAGATTAAGGCTGGGAATGCTTAGAATACACTAAGCAGCAGGTCAGATGACAGCTCACACAGATACCTTCCATAGAATCATTACATGTGCACATCAAAGCCAGTGCCAATAGCACAGTTAGCACACCAGGGAGAAAAAGGGATAAAAAAGGCCTTACCAGAGGGGAGAGCACAGGGACTCCATGGAATTGAATGAGGGAGATATTTTTGTGCTGAACAGTCAAAGAGGTTTCTCCTTTTATTGCCTCTTCTTGGATTCTGGAAAGATGCGACCTACAGAATACTTCATAGTCCTCCATCTTCATGTTATCTAAGCTGCAAAGAATAATAACATTACTCTCCCATGTACTTCCAAGACCCTGAAGGGAAAACAACATCACTACTAATTCTGTGTCACTATGTTTTGGGAAACAAATTCTGCATTAGAAATCTGAATTAAGTTTCTCTTCTTCCTATCATTAACAAAGCCTGTAAAGCTCCTCCTTATTTTCCCCTATTAAAGGAAAATCTGCGTATATGAGCAAAAATTATGATCACAAGTACACAGAGAAGAAAATAAGCATTGAGATAGGCAGGATTTACAAAACTGCACCTGCTATAGATAATCTTAATTTCCGTCAAAGACTAAACCTTTGAGATCTTCCACAATGAGACAGATGCTATCAGTTGGGGAAAAAAAAAAAAAAAGAAAAAAGAAAAAATTGCCGCCCAATTGGATTAAATTAAAAAAAAAAAAAAAACCTTTATATGTTTAGGGGGCTGAGTGGAATTTATGTCTCACTCCCGTGAGCCTCCATCTCGATACATCCCTGTATGAACAGACGCCAATACTCACACCAAAAAAAGCGAGATAAATTACAGCCTTGTTTCCTTACGAGCGCCCAAATATCTGTCACTGCCCGTCCCCTCCGGAGCGAGCCCAGCAGCGCCTGGCAAGGCCTGACAACGCTTTGTTCCCTCGCACGCCGCTCCGGCCGATTCCTGCCCGCCCGCTCCGGGCCACCGAGCCCGCCCCAGT
>VYZT01048664.1:72654-103736 GCA_013400735.1 Pomatostomus ruficeps
CCCAGCACAGGCAGCCCCAGCTCACAGAGATGGGAGGGGATGGAACGCCATCCCGCTGCTCTGCTTTCCAGCTGTTTCCACCCACAGCTCTCCCAGCTGCCCTGTTAGCACGGGTCTGATCTGTTCTGCTTCATCCCATTAAGTATCACACGGCTGTGCAGTCCTGGTGTAGTCAGGACTACAGATGTGCCGCCGCAGGTATCAGTTTCAGTGAGCACGCTGTGATGAGGAAGATAAGCATGAGCAGCAGCTCACATGCTCGGTGAGGACAGCATCCCCAAGGACAGCACCCACGAGGGCATCGGCACAGACACCCTATCCCTCCCGCCCGGGCGGCTGCCAGCTGCCGGGCCAGCCAGTCCAGCAGCAGGTAACACTCACCTGTCAGGCAGGTCAGGCGGAAGGAAAATCCACACTTGTTTGCCAGCACTTGGCCCAGGCATAATTAATTTAAATTTATGGGAACATCTAATTCCCAGAATTTAGAGCTGTTAAAGCTGTCATTCTTGTTTCGAAAAACAGCTTCGTCATCTCTTACCTCTTCAACGATCATTGAGCAGTTTTATTTTTTTAAATCTTCATCTTTAATCTTAACAAGTGCTGTTGTTTATCAAAAGATTTTTTAAAAATATGTTAGACATCTAATTAGGCATTCCATTATTTGTTGTGCATCTGTGTATGTATCTCTGATTTTTCTTCAGCTGCACCTGGCAGAAGCACAAAACCACTGACAGAGTATCTGAGGTGCTCAGAACCAGCTAGGACAGCATGTGACAAATATTAATCTCAGGAATTAAAAAAACAAAACGAACCCACTTTAGAAGATCGTCCGGTGCCTGCTGTACCTCTAGTCGGTCAGAGTTCCTCATTGGAAAAGTCAGCTGCTTCCCATCCTTCCCACAGACACAGACACCAAAAAAATGGTCAAAATCCCCACTTACGTTAATACAAACTATTTCCTCGGCTTTGCTATTCCACTTCTAGACTAAACGTGCCCAGTTGCTCCAGCCTTCACGTAGCCGGTGGTGTTGGTGCCTGGTTGCTCATCCCTGGGGACGCTTTGCGGTTGTTTCACGGGTGTCTGGTGGCCAGAGCCGCCGGCCCTGTCCGGGCAGGACGCACCGCCTGCTCCTCCCACGGCTCCCGGGCCCGGGCCTGGCCTATGCGCAGAGTCAGCTATATAAAATATACAATAAACAACGTTGTAGATAGTAAACCCGGCAATTAGTTGGAAAATAATCACTATGGATGTTATGTTTTTAATTAGCTGGCTGGTATAGCTGCGGAAAGTCCTCAACGCTCTCCATGCACACAGGTGTTCTGCGACTCTCCGGACAGCAGCACCGTTCCTTCCATCAGCACCCTGTACTTTTACCCGCACCACGTTTCACCGGGAGTAACCCCCGCTCCCCGCGGGCCCTCCCGGCGTTACCTGAGGGGTCCCGGGCCGGGCCCGCCCTCAGCGCGGCCGGCGGGCGCCGAGGGGACGCCGCGGGCGCTGATTGGCTGCTGGCGGCCCACTGCCGAGCGCTGATTGGCTGGCTGATGGCACCGCCCTTGGCCTGAGGGGAGGCGGTGGCCGCGGTTCCGGTCCTGATCCTGGGCCCGACCCTGACCCCGGCCCCGGCCCCGGCCCCNGCGTCCTGCGGCCCCGCGGCGCCGCCGCCCGCATCGCGCACCGCGGCGGAGCGCACGACGCGCCCGAGAACACGCTGGCGGCCATCCGACAGGTCAGCACGGGCCCCGGGGCTGGCGGGACACGGGCTCTGCCCGGGGTACTGGGGGTTGTGTCTGATAATCCGCTCTTCCGGCACCAAGCCCCCTCACCGTGAGTAACTTCCGATAGCTGCTGGAAGTTCTTTGGCATTATGGTTAGTCCTTCATCCCCAAGGGAGTTCAGATCAGATCTGAATCTTGTGGGAGCTGTTGCAGCCTTGGTGCTGATAGATATTTCAGCAGTGCAGCGATAATGAAATACTGTATTTTGTTGAGGTAGCAACAGCACTTAGAGAGCGGACAGCAACTCAGTAACAGGTTGTTCATTTTTTTAAATCTTGAAGATCTGTGATGAGAATCCATGGTTATGGGAAGATCTGATACCAGGAGAACGTCACTGTGTACAGCCCGGCCATGACTTACTGCTGCCTCACCTGCGAGGCACCAAGGCACAGCCAGGGTTCACAGTCTGTTTCTGAGAATCTGAATCTGAAATTGGGATTAGCAGTGTATCTATGAGGCTGAGGCGTGGCTGCTCTGAGGGTCTCTTACCTCTGTGTGAGGCAGGACTCTTAGTCCTGATGAATTCTGAAGCTGCACAATCCTTACATAGCAGACACCTGCAGGTAACCTCTAGTGCATACCTAGTTTTTGTTTTTCTGGTGCACTGTCCCTTTTCCCAGGAGGGCATTTGTCCTTCAGAGCAATTGGTCTTGTTTGCACTTCACTCAAGTGTTTTTCTGAAGAGCTCTTGGGAAAGATCCAGGGCAGGAACAGGGTGTATGAAATGTTCTAAGGCAGCCTGGCTGCTTCTTGCTCTCTGATAAGGACATTCCTCAGAGAGGAATTTGCCTGCATCCATCTGCTGCTTGGTACACACATGGTAAATTAGTGTTTACTAAGTGATAATCTGTAGATTATGTGAACTGTAGGCATTTGCTTCCCTTGTTTTTTAGAAAATAACATAACTTAAGGACTCCAGGGTTATTACATCAGAAGGAGAGAGCAGGATTCTTTTTATGCATTTTTATCCTGAAATAGTTCCAATCCCAAGACTGAGGCGTAATCACTATGGTTTTATCAGTAAAATAAATAATATGGTTCTGTTGATCTATGAATGCTCTAACAATGACTTGGATAAAACCTGCTTTGTTCTGCAGATGAAGCCTACTGAAAGTACATTAATATTTTATTAATTTTTTACCAAAATACAAGCTAATTATAGCTGTACCTCTCTCGAATCTATAGAGCTGGCTCTTCTGTTGTGTGTGTGATTTTTAAAATGTTTTTTAAGGCAGCTGAGAATGGAGCAACGGGTGTGGAGCTGGATCTTGAATTCAGTGCAGATGGTGTCCCCATTCTCATGCACGATGACACAGTTGAAAGGACAACTGATGGGTCTGGGAGGCTGCGGGACCTGACGTTTGAGGAAATCAGGAAGCTTAACCCATCTGCAAAGCACAGGCTACGGTAAATGAATTATCCTGAATTTACTCTCTCAACTCTCTCAGCAACTCCTTGTGGCACAAGGAGAATCTTCCCTGTCTCACTGAAAAGGTGACCACCTGGGCCACAGAGCAGGAATTTCCACAGGCAGTGACTGCTGAGCAGCTGCTGTTCACTGCCACCCTATCAGGAATAGTTTATTGATGGGTGAAGCTGCTTCTGCTGAATTCTCGTCTTGCGTATTCTGCCAGGATCTGCATTTCTGGCTCAGGGCTGGGGAGTGCAGCAGGAGCAGGAAGAAGGCAGCAGTTGGGCCTGAAAATTTGTTTGTGGGAGTTGGGGAAGGAGCTGAAGACCTGGGGTTGGTGCTTTGGGGTGGGACACAGGGCCAGTGAGCGTTGGACCCCACCTCCTGTACCCGTGTAGCAGCAAACTGTGTTTGGGAATCAGCTCTGTGTGGCTGGGGATATGCAGGCCCATGTGTGTGCACGGGGATGTTGCCTGCATTCCAATGAGTTCTCCATTTCTGCAGGAGCCAATTCCAAGATGAAAAGGTACCAACTCTGAGAGAAGCTGTTGTGGAGTCAATGCATCACAATCTTACAATCTACTTTGATGTCAAAGGCCATGCAAGTCAGGTACTGCTCCCTGCAGCAAGACACCTTCCCTCACTCCCTCTTTGGGTTTCTGACCTGCTGTTGTGTTGGTCTCAAGCTGTCCATGTGCTACAGACCCTTCTTTGACGTGAATGAGCCCAGCTTTGCTGTTTGTGTCACCCAGGGTTGTTCTGGGAAGCTGCAACTTAAAATCAGCACAAGGCTTGTGCAAGTGTTGCACTCAACTCACAGCACTGCTGTGAGACAAAGCAAAGGGAATTCCCTGCTGTGCTGAAGGGACCCAGAACCTCATCCTCAGCCTCCCAACGAGGGATGTGTAATTCGCATTACTGAGGGGAGATGGAAATGGTCAATCACTAACATTTTATGTAAATTAGAATAGTTTTTTTCTTTAGCCTAGCAAAATATGGGAATAAATTCATTATCATCTTGAACTAAACCCTAGGTAGTACTAAAAAATTATATCCACAACATATTTAAGGGTATTTCAAAGACTGAAAATCCTACTCATTGTTGTAAATAGAGTAATGAAAAGGAAGTCTTTTGCAAAAAAACAAAATGTCATTTCTGTGTTAATGCTATAAACAAGATGCTGTTTTTCTGCTTCTCCCTTTCTATTTCAATCTTGCTACATGAAACAGGGAAGTGTTTTTAAGATTGTTCTAAAATGACTTTGCAGTGTAAATTAAATATGAGTGTATGTATAACATCTCTGTGTGTCTCTAATTGCAGGCAGTTGATGCCCTGAAACAACTCTACCAGGAATTTCCACAATTGTATAACAGCAGCATAGTCTGTTCTTTCATGCCAGATGTTGTTTATAAGGTGATGTTTCCTAAAAGTTTGGTTTTGATTTTTTTAGTCGTGTTTGGGAATTTCAGTATGGTATAAAACTTCCAGTTCCAGGTTACTTTTGGGTTCTTGCTAAGGCTTTTAAAAACAAATGAAGCATAATGCATAATCTTACAAGATCACTCTACTCATTAGATGCACATAGGAATCTACAGCAATTCCCTCCCTTCTGAAAGCAGTGCAGAAAAATGTGCATTGCTCTTCTAGTAGGTGTATGGCCAGGTATCTGTGTGCAAGGTACCTGCTAAATAAACCTCTTATTCTAGATTATTCCTAAAACTCTTTCCTCATTCTTACTGCTAAATCTACTAACTATTTATTTTTTTTCCATTATATACATTTCATGACTGCTATGTGATTTTTTTAACGTAAGAGCTGGTGCTTATTCAGTATGTTTTAAAGGAAAAAAAAAACTATAAAATATCATAAACAGCTTTCTAAAAGACTTACAAAAGGATCTGGAAGGGAAGGGGAGAAGGATTCTGGTAGAGTTGTAAATGCAAGCTAGCACTTTATATCTAATCTCTCACAAATTGTATTTAATGCAGCTGGGCTTCTGGTGAATTACAGTCTTTTCTCCTTGGTCCTCTAGATGAGACAAGCTGACAGAAATGTTGTGACAGCCCTGACACACAGGCCCTGGCAGCTGAGTCACCTGGGAGATGGGACACCGCGATTCAATTCCTGCTGGAAGCATTACTTGTATGTGGTGATGGATGTCATTCTGGACTGGAGCCTACACAGTTTCTTGTGGCGATTGTGTGGAGTTTCAGCTTTCCTTATACAGAAAAATTTTGTTTCTCAGTAAGTGTTAAAGCATGCTTATATATCAGGAGATACTCTCTTCTGTTAGTCTATAGGGTGGAGTTAACACAGTATGTGATTATCAAAATGTTCCATTTAGTGTTGGGTAAGGTGTCTTGATGATTTCTTTACTCTATGCTATTTGTTATTTTAAGCCTCTATTTTTTTAATCTGAATTTTTATTTTCTGTTAGAGCCTAAATTTAATCTCAAAGAGGAAAAGCATTTGTTGCTTTTGCCTGTTTACAATAAGAAAACACAAAAAGCTGGTGTTGCAGGAGGTGACACACCATTGTTCCTTGAAGCGATGCTGATGCCAGACCAGAATGCAGCTGCAGCCTCAGCACGGTCTGCCCTGACTCTGTGTAGTGTCAGGCTCCTCTCAGGGTGACTTTGTTCCTTGCAGGGACTATGTGAGGCACTGGTCTTCCAGAGGAGTTCACGTGGTTGCCTGGACAGTGAACACGTTCGCAGAGAAGAGCTACTACGAAAGTGTCCTTGACTGCAGCTACATCACCGACAGCCTGGTGGAGGACTGTGACCCTCACTACTGACCCAGCCTGACCACGCTGCCTTCCTGGGGCAGGTCTGCAGCCATGGGGGCATCCAGCTGTGCTCGTGGACTGCTGAGGAGAGCTCTGGGAAAGGCACAGCTGCAGTTGGCTTCTGCCTGTGGGCACATCTCAAGTGCAGAAACCCTCTGGTGCACTGGCCAAAGCTGTGCAGCCACACGCAGTCTGAGGAACTCACTGTAACGTGAAAGAATCAGATTTGACAAGCAAAATGGGCCATACCTTGTCTGTGCAAGTGGCTTTATGATTCTCTGACTATTCCTTAGCTTTGTTTAAATTTTGGTTACAAATTCATATCAGCAATTTTTGGTGTCAAAATTTTAAATGATAACTTGATGTCAGTAATTTTAACAGCATGTTCTACAAGTGTGTACTAATTTGAGGTTGATCTGTAGCACCTTAAATTCATCTACATTACTGTTATTAAAACAGAAACTGGAAATAATGGTGCCAGAATAGAAGATAGGTGTATTTCCCTGCCCTGCATGGAAAGATGGCTATGCTGAATCCTGACAGGGAAGAGAAAGCCAACTTTCCATGTGTGATGTGAAGGTTGAGAATTAACAAATAAAACTTGAGTAGCTTCTTATCTTCCAGACCTTCTAAGAGAACCAAGGGAGGATAGGAAATTGTTTCTTCTAATGAAGAAATGACACAGCACATGAATGTATTTATTTTTAAAAGGAAGCTATATATTGAATGCTGGTAAGCAGTAGAACAAATGAAGCTGGAATGTCTGTTTAGTTTGCCTTTGGTTGCATGATTGAGGGGCACTCACAGGGATATGGAAACTGTAATCCAGATTTAACTTGAACTCCAAAGAGCCTGCAGTTACAATAAACAAGTCTCGGAGAACTCATGGGAGGTGTTCTTTATCAGCTGTGGAGAAGTGCTTTGATGTAAAATGTCAAAATTAGTACGGCTGCCCCAATTAAGGTAAGTCCAAGCTTCTGGAATAGCACAGATTCATGCTATGACCTGCCAGGGGGAATGGATTTTTTGTTTGTATCTTGAGTTCCATCCAGGCACAAAGAAGCACAAAGGAGGGGGTTTTCCCTGTCAGGATGACAAGAGCCTCTTCCATTCATTCACTCATTCCCCCTGCACTGCAGAAGCCGCAATCTCAGCCTCCTGGTGCACATCCTATAGCCTGTATATGTCATTGCCAGGTCCTGTCCTGCCCCTTCCTCAGCACTGCTGCTGAGCCCAACAGGCTCAGCTCCCACGTGGCCACTGAAGGGCAAAGGACTCTTAGGGCAAATGGCCCTTGCTCCAAAGGTCCAGTGGCTGTTGCTGCTTGAGTTTCTGGCACTGCTGAGTCACCATCCTCAGTGCAAACACCAGGGCCGTGTCCAATGCCCACGGCCAGACTGCACAGCTGTACACGCAGGGAAGCAATAAAACTGAATCTCTGCTCTTGCATGCTGTGTGAAGTCTGTCCTTTTTCTGTGCCCGTGGTGGCTGGATTTGGGTTGTCTTTAACCTAAATGATGAGCATGAGAAGATGTGCCTCTTTCCAGAGCAACAGGGGAGGAAAAACCAGGCACTAGTAAAAAACAAGTTAAACCAAACAAAAAGAAATGTATTGTGGTGGTAGAGTTGTGGCCCTGAATAAAAAGAAGCTGCATTAAATCTCATAGTCATGTATGAAGAAAAAAATAAATCTTTGTTGTGTTACTTCCAATCAATCCTTTATGGGAAAAGACGTGTAAACTTTCAGTTTACAAGCAACAGTTTTACACAGATGAGAATTGTGATAAGTAGTCACTCTTAGTTCTGATAGCTTCATCAAAGCTGATTTTAAGTGACTGTAATAAACTGTAAAAACGGCTCAGATAAATGAACCCAGTTCACACAAGTTATTTCACAACCATTACAATGTCTCAGTCATTAAAAGCAATTGTACTTTAATATCCTGTTTATTTGACCAATACTTCAGGTTTAGTTAGATCAGATAAAAGCTGTTTAAACAATGTAACTGATATAAAAATATTTTTTAAAATAGAACTTTTATTTACATTTAGTCAACAACACGTGGTCAGCTGTGGAGGGAGCCTTATTTCATCGAGGTGATGCCAGTCTTGGGGGAAGGCTGTCACCAAATCCCACTGCTGCAAAACAACCCCAATAGGTGGATATTCGCTATCACAGAAGTCCCGATGCATTTTGCAATCTGTTCTTCTATTTGTCCTTCCATTTAGAGGTAAAAAACTGAGTGATTCTGTCAGCCATTCTGTCAGTGCAAGAGAGGATTGCTTTCTGCAGGCGCCTGGCAATGGCTTCACTCGGTGCTGGCCGTGCCTGCTCAGGGCTGAAATTCCCGGCCGTCACCGCCGTCCTCCTCCAGAGCCGCCTCCCGGGCGCGCAGGGCGAGCGCCAGGGCCCGGGACCCGCCGGGGCTGCGGCCGGGCTGGGCGGGCTCCCAGCCTGCTTGGCACAAGGGGAACGGCGTTAGCTGTGCTGCGGGGGGGCAACCACCGCCCCCATCCAAACTCCCGTGCTGTTTAGGGATCGCATCTGACAAGGTTTTTCATGGAAGGTCAAACTACCACGCAAGATCCCATAGCTTTTCTTTATTCTGAGCATGGCGATGTTCTAGGGGCTCTACATCATTAATAATCTCTTCTGAGATTCACACCAAGACGTGAAGTCTGTCTCTACCCTGACATGCAGCTGTCACGCACTGTGTCTGTACATCAAACATTTTTACTGAGCTGAATTTCTAAGAGTTTCTGTGTTTCATCTTAGTTGCTTACCTGGTGGAAAGTCGCTGCTGCTCGAGATCTCAGCAGAAAAGGGATGCTGAAAACAAAATTCACAAGCAGCTTTAGGTCATGATTTCCTTCACGTGTGTTATCTTGAATTTGAAAAGATACCAGTTACCTGTAACAAAACCATACTCTCCAAGTCTTAAGCAGGTTTGTGATTATGAGTGTTCCCATAGTTATTCTGATCGAATTTTTATATCTGTTCAAGTTAATCTTTAAAGTTATTTCCACACATACGGGACTTTGCTTCACATACAGCCATTGCCTGTGTCATGCCCCAGATTCTACATAGGGAAATCTACATTTCCCTCTTTTGACCATCTCACCTCATTGTAGGATGTGTTTTGAATTCTGTCAAATGCCCTTCCTGGGTAGTCTGGCACTTCCTGGGCAGGTTGCCTGGATGGGTGGTATGAAGTGGAGCTTCTCTGAAAAACAGTATTTGGCATTAGCAGTCTGTATTCTGGCTTCCAGCTGTGACTGCATGGTCAGCACCGCTCACACCCTTGTTTTAGGGAGATGGCCTTTCTGCTGAACCCACAATGAGATCATTCTGGCATCTCCTTTTGAAATCTGACCCCAAGAACTACAAGAACATCCACATTTGGTAGGTGACCAAACCTCCCTCTCAGGAGTCCCACTCACGACACTCAATGTGGCCACAGGTTGATAATCCCCAGCACAAAGAAAATGCCCATTCAGATTCAGCTCCCCTCTTTACAGTCAATATTTATTTGTATTGTCACACACATTTTTATAGTTAACAATATATCAATATCAGTTGTAATCCCTACTTGGTTTTTGATTTATATAATCATTTTAATGATAGCCAGTCATACAGGGAGATCTGGGTTTTTGGGAAAAAGGAGAGGAATCTACCAAACACTTTTTCTCTACCACTATATAGGTCAAGGAGCTTTTACTCAACCCAAATAAAAACACCAGACAGCACCTATACGTGTACATTTTAACACTAACTTGATGGCTCAGCAGGCCTTGAAAAATAAATTCAAGTTTAAGACAGTAGATGTCTGTCAATGTTGTATGGGATTTAAAATGGAGTTAGGCCAAAGCACTCAGTTCTACCTCAGCTGAAAATAACCACAAAGCATAACCCCCTAAGGAAATCCATAGTCAGGGGAGGAAGGCAGCCTCCTTCGTAGCCTAGGCAAGGTTCACCCTTTGGTGACCATCGCTGCACACATACATTAGAAATGTTTTCTTGAAGTTTCATAACAATAAATTATGTCTGGTGAGGGTAAAGACTTTTCTATATCCTTCTCAGGCTGAATTCCAGCCTGGAACAAATAGTTAGGGAATTTTCACAGCATCCTTTTGCTATCTGGAGTTAAGTAGTAAACATTTAGATGAAGTTTTAAAAACAGACTTTTCCCAAACCAGTAGCCTGTTTGCACAGCTGGAGGCACCCCATGGAACTGTACCAATTAAACAGCAGAACCTGAGCAGTCAGACTGACCTGCTGGCCTTGTCCTCTCAGTGCAGACGAGCTCCTCTTTGCCCTTTGCAGTCGCCATAGGTTTTTAAGTAGAAACTGCTTATCCTGTCCTTCCTATAGTCAAGACATATTTGATCATTAGCTGGAATGGACTAATTGTCCTTGAGAGGCTCAAGGCCTATAAGTAACCAGTGACCAAAGTGATTCCTTCTATTCTAAAATAATCTGTCTACAGGTGGAGCTGCAGCAGCACATCTTGAAGACACAATTCTTCTGCTATAACTCTATTTGTGAGTTAAATTTCCCTGCAAGTCCCGTGGGGAAGGGCTCCCACCCTCCCTTGCGGAGTTATAGAAAAAACAGGTTACAGATCCACAAAACTGGATGAGACAATCAACATAGAAGCCAAATTATACAAAAGATACAGTTGGAAGCCAAACTTACATTGATAATTTGCTTACGTAAGAGTTTGGCCATGGTCTTTCTTCCGTGTATTAATTGCCAGTAAAGATAAGTAAAAATTCTAAACAAAACAAAACAAAAAAAGGTCCAACATATGAGCATTTTATTCTAGTTAGTGTCTAGATAGAAATGTATCTTGTTCATTTTAACCCATTAAAAAACATACATACACACATCTCTGTACATACACACATATATATAAAATAGATGTATCCAAGTATACAAGGAATGGCAAATGCATAGATTTGTTTAAAACATGGAAAATGCATGAAATTGCTTAAAACATTCTCTTGGAAAAGATCCAAAAATTTATGGACTTGTATTCAAGATGAGAGGTGCATTTAAGTGAGTCAACAATACAAGATGCGTTTCAGATAACAAAATAACATAGAATGACTCTGTCATTGCCAGTTTTTTCCACTTAAGGCCTTTTTCTGGTTCTTTGTATTAGCAGATACTTACAGTACAATTCCAGAGAGGATGAAGAAGAAAAGTTCACTTGTGATTAAGTTTTGGTAGATCCACACTACCCATTTTGAGACAGTGTAATTTTCCAGTACTTGTATCCACACAGAGATTGCAGCATACATAGAAGGCAAGCCTCTGAAAGGACCACATCCTTCTGAAGGTTTTAACCTGAAAGTGTGAAAAACAGCTATTTAAAGCTCCGTACATTAACCAGTGAATTGGTTGATATTGTGATTTTGTACATCAGTTTTCTATAGCCCTCTGCTGTCTTTGGGCTTCCAGGGTACTTCCACAATCTGTATTTCATTTTTGTGTCCCTCTCCAGCCATTCAATGCCCACCCCAGGCTATGCAGTGAGAGATGAGTCCTTGCTGCAATGGGTCAGTACCAAACCCTGCAAGCACAACCTTGACCTAAATGTAACACGTCAATCACTGTGGCACAAGCTACAGCAAATTGAAAAACTGGATATTTTTTTACATTTCACCCCAGGGGACCACCATTTCATCTTGCCTTCAGGGACATGAGTCACTGCAGACCTTCTGTAACAACGGAATGTGGTGAGATAAGGCAGCCCATGATAAGAATTAACATTTTCAGGTAGACTGAAATAGAAAAGTGTTTGCTTTGAAACTGAACCACTCCAGACAGTCTGAAATTCCCCCGTACCATCTGGAAATGTTTGCCCTGATAGATTTTTTTCCCATCTGGTTTCACGTGTAGTCACCTGTCTCACTAAATACCGAAATCACATTGCTGACTATTCTCAAGAGAAAGGCACATCCATGCTGTCATCCTTCCTGTGACCAGAGGAACACACACAAAACCAAAGCAGCTTTAAAATACTGGTACCAACCCAGACACATTATTACAGGGTCAGCACTACCTGCAGGAAGAGCCTCTGAAGTTCATAAATCATCCATGAGCTGACCCCATCTGAGTTTTCCCAGGTATTTCTGTTTCTCTGCTGCAGACCCAGCATCTCCTATAACATAATTAAGTCCAGGAACTAGGACTTGGTCACAGAATATTTTAGAAGAGGAAGAAAATTAAACTTTGATGCATTTAAATAGGAATCCAAAACTTCAATGCAACTTTGTTTCTCCTCCCAGTTTCTCATGGGACAAGTTACTAAGGGGCCACATCCTCGCAAGATCATGGAGCATATCTTGTTTTCAGACTGCAGAACATCTCATGAACACCTGAAACCTTCCACCAGCAATCAATATAACTTCTTTTATAGAGAAATGCAGACTCCTCTGCCTGGTTTCAGGTCGCACAGCATAGTTCAGTAGGCCTGAATGCCAGTGATCCCCCATACCTCCAGACAGTGACTCCAATGACAGACAGGACTCCAAGGAAGGAAGGACAGAAGAGCAGGAACATTAAGGACGTTGTCATTTGAGCAGTTCTCCAGACTTTGCGAGGGGGCTGGCAATTCCTCATCAGACTGACCTTTAAAGAGATGAAGGTACTTTGGAATGCTGTTACCTGCCACTTCAACTTGGGTTAAGTCAATCCCACTGAAATTGCTGGAATAGCATCTATCAAAAGTTTACAAGAACAACTTCTATGTGAATTTGATAGATAGGCTGTAGTTTTAGAGAACTTCAAGAATATAGTCTTAAAATAGTAAGATGCAAAATCAGGTTCTGATGGGTTCTTCAGAACTCTGTTGGGTACAGTTTGCTTTTGTAGCAAATACAAACTCATGGTTCAGGGAAGTGTGACTCCATCTTTCTTCCTACAACTTTATTCTTCTACATTCTACACTACAACATAACCCAACAAACAACTTACCATCTGGTCATACTACTGAGATAAAGAATTCTGAAAAGAAGACATTTCCACCATGATCTTTAGGTGAATCACTCTGCCTACACCTAGATAACTTTGGGGGAGGAAGGGGACTTGCTGGGCAGTAACTGGGAGGCCAAAATCACAGCTACAGGCTGAGTGCCAATATAGACACACGCACTTGTCCACTGTTAATTCCCCAGCCTTTAATTTTCCTACTTTATTATTTATGATGAATACATGTAAAGTTTGTTACCTTTTTCACAAAAAATACTATAAAAAATGCTATCAGCTGGATACCAGGCAGCAGAGGTGAGAACAGGATACCAATCCTACAAGAAAGGATTTATAGGAGGAAAAGATTACATTTTCACTATTCACCACGCAGTTCTCAGTATCCTTAAAGCAGAAAAATACCACAATAACTTTACATACAGGTGGTGTTAGATTATTTGGGAATGTAATTATGTTAACCTTGATCCTCTAGCAGTAAGTCCACCTTGGAAAACATGCAACTTCAAACATATGTATCTATGTACAGATCTGCAGAACTCTTATAATTGGAGTAATGTACTCATTCTTGGAAATAAGGCATCTTTTCCAGCATTTACTACTGAGGCTATTTCAACAAGAACTATTTCATCATCCCAGTGATGAAACAAAACTCCAGGATATTCCTGCAGGAACCTATCAGGTTTCTCCCAGACCAGGTGGCTCCCAGGTAAACTACTGACTGAAGTTATTGTTACTGCCCACATAATTACTTTGGCAAGTCACAATCCTCACCAGAGGCACTGAACAGGTCATCTCCCAGGCATTTATCCTGTTTGTGGGTGCTTGCCAGAAAGAACATCAGAATAAGAATTTTCCATGATATTTCTAAGTGCAAATGAAGTATTGGCTGCAAATTTAACACTTACCAGGTCAAAGTCTGTGCATAGATCAAATCTAAAACATTTCGTCCAATATCAAATTCTGGCCTCCCCAGGCTCATGCAGACTGTAGTTCCAATAATTCTGAGGGGGGGGAACCAAAAATTATAGCACAATAGCATTTGCTAAATGATAAAGTCCTCTGTAAAAATCCCTGTAAATGACCTGAACACAAGCATCAGTGACAAATTATTTAGAGGCTGCATTAGCATCATGCAAAGCAGCCCCAGCTCATTTGTTAGACAGTACATCAAAAATGAAACAGTTTGGCAAAAGCAAATTCCTGTAACACACAGCAGGGCTGAAATGAGACCTTGTATATATTTCACACAACTGAAGCAGAAGAACAACAAGGACTTCTTACTGCATCAGTGCATATCTATAACCATAGTAAGTAACTACTTGTTACTTACTTTAAGCACAAGCATTCTTGTGCTTAAGCAGCTGAAATATCAAGGGGCCTCAGTACAAAAATGTAACAGCTTTTTGGGTCCCAGGAAGTTGCATCCTCGAGGAAAAAAGAGTGAAATTTGTAGACTGACACTCAACATACCCCTGAGTACATCCTACTTCAAACTCACTGAGGTTGCAAGGAGCTGAAACAGTTAGGCAAGTACTGAGAGGATTCCTACTGAGGACCAACAATCACTTTTAGTCACCTCATTTTTCCTAAGATGGGGAGATTCAGTTTTTTGCTTGTTGTAGCAAGGGCAATAAAGATTTTGGTAACTATCATATCTTGATATCACCTCACCAACTGCTTCATCAACAGGGCTGGGCTTTCGGGAGGCTACTTGGAACACAAAATACTAAATACAAGCAATGGTACTTTTAACCTTTCACAGGTCTACGTCAGGTGCTTTTGCCCAGCTTAGGGGAGGCCATTCATCATAGCTGACACTGCAGTTTTGTGACCTTTTGCTGGGAGGTAGTTTCCTACCTGAACACAACAAGAACAGGAAGATTAAAGTACACTGGCGAGAGCCGTGGAGGAAAAGTCTTCAAGGGCTTCTCAACATTGTTTTGTATTAATTTGACAAAAAGTTAACAAAGCCCTACCTTGTAAACCAGTCTTGTTCAAATTATGGGCAGAGAGCAAACAATGAATCTCCTACACAAAAGTATGGCCAGGAATCTAAATGCTCTGTAGAGCTGGCAAGCACTTGAATACTGCCTAAGCCATAAGTACTCCACATAAATACTCCACTGCCTAAGCCATAAGTAGTGTTTGGCACTAGGAAGGTCCACACAGCAGATGTCAGAGGTAAATAACTTCTTCCTTACATACTAAGCTGAATTGAGATCCAGTCCACAGTATTTTCTCACTTATCATGCTGCAGACCTCTACATTTGAGAGACTCAATGCATGCTTAATAAGATTGATAAACTCAGATTTTAAACATGTGGACACTATAGTGATGTAACTAAGAGGGGAAAAAATCACAGTGGGGGGCACCAAGGAAAGGCAGCAGTGTGCCTGTGCTTATGCAGAAAAGATGGGCTTGAGACAACTGGTTGTCACTTCACAGGAAATCCATGAGAGTAGGATGTGGCTTCCCCCCGCATGTGTTTCCATCTCCAAAGGGAAAAAGGACACACTGACCTCCTTCTAAGGAGGAACAGCAATATAGGCAAGGCATGTACACAGAGACTCTGCCTGATAGGGAAAATCGGGAAGGAAAATGAAGGAAACCTCAGCGGTGGCACAGCAACGCTTCTGCTGGACTTTTCTCACATGGAGAAAGCAGATAATATCTTTAGTTAATAAATGAAAACAAGATTAGAAAAGTGGAACTTACCTTCGTAAAAACTCTCCAAAGAAAGAGCCAAGCAAACAAAATATGAAGTCAACAAGAACAAGACGATAGATATCTTGGCCAACCAGAGATTCCCAGCACTTTAGGAAGCAGAATTAAAAAAAAAAAAAAACAACAACAAAAAAAACCAACAAAATCATACCTAGAAGTTAAAAATCACGCGATTTAAACATTGTTGTCAAATGCTTGGGCATCTGAAACTTGATCAAAGATCTGAAATCTTGATCAAATACATTCTAGCAGCCTAGCAAATCACAGTTGACTTCTCAGTGAACAATGCTGCCAACCAGCTGAGACTTGAGCTGCGCAATTCATTTTTTCCTACAGTTCATTTTTCTCAAGTTACTAATAAAAACTGTTACAGTAGGAAACTCAGCTTCCCAAGACACCACAAGTACTCCTCTTTGCTGAAGAAGTGTCTTATCAAAGTGGTTCCTAACCTGGCACTGTAAGTCAGGGATTTGTGTTTTTGAAACTTTACCTGCGATTCTGAGGCAGCCACAATGTTAAGCCAGTAGTAGCACAGTATCCCAACAGTTGACATTTTCAGGATGGCAGTTCTAAAAAGAAGAAGTAACAGTAACTGCACCAACAGCTGGTCCATACCTGGAGGGAGTGATGGCAGGATGACCACTGGCTGCACTTTACTACCTCCTCTTGGCACTGCAGAGTGCCAGGACTAACAGGAGCTCTCCTGGGAGCTCAGGTGTGGCATTGTTCTATTGTCCTGGCAGAAGGGGAGCTGGGCATGACAACCTTGGCTCAACAACTGCTTAACAGGCTGCTGGCTGGGTGTGGGGGCTCCTCAGGGGAGGAAGGGCTGAGGGACATCAGGGGTTAGGCAGTGTTAGTTCCAGACATCTGTTTTTAAGTTAGATGACCTCAGTCCTCTATTTCCCTTCCTTTCCTGGGGTGGGGCCAACAGCCCAGGGGCCATCAAGGAATGCCACAAAAAACCCAAGATGAGCGTCACAGTGCACCCAGCTTGGAGGGAAACCATTCCTCACCCTCGTATAGTTATGTAACACCCCAGAAAGCTCATGGAAGACAAAAGGCCATGAAGACAAGAGTGTACAGAAGCCTTTGGAGAAGATGAATTCTCCTCCATAGCTCCCTAGTGCCCCCCACATCACCCAGACACACCTTTGTATCAAAAAGAAGTCAGACAACTTCAGGCCAAAAGCACTGAGAGGTGTCAGCAAGAAATACCTGATAATAGTGACATATATGTGCTGTCCAGGAGTCTGAAACTTCTCCAGGTGCCCAAGCCAGGAGAAGAAGAATGGGATCAATGTGTTGAGGAGAGATGTAATCACAGGTAGCACCAACATGCCAGCTTGGCTATCTAGGTCGTTTCTATCCTCCTTTATAAACAGCTTAGAGAAGAAAAAGAAACATAATCCAACAACCCCAATTTAGAGCCTTAACCAAAATGCTGCCTCAGGGTGTGTCCACGGGGAAGTCCCCTGGCCCACCTCCCTGCACATTCTCAGATTAGAGACTCTCATGTTTGATGGGCCCATGACCAGCAGCACAGTGACGCTCTCCCTTTCCCCCGCATTATGTGGGACCAAGGTGGGAGCCCCAGCTCAAATACAGCTCCTAGGGAAGAAGGGGAAGGTCTTGCTGGGCTGCTTCTTGTTGTTTCTCCCCAGGTGACTAGATACACTGTCCCTAAGCTGACCATGGGCCCAGGCAAGCAGCTGCTGGAGAGAGGAGGGAGGATTGCTCAGACCCCTCAGGTCACACACTCCTGCCGTAGTCCCCAGTGGGGCAGGCCTTGCAAAGCAGCTCTTTATGTCCAGCAGGATCTGTGTCTGCACTGGCAGCAGCAACAGCTCTGCTTCCCTGCGGTCCTCGTAGGGAACAGCCCAGTGCTCGTGCTCAGTGTGAGATACCCACGTGGAAAATGCAGACTCTGGCCTTTACCTTGAGGTTATTAATGCAGAGGAAGTAAACACCAGTACAAGCAGCTACTGCTGTTCCCAGGGAAGCAGCCCAAGCAAAAAGATGAATAGCAATACGAAGAACTCTCTCCATCACAGAAAAATTTTGAACTTCTTTGTTTACTTCAGCGAGGTCTTCCTGCAAAGAAATAATTCCTAATGAAGACGTTCTTAGCCAACAGCATAGGGCAAAACGTGTTTCAAGAAACTACTTGAGAAACTGAATGAAAGATTATTGCTCTAGAAGATGGGCAGAATAATTTCCTAGGAATTTACTGGGCAACTTTGTGTTTCTATCTTAAAAGTCAAGTTTCACAGATAATATTTCCAGCCTGCCTTTTGTTTATAAAATGGTTAAATAGCAGGAAGGAAAAAAATCAGAAGAAATATTCTGTTTGGCAAATATTTAATAGTCACAGAGATTAATTCAATAGAACAGAAGCATACAAATATTTATATGTAGCTTAAAGAGAAAAGGAAAACAAGTAGCTAAGCCAGCTCCAGGAGCTCAGACCAAATGAAACTCAGGAAGTCAGGAAAATTTAAGTCTCTTAGGCACAGGACTAGCACACTTGTGTCACTCTACCAGAGACTTTTATGTGCACACACAAATTTGTGTACACAAAGAAGTCTCTAACAGAATGGCTCACGCACATGAGTTTTGCATCTCCTGTGGTTTGTACCTTTATTTGTGTGCTGAGATTCTTTTGTTTTAGCTTCACAGCTTTTTCGTTGGTTATATTGAAGTCCCAAGTGCAGAGCAGCTTGCTGGCATTCCCGGAGTATGCCTGAGGGTTAATGAAGTTCCTGCAGAAGGATTTCACTATGCTGCAATGAAAATTAAACTGGTGAGATGTGTAACAGGGAAATTCATCAAGTCTGTATAGCAGGGAAAGGAGGGAGATTTGTCATTTTTTTCCATCCTGTCCCAAGGTTACTGGACCTATGTAAGAGCATGTCACATAAGACAACGTGGAAAATAAACTTTACTATAAGAAAAAAATCATATTTCCTTCTCAAGATTGTTGTTGACAACCTTTACCTCTGGAAGGCAACATCAATAAGAAACAATGTTAGGAGCAACTGCTTACAAATGGGGAACACAATATTCACTGGTTTGAACTGGGATTCTCTGCATGTCCCTCACTATTTTGCAGTTATTTTTAATTTCTGTAATAAAGGTTTGATTTCTAGAGATGTTGTCTTGAGTTTTGTAGTTCTTCAATGTTTTTCTTTGCTGTAGTACTTTCTTACGCATGCTGTTGTAAACATAGCTATGTTTTTGCTAATGGTCTTTATTGTTTTCATTCCATTCTCCCAAGCGGAGACATGTGATGAATTTTTCCTTTGACTAGTGTAATTGAGAGGTGGTAATTTCTACCTCCAGTCCACAGTGATTTCTAAAAACATATAAATAAAAGTCAGAGGGTTCTGCCCTCTCTCTTTTAGCTCTCTTGGCTTTTCATTGTTCCCTGACGTAGTCGGCTATGTGTGTTTTCTTTGTATCCATACAGTACAACATAGAGACAGTCTTTTGAGAAAAAATTTCTACTTAAACTCTGTAAATAAGAACTTACAGAAATATACTCAGGTAATTATTACTTCTAACTGTTGACGGGATGGGGGTTTTTATTGCGTGGCTATTTTCTTCTTAATATAAGAGAAATGAGAATTCACAGCCAGTTTACCTGAACAACAAAATAAGAAGAGAGATGACAAAATATATTCCAACAGTGAAAATATAGGCCAGCTGCATGTTGTAAGATGGACCATTCTCTATTTTACTGATTGTAGCATTGGTGTAATAGCCATAGTAGAGCACCGTTTGTTGAAAATAACCCTGAAAAGGCAAGGAGATCCTTCAGAATATTTGCTATTGCCTCCACAGTGGAAAGCATCATCATCTGAAGACCAGTTAATGGAGGTGGGAGCTGTCTGATTTCTTATCATGAAATCATACATGTGATTAAATTTAAATACTTACAGCCCCAGTGAACAGCTCCAGGCCCGTGAATGAAAGGTTATTTGGTTCTGCTGCAAGAAGCTGAGGAATTGTGATGAAACCAAAGTTTATGAGGAATGAGAAGATGTTAAAGTTTAGCAGCCACTTCAAGAAAACAAAGTAAGTAACAACACTTGTTCCAAACTCAGCACCAATGATCTTCAGAGTCTTGTGCCATATCCACAGTAGCTGAAAATATCCGGAAAGGGTATTTCCAAATCGCCGAAATGACTGAAGGAAAAAAGAGGAGAGAGTTGAATCTCAGCAAGCAAAGAGGACTCAATTTCACGTAATAAAGCCTCACGCTTTAATGTTACAGTTTCATTTTGATGTTAAGAATGGATTTGCCCCACTCCATGCACCATAAGATGGTTAACGGGTGTTCCTAAATGCTATTGCAGTGCAAGTCATTGCTAATGAACCCTGCAGCAATTAACTGGATCTTTGGTTAGTAACATGAAGCAAAACACCAGATTGCTCTGGAGAGAGTGATAACATTGCAGCTGGAGTGGTTTGCTCTGTTGGGACTGACAGAAGTTTCTGGCACTTACCACTGCTGCTCCCTGCATACACTGTGTACAGCAGGAAGGCCGAGCACCACGATGCCTGGATTTTTTTGTTATTTCTTCAAGAACTCTCTTTCTGTGGAAGAGCAGGGCAGGGTAACAAGCATTATAGTATGAGGTGTAATTGAATCAAGAAGCCAAAGAAGATGCTGCAAGTACAGTTTCACCCATGTGCACATGAACAGAATTAGTATAACATGGAGATGTTCTTACTGGCTTGTTTTGTATTAGCTGATACCATGGCTCCTGAACCTGCTTTGACAGCATGTTCTAACCTCTCCACTAACTCACTCTGGCAACAGAATTTGAATCTATTCTGTGAGGAGACAAAACAATGGTTGAGACCGTGTGGTCCCTTCTCCATTTTCAGTGGCCAACATCCAAGTTTCCTTTGAAAATAAATCCCAGGTCATCATTTATAGTCAAATCTCAGGACCCTGATATTCTGTTTTGTATTATTATGGGAGATTCTTCTTATCGCCATCATTAAATTATTTTCCCTTGCAAGACATTAACTTTCTAAAAGTGTGTTATAAAGTACTTTGTCATAAAGTAATAAACTAAAGCTCAGCAGATGGCAAACCCCCATAATTGATAGCTAGATGTTGCTAGAAGTATAATGTTAGTAAAACTAAACAGATAAACTTTTCTTTTTACCTGATCTCTCTCTTTTTTCTCATGGTCTCTGGCAGCTTCTGGATTTCTTTAATCCTTTCATTGGCAGACATACTTGCAAGACAATCAACTAAATCTTTCTCTGCATTAAACCCACGAGAAAAAGAAACTGAGGATAATAATAGAGTAATTTTTATATACAGCCTGAAATGGATATAACATCCCCCATTTACACTACTACCAAAGTGTGCAAGCTCTGAGACTTAATAATATTGCCCAGAATATCTTCAGTTCCCTCAGAACTCTATGTCAGATACAAACAAGTAGTACAATAACATTCATACAAAGAGCTGCAATATAAAGGAAAATAAAATACTGACCAAACTCAAATATTCTGGTCCATTGCTTGATTGCTGTTTGACAGTTACACTTCTGTGATGCTACCTATTGACTTGAAAGCTAAACTTTTCCTTTATTTCTTCTATAATGTGAGTTGATGTTAGCACCCATACTTAGCACTACCTGTGCCATAGACAGACCTGTATGACCTGACAATCAGGCTGCTTTTGCATAGCTGGAATTTGATGCTAATTCCAGACACAGTGTCTGAAAACAATCTGGTCAAATAAATTCTAATAAAGAGTTTAGCATTTCTTTCTACAATTTAATAAATTCATATAGCACTGCACTTCATTTATCATGGGATTTGAATGTGTTAGGAGAGTATAAAAGATTAATCACTACCATAACACAAACTCAAATTGTCCCCATAACCACAGAAGGGTTGCACATGCAATTCTGGTGAAAAAATAAAAGCAGTATCAACCACACCTTGTACAAGACACTGTCACATATTGAACCACTTATCTAAACTCCTACCTTCACTGCACACTGGATCTGCTTCAATCATGCTGAAAGAAGTCATGAAGTTCTCATCAGGTGGCCTTCGGTTGCGTCTCCGAATGAAGCTGTCTAAATAAGATGCATTCTTTAGGAAGCCCAGGTAGTCCTGACAATTTGACTTGAGAAATTCAAATTTCACTTTCACAGGAAAAAGTTAAAAGTCTACCCTTCAATCTCACTAACTTCATCCAAACACACTCCTCCGCTCACTTCTTTCCTGGTCATGTTTCACAACTGCACGCACTTTTTCAGATGAATGCTGGAGAAGAGGAACTGAGCCCAGCCTTCAGCTGTCATGGAGAACTCCATCTAACCCATTCATAAATGCACACACTCCTTATTCAAGATTTTTTTCCTAGAAGACAAGGCCTTTCTTTCAAAATCCTTCCACTGCCTTCAGGGGGATCATTTTAGAATCACACTCCATCATGATGAGTCAGTTATGTGTGCCAAACTCCCATCTCCCTGGGGCCAAAAGGCAGCTGTTCTCTCCACCTCCTTTCATAGTCTTATTCAAACACAGGTGACTATAACCCTCAAAAGCATCTGCCTTCCAGGCATGACACAGATGAGTTTAGCCACAGCTTTCCTTTCCTAGCTTTCCCAGTAAGCTAACAGCCAGTCCCACTGTCACATCGCAGTGTGGAGCTCAGCTCCCTGGTGTGGAAGGACCCTGTTTATGGCTCCTTTTATTATGTGAAGATATTCATACCTGAACCAGAAGGCATTAAAATATTTATTAGTATTATTTTACAGATGGCGAGACTGACATGCAACATTGTGATGCACCACAATCCTTACCTTCTGATCCACTGGAAATTGTGTGGGCATAGGGATAATCCAGCAGATGGAAGGTAGAATGTGGGGTGTAAGTCAGTTCTGGCTCAGGCTCAAAGGAAAGGTTGTCTGTTGAAGGGAATCAGAGTCACACAAAGTTGCAAACTGCTATGGGCTATTTACAGACACAGAATACCAACCCTATGACAAAATACAGCTCTGTTGCCAACACAGCAACCTATTCCCTTAACAAAACTCCCATATTCCACTCCCAAGTACATCCTAATACTCAACAACTTACTCAGTCCTTACAAGACAGTATTTATTGATCTGTTTATAAAACAGACAGTCCATGGACTTGCTAATAACACACCTGAACTGCTTAAAAAAAACCAAAAAACAAAGCTAAAAATATATACAGAGTTGAGCTTTGCAGAGCTGCAGGACTCCCTCGGGACAGAGCAAACTGTTATTTGTTCCAGTGATTCTCTAAGCTGGTCACATGAGAAACTACATACCTGTGAAATTTCCGTATGGACTTGTGCTTGGTAAATCCTGGCTGTACTCAGGTCTCAGGGAGGCCATTGGGATGGCCACAGGGTAGTTCTGCTCCCTCCCTCTGTGTTCTCCATAGGAACCATACAATGAAGGATCATAAGGGGTTTGGTGGAAGAATGGATTCCTTTGAGAATTCCCCCTGTGTAAGCAATAAAAAAGAAAACCCTGACTGACATAAAAATCCTCAATAGGTATCCTTAATAATGTACTACCTGTTATTATCAAATTTGAGTATGCTATAAAACAAACTCTGATACTGAGAGGTATTTTGTATTTAGAACTTCAGCACCATAATTCTGATTTGGTCATCAAATGAATTAGGAAGGCTAAAACTTTTCTCCACTGAAGTTTGCTTAGACTCTAACTAAACAGGAATACCTGCTTGGAAAACAAAGCCTATTGTGAAAATTACTGGAACTAAAAACATCTACAACATTCTGCCATAAATACATTTAATTGAAATTCATCCAACATGTAAAAAGTAAACACAGTTTTCCTTGAATGCTGCCTTCCTGGTAACAGCTTTAAAAATTTGCCTGAGAATGAAAGCATAAAGGAAGGATTAAAATATATCCACAAATTAAAACTCCAAAGAAGTTTCTTTTGCAAAAAAATGATTTTAATTTTTATGACACAGTCACATAGCAAAATTAAATAAACTGACCTTCTATCAATTTCCAGCGTCTCTGAGAAGTGATAGTCTGGATTTTCAAAGGCTTCATTGTAATGATAAGCCATGACAAGTCCTTGGTTTGAAGGATGAAATCTTCCTTATTTTTGTCTCTACTGCTTCATTAATATGTTAATGGGAAGACTGATTACAGACCTGATTACAAAACAGATGCAGGTACATAACAATTAAAAGGAAGGAACTCCATTTTAGCAACTTAGAAGATTCTGCTACTCTACTAACAAATAACACAAAACAATATAAATCAGCAGAGGTTGTAACTTGGTCCCATTTACCGTCAGGAAGTTGGGGTCCACCAGAAGTTGCAGGTAAAATGGGAACTAATATTTCTCTATAGTGAGGTCTCTCCAAACCTAAGGAACTGCAATGCCACTGAAGTTTTCCCAACACTAATGAAACCAGGCTTTAGATGCACATCAAAGCATTAAGAAAACAATAAAGTTCTCTCTCCTCCTTAAACAGCAAAAGTTAAATGCACAAATTTTCTCCAAAATTTCTCTACCTTTCCACAATCAAAGAGGAGGTGAAGCTTGCCCTGTTCCTTGCTAGCAGTGCATCTCTAAGCTTTAGTTGTGAACAAGGGACCTGCAGGACCATGGCTTTGTACAGAGCTGACAATATCTAGAGACTCATTCTTAATGAGGGTTCTTCTAATGATTAAATGCCTTGATTCTTTAAATAGGTCTAGTTTTAGATTTCTCCATTTTAATTAAACAAATTAGAAAAACAGAATCCAAATTAAACAGGCAGTTCCTGCAATTAATCAAAAATCATACTCAAAACAAAAAAGCAACCCATTTTTAGCATTTGTTCTTAAAGGCATCATGTAAGTTTCCTAAGCTGGCAAGCTATTCCACAGCAGGGAAGGGAAAAATAAACGATAAAGGGCACATCTGGTAAAACCCATCAGACCCTATTTTTATTTCAGCTGCATTCCTGGAAAAGCAGAGCTGAATCTCATTTAACAGTAGAGTCTCAACAAACTTCTTCATTTGTAGTGGATTTTATTTGTGATTTTTACTGCAGCAAAGGAAGTATTACATGAAAAGTATCTTCAAAACGGATAATTATACAGTTTCTATTTTCTGAAGGCTTTTAAAAATCTTCTTGTTCTGCCAAAAAAAAGCTCTTAAATTACTATTGTGTTACTTACATGCCTTAAGATCTTGGGACACAGTCTGAAATCTTGCAGTGTGATGTAAAACACTGCCCCGGTTTTGCACCCTGCTTGCGAAGGGATGTGCTTATAAACACGAGGGACTGGTTGAATTCACAGTCCTCGAGGTTAATCAGAACGCTGACCACACTTTGATTCCAGCGTGAGGAAGGGTGCTCTGAGGCCCGGGTATTCAGCACACCCAGAAAAAGCACACCAGGCAATGGGAGTGGGCCTCAGAGCACCCCTCCCTTCTGCAAACAACGGGGGGTGATTGCTGCCAAAAAGAAACCATAGTCTCCCCTAAGTGACACTTGTGTTTCTTCAGGCAACAATTTCACACCTACAGAGACAGAGCGAGATTCTCATGAATGCAGAAGAGTAATTAGCACAGCCCCCTTTCCTCATCTCCAAAAACTCTAATAAGCACCCCAGGAGTCCAAGGCTCTTACATAAAAGCCATGAGGAGCTTGAATTTCGTGACAGGCAGCTTTTCTTTGACAAGAACCACTTAGCTCTTGGTGATCTTTTGAGAACTAGCTCAGAATATATCTGAACTTTTGTACAAACTCTTGAGGAATTAGTACATTCTGTCCTTATACTCCATTAAAAATCATGGAAACAATTCTTGAAAAAGATTATCGTGGTTTTCTGCAAAGACTTGCTTGGAAAACTAACTATCCCCTATAAAAGTGGTTTATATTTCCAATTGCAATGAAAAGCGAAAGAGGAGAAAATTACTTTCTCAGGGAAAGAAAATTCTGAGACAATTCCCTTTGAAGAGTGCATAAAATTACATTTTTCTATTTTTTTAACTGGTTTCCCAGGAACCCAACTTTCTCGGACTCAGCTACCCAAAAAGCTGGGAAGCTTGCCAGCAAGGCAGCTGGAAAGCTGAGCACTGATCTAAACAGCTTGCCAGCTTGCCTGGTCTTCTCTGGAGCTGTAGAGAGCACAGACATTTTGATGGAAGTGTATGGGGTGTGCAGACTCAGCATTACCCAGAAGCAAACTGGCAGAAAGCATCGGCCGTCCAGATCAACCAACTTGCTGACATCAAGCAACCAGAAGAAATAGATCAGCCTGGCTGGAAAATACATCCAGCACTTCTTTCTCTTACTCATTTCAGAGACCTCTAGGTTTATCCATAAAGGCTTCCTCAAAAACTCAAAAAAGCCCAAGAGAGATTCTCTGTTGGTTCTGTCATTATCCACTTCATTTTCATTGAGTCTTATGATGCACTGCATGCCAGAATTTTAATGAAAATCCACAGGGACATTTACAGTCAAACACTGAACCCAGCATCTGAAACGACTCAGGTTTTTCTCCACTCACTAAGTTTTAAAGACTTGAAGTAAATTCTCCACATATGCTGAGGCAAATTCAAAACTGGCAGTTTATACGTTTCTGACCAGTGATAGCTCACTGGAAAGAATCCAAAGCAGGTAATGCTCAAACTAAACCATCTCTTTCCTCTTTTCAACCTATGATGAAATGCAGCAAACCATAGCTCCAGGAAAAGATATGACATTTAGACTTAGTTTTCCCTTTAAAAAAAACATTTAGAAGGAAAAACGGACAGAGGTCATTTGTGAAAGGCAAAAAGCAGGATCTTGACAAAGCTTCCCTTTGCAGAGTGGCACCCATTTGTGGATTACATTTTTGGATTTCAGCAAGGAACTAACCTTGCTGAAACAAACAAATCCTGTGCACCTTGCCTGGAGTACAGAAGGGTTTAAGATCAGTGGGTTTAATGATCATTGATATGTAAATAAGTTAGAAGATCTGTGGAGAGCGGGTGCTTTCTGCTTAAATCGTTCAACCCTGTAATGATATAGACCAGGAAACTCCAAGCAGTGTAGGCTCATACTTCTGGATCATTTCCCAGAAAAATAACTGCCTTTAAGTCACAGACCAACAGCCTTAACAAAATATTCCAGGTTAATTTCATCCCTTTCTGCGCAGGTAATGTTCTGCTATAGACGTTAATCCTCATGTATATAACAAAACAAACATGAATGCCTTAACAAAAGAGCACTTTGTCCTGGCATCAAGTTTCAGTGAAAAGCCACTTAGATCTTCAAGCTCTTTACCTGTAATCCCTCAGTAAAAAAGATTTCATAAAGTAAACCCTACTTACACACATCTTGAAGTAGAATAGAAACAGTGAATTCCAGAACTACATCACAGATAACTTAGTATAGAATGAAGGGAATAGAACTCATGGAAGAAGTGATTCAGAAGGCTAAATGTATTCCATTTCCATAAAGATAATTTAGTTTTATAGGGTATGACTAGACAGGGCTTCACCATTACCCAAGTTTTATATATGAATGCCTGTCCTGTTTAACATGTTCCATACAGCTTCATGATGAAAAAACTCAGACTGATTTCTGGAAGCCAAAACTGAGTTTGAGAGACAAGCCAGAGTTTTACATTCTGTATCAGCAGCTGGATTCCCATACTGATCACCACTTTTCCACTGTCTCAGTCCCAACAGTTTCAACACTTCTGCAACAAACCAGGAAATCCTCAGAAAATCTAAAGGGCCTGTGAATTGACACTAATCAAACACTACACTGGAGAAAACCTCATCTCTAATTGATGGATTAGCAATGGAACCAGCATGAATCATACACGGAAGCAAAAGCCACTTATCTTTACTGCATCTTGCCAAAGTACCCAACCAGCACCGACAAACGTCTTACAGGCCTCCCATTGTGTTTTTATTGATGTCAGCAGGGTCAATTACAGGAACCAGCATCAACTCTGCTATTTTAGACCTTGAATTCAGTTTCAAAAATCTAAACTGTGCCTCTTCCACAAGAGATCTTCCCAGTAACAGATGACACACAGCAGCACTAAAGACTCATTTGCTTGCTATTGCATAGGGAAGGGAGAGATGAATTGAGAAGGGGGAGTGACAGCACCCCCCCTTACAGTCACCATGCTGCTGTCTCTCCCAACAGCTTGTTGGATCTGGAGCCCAAATGGATTTATCTCCAAGTCCTACAGCGCAATGGCACCTACCAGAGTCCAGATCCCACCCTCCCTGTCCCACAGCCCTTCTTGGTGAGAGTGGGCCTCAGAGGGCAGCCAGGCAGAAAGAAGCAGGAAAGTGGCACAGGGAACATCCTGCTCTCAGACTGTCTCTGCCCTCAGCTTCCTGCTCCCAGTGCCTCAAGTGCTCTTCAGCATCACCAGCTCTACTCCTTGTTTGCTCTTTATCCATTTCTTTTGCACTTACTCACTTTTTTGCCTTTTCTTTTCCATTTAATATTCCTTTTTTAATTCCCCCACAATATGTAAGACTACAGTATTTTCATTGTGTTCACTTTGTTTGTAAGTTAAATGCTTTGTAGCACCTGTGTTTGCTTAGATAACATTTTTGAGGAAAGACTGCCAGCTACTTTGTGTTTGCAGTGTCTCACGCAGGATTCTACTTCTTCAGCTGCATTTAGAAACCTTTATTATTAAACATGCCCCAGAAACATCTAAAAAATCATTACAATATGTAGTTAAATTTTAGTGTCCAGTAAAGTGTTGTAAAGCGGAGCCACATATAGTTTTTGCTTAAAGGGAGTGGGTGAAAGTTCAGATACTTCATTAATTCTGTGAAATTCATAGTACTCTCCCTAATCTACTACACACATCCCTGCTTCTCCACCCAAAAGGCCCCCCAGATACAATTCCTATGGACTGAAGTACATATGACAATGACTTTGAATGATCGAATCCTTTCCCTGAGGGCTCCTTTGAGAGCAACTCTCTGTGTTTGCTGCTTTGTTGCTTTTATTCTCCTAACCCTGACCACAAAGGCAAACTTAATTAATTGGGAAAATCATAAGCACTGAGATATATAACTACTAAAATTAGAAATAGGGAACTGAAGAGCAAGAACAGTATATCTGGCAGAGAGAGGCAAGGTTAGCAAGAATAAGAAACAGAATTCCGCATTATTTCTTTAACCCTTGAAAAACATTACTTAGCTCATAGTCTGGCCATTATAGAGCAAAAAGGGCTGAAGCAAGAATCATTTCTTATCAGTGCAGGTCAGTCTTGTGGCTAAATTTCCAAAGTGCAGACTGTCACGTTCTCCGCATTTAGCAGGACTAAATCTTGCTTTGCAAAACGAGTTTTTTAAGTCTATTAACCAACATTACTAGCTACTCATACTTGAATGAAATAACTACTTACAAAAAAAAGAAGGAAGTGAGTTTTGAGTACGTGTTGGAATTAATTTTGTACTTTCAGTGGAAAGGAAGCCCACCACTATTAGAAGATACTCCTACCAGAACAGTTATGACATTTTGCCTTAAAAGAAAGCTCTGTTTATTCTGCAGTTGCAATGGATACCTATCCACTTGCAAGCTGCAAATTGCACTTTAATGAGCAGTATCAGTTACAGGAGTCTCATTCACCAGTTCAAGTGGAAAAGCTTATGAAGACGACACATATGATCATTTTGGGTAATAAACAGGTTTACATACACTCCGGGATCTTGGACCGAAAAAGGGCATTGTTCTGTTTGTAATTTCTGCCTTAACTTCCTATTAAGGATATTGTTGTCTCGTTACTATTTGCACACACAGCATTTAACAGTACTCTGAGGGAAAACAAAAAGTTTATCTGTCAGAATATTGGGAATACCAATAAACTAGAATACGGCTAGGGGAAACCAGTCAAAAGAAGAGAACCAGTTTTGTCATAGGTTTCACCTAACTCTTCAAAATCCTTATATTCAGTTTTCAAATTGTTAGACAAATGATTTCACATAAACTGAATACTTCTTTTTTCCAAACAAAATGCAGCTCCATTAAAATCCTATGTAGCATATTGGTATGCTCGGGGTCTATTCTACAATGAACACACACAACCTACGGACAATACAAGTCACAATAAGAGAGTTTTTCACCAAAATGTGAGGCAGAACACCACTGTAAAGTTCCAGTTCCTCTTATACCTGCCCATACAGCCATACCATACCACCTCAGCACTTTATCACTTTCCAGGGTAAAATTCCTTCTGACAAACTTATTTTAGGGGAAAAAAAACAACCAACCAAACAAAGAAACTCACCAAAAGACTAAACTCAAAACTAAAAAAAAAAAAAACTCAAAAAAATCAGAGATCAATTGCTTTGCGTGGAGTACTGATATATCAGCCCAGACGAGGTGCCGTTTCAATCACGTTCCTTAGCACCTGCAGCCTGTTGTTACCCTCACCCTGCGCTGGGGCTGCACGGGCAGGGACTGACACGCAGCCACACCCGAACTATCGCACCATGAACACGGCCCTAGAGCCACTGACCGGCTGCTGCTGCCGCACAGAGCAGGACCAGGCTGCCGGGGGTCACGGGGCTGGCAGAGGAGACACTGGTGGCACTCAGTCGAGGGAAGCAGAAGCCAGCACGGCTCCCGTGCAGTGCGACTGCTTGCAGGTTTGCTATACTAACAGAGCATTACTAATGACAGCGACTGAGCAATAAAATCTAGGACGTGAAGATTTGGCTTTTAGATGTACATGAAGTATTCTTCGTATAAACCTTTCAGCCTTTTTAAGTTAAATAGTAAGTCTGTGTGTTTTGAGGGAGTGACAGAGTGAAGAACCATGAAGAACATGAATACTGAAGCCCGAGATTTTCCCCACCTATTTAATTCAAATTCCCATTACCTATTGTAACACAAAAACTCACAGCCTTCTACTTGGAAAATACAGTGCCACATCCATTTGCTAGCTAGCAGACACCGACATGCAACATACACCAAAGTGAAATGTCAGGCTCTAGGCTGTGATCCCAGCCAGGCTGGTGCCACACCTCGGAGTGTTGCTGGTAATCACCCATAGACCAGCCCTTCCAGCTGAAGGCAGAGGAAGCTCGGATGTGACTAACGGGGCGATAACACTGTGAGGTGCCGTCCGTGCAGCAGTGCTGACACCAAGCTCAGGGCACCGCGCTGGGTGCTTATTCGCCTTTCAGAGAGCAGAAACCGAGGACATACATCCCTGACATGCCTGCAGTCCGACCCTTAGGGTTCCACCCTTCTAGACCAGCAGCGGCCGTTTGTAAGCGGCAGCCACCTGCCGGGGGTGCGGGCGGCTCCTCCCGCTCCGGTGCGCGGAGAATCCGCCCTCCAGCCCCGCCGTGGCGCAGCCCCCGTT